>OX352274.1:4085000-4680000 GCA_947086405.1 Esperia sulphurella | reverse complement strand
TTCCTAGCCTTGGTTATGTTCAAAACGAGCAATAAAAATGGGGTAGGTTAGTAGTCAGAACTACAACGTAAAATGTGTAAGTAAAACCTCCGTCTCTCTTTCCCTTTTCCCCCACCTACATCCTTACCTGCATCCCTTCGCCCACGCCTCCCGTCTCCTCCTCCCCTTGTAGGTTTCATAGACGACTATCAGATGGATGCCTGCGTTTTTGCTGCAGCAATCCGTAAAAATGGAGTAGGCTACAGTCATCTATTTGCTACAGTACCCTCGGCGGTACAGCCCCTTTTACATAAAACGTTTTTGTTGCCGCTTTCCTCTTTTCTCTTCCTCCCCCTTTTTTTCTCCCCCTGCTTCCTCTCTCCCCTCTATCACATTCTCGCTTCCTACCTCTTCTCCACATGCTACATATATTATTCCGTAGTTATGGAGGTTTACCGTCAATGGTATGTATATTCACTGTATTCTGTCGAATTTTCCAGATATAGGTTCTTTCTGGTAGCCCTGCCAGGTATTTCTTATAAAGGTGCTTCAATCTAGACGCTGTGAAAACGAAATGAAAGCTTTCCTCCTTGTAAAGTATTTCCCTTTTTTAATTAAGTTTGTTTATGAATGCTTTGCCAGAAGTTTTTAGAGGTCCCATTTCAGTATTTTTTTTAAGAGCTGTTCTTAACTCTTTTTCGATGTTTCCCCTCATTATGGTTAATTTAAGCTTGTTTGTTTTCCTTCCCCTTGGATTTATTGACTGTAATAAATTGCATTTCTTTTGCTTAGTCTCTTATTTCCTGTCACGACGGACCGACCGATAATCTGCGTGCAACATTCCAAAGCTACAGGTAAAGCCTATAACAATAAAAAAAAATTTAGTCTGAATTTGACGTTACACTCTCAGTTGAAATTAAGCACTGCCATCTGTTACCATGATTAGAAATTAAAATTTAGTACCTATTGGCAAATCGCTTATTACAGTGGTTCTCTTGCCTGAATAGGTAATGCATATTTTGCTGTTTGCAGGCTACCTACCCAAGCGGACACTGCAATACAGTATTAGTTATCACCATATCAGCTTACTGATATCCACTGCTGGACATAGTTTCCCAAGGAATGCCACCAGTTACAGTCTTACCACCAGTAATAACATGAGAATTACTAATCGGTAAATGTAAGTCGGCCGTCTGAAGGGTTTCTTTAATGTCAGAATAAATTCTATAAGTGCTATTTACACAATGTATTTTACATTACGCATAGGAAATGCCAAACAATGTTATCTCGATGTATAAACAGACTTCCGGATTTTATCTCGAGTTTTCCCCCGTCGCTGTCCCCGGCGATCCTTTTAATCTTCGCGCGAGTGTTATTTGATCAAAGTTTCGGGGATTGTCCAGAAGTGATCGAACTTTGCCGATGTGTGGTCAATAATGTATTTGTTTCTCGTTTTCTGTCGGCTAATGAGCCAAGTTTTGGGTATCCAAGTTGTTGGTTTTTGTATATACAAACACCTTGTTGTTGATTTGGACATTGGACAAAATTAGGAAACTTGTCGTCTTGTCCATGTTGACTTTTGCGTTCAAGAACTTTTCTTGTTTCATAGTCTCTGGATGTATTTGAGAAGTTTATAAGTTTATTAATATGTACTTAAGTTGAATCTATACAATATAATCGTTGCCCTTGGCAGTTCTCGCGTTTTCCCTGGGAAAGTCTATGTGGAAGGTATGAGGTGTATATTATTTTTTAGAATTA
This sequence comes from Esperia sulphurella, assembly GCA_947086405.1. Lineage (NCBI taxonomy): Eukaryota > Metazoa > Arthropoda > Insecta > Lepidoptera > Oecophoridae > Esperia > Esperia sulphurella. Next base: position 4,678,263 of record OX352274.1, on the reverse strand, counting down.
CATCATGAGATTTGAATTATTATGGTGTAACTACTTGTAGGATATGATTCGTAATGAAGAGCGGATCTCTTAAGAACGAAGGATCAAATTCAAATAGTTTATTATAAACTAGCTGTTGCCCGCGACTTCGTCCGCGTGACAACCCAACATTACATTACATAATAATGATTATGTATTACTAAATCCTAAGAGAAATCTATTAATCTGGTTATGCATTGAAAATATTTATATGTACTTATACATAAAATTAGCGTGCCGGCTATATTAAGCTGTCTGGTTCCGCCCGTTGGACTACAGAATTATAGTTTTTTATCTAATAAATAAAAACGTAAACTTCCCGTATATGTACATTGAAGATATTTACAACAAAAAAATTGGGGATCTAAAGATAAGTAATAGAACACATTTCAATCATTTTTGAAATTGTTGTCTGTTTGTCTGTTAGTTTGTGCACGCATCACTTAAAAACTACTGAACCGTTAGGTGGACTTTTCACAGAAACAGGGTTTAATTCGGAGTAACAAATATGTTTTATTTCATCTCAATCGGTTTACTTAATGAAAAGTTATGGACATTATTATTTTTCAAATACATTAGTAGGTAAGGTTAGTATGCAATGTAACAAAGAAGTATAATTTTAATGTTCGGTACTATTCAGATTGCGATGAGTTTGGACTACATTTGGAGCTGTAGTGGGAGTGGGGGCGGGAATGGGACCGGGTGCGGTAGTGGGAGTATGAGTGGGAGCGGGAGCGGGAGTATGAGTAGGAGTATGAGCGGGAACGGGAGCGGGAGCGGGAGTGGGAACGGGAGTGGATTCTGTAATCCACGCGAGCGAAGCCGCGGGCACAGCTAGTTTTTAAATAAAGTTGACATTACTTCATGTTTATAATGATTTATATTATTATCATATAATTAGTTAGGTGTTTTTATTGTATTTAAAAAAAATACGCAGGTGATATTCCCCTTTCCCCTCCCATTACCCCTTTCAATAAATACCCCCTTCGCTCTTTCCTTCCCCATCCTTCCCACCACGTTGAAAACCCTCCTTTATCCTTGATACATATTTTGCACATCCAATTAACTGTACAACAAAACTGTCTAACTGCTGGACATTGGCCTTCCACAATGAACACCACCACACCCGGTGCCCTTTCCTACGGATTCAGCCACTTCCGGCCACCTTCTTCAAGTCGGCGATCCACCTTAATTATATTTTTGGACTCTGCTGGTCTTAAGTAATATCCGGGAAGTGCATTTTTTTTACTTCCATATACAGATTAGCTTTTTCTTTTGTTTTTTCTACTCTTTTATTATATTTATAGATTACCAGATTCATAGATTATTATAGTCATCCTTAAAATTATATGATTACATGAATTGAGTACGATTAAAACATAAAAATTAACACAACAATACATATTGGAGCTCCCACACTAGACCATGGAGTCTGAATCGGTGAGTCATTACTGGTGACCGACATTATCCGAAAGGATTAGCAAAAAATGGCAGTGGGCGGCTACATCTGCTGCAGAACCGAAGGTCGTTGGTGCAGGCGAGTTCTGGAGTGCTGGGTGGGACGCCCTGCCGCTAGATGGACCGATGACCTGAAGAAGGTGGCCGGGCTTGATGTGGTGGGCGAAGTATTAGGTGTGATGACATTAATTGAAGAATCCCTATATCCAACAGTGGACATCAAGGGCTGATATGATGATGATGCATTGCTTGTAATGAAAACTGAATGCCCCTTACAGAAAAGTCTATTTATTTTATTTTATTTACAGTTGCTACATCTACTTCAGACCTCTATGTTGTTATTCAGTAACATGTTTCAGTGATTATTAACTACCATGACAATCCGGTTATAACCTACGACTCGTATAGTACTATGACGTAAATACTTAAATACATTGCTTATCTAGAATGGCCTATTTGCGTACCACGAATGTACCGAGACCTTGTGTTCTATAGGATTATTGGTCGTGTAGTACAACAATGTAGCCCTGGTTAAATACAGGGGGAACTCCGTATTATATAGGAAACATCGAAATTGTTATTTTTCATGCAACTCTATGGAGAGCCGAATGTTTTATTTGACAATTCAAAAGTTGTCCACTCCTTGTATTATTTAGTACTAGCTGCTACCCGCGACTTCGTCTGCGCAGGATTGGTATTTCGAGTAGCTTATATTAGCGTGGCGTAGAAAATAACTAACATTACGACATTAAAATTATAATTTTATGGCGCACGCCAGAATAGCTCACAGATGGTAGATTATTTTCCTACTTACTTGATATTTTGGACAATTCACACAGTAACTTTATAAATTGTAGCCTATGTGTTATTCTGATGTATAAGCTATATTATTGTAAAGTTTCATTAAAATCCATTCCGTAGTTTTTACGTGAAAGAGTAACAAACATCCATCCATACTTACCAACTTTCGCGTTTATAATATTAGTAGGATAGGATCTAATACTGATAACCTTTGCAACTACAAGCGAACAGATTTGATTACCTACTACTAATAAAAGCGCACCAGCCTGTCCGCACACGTGCGTGTGTGCGCGTAAGTAATAGTAGGGCTGGCTGCTGCACCCAGCGCAATCGAGAGAGGGACAACGTTGTACGTCAACAACATAAGTGCTTCTCTTTCTAACTGAAAGCGTCGATCGCTCGGCGGTGCCAGCCCATCCGTGCTCTGTTTTGCAGGCGACGATACACTGGCGGGGGAGGTGAGTGTCGCTTCTTTACGTAGTAATATTTATTAATAGCTGTGCCCGCGGCTCCGCTCGCGTGAACTACAGAATCCGCTCCCATTCCCACTCCCGAACCCGCTCCCGCTTACGCTTCCGCTCCCGTTCCCGCTCTTCTACTGCTCCCGCTTCCGCTTCTGCTCCCGCTCCCGCTCCCGCTCCCACCCACACCCACTCCTCTTTTCCCACGCCCACGCCCACTCCCACTCCCACTCTTTCTCCCTCTACAATTCCCATTCGCAGCTCCATATGTAATCCAAACTCATCACAATCTGAATAGTACGAAAATACTATTATGTGCAATATATTGCATACTAACCTTACCTACTAATGTATTTAAAAACTAAAAATGTCTATAACTTTTGTTTGAGTTAGCCAATTGCGATTAAATAAAGACTGATTGTTAAGTTAAGCCCCATGTTTTTGTGAAAAGTCCATCAAATTTTTTTTTAAGTGATGCGTGCATAAACTCACAGACAAACAGACAAAAATTCCAAAAATGATTGAAGAACACATTTCAATCATTTTTGGAATTTTTGTCTGTTTGTTTGTGAGTTTGTGCTACTTATCCTTAGACCCCTCAATTTTTTTTTTGCAAATATCTTCAATGTACACGCGATGTTTACGATTTTATTTATTAGATTCTCTTCTACAGGTATGATGTAACATACTGTATTTGCACATGCATTTATAATAATGTACGAAAACCTAGTTCCTTGCCTCGGGGTTCTCGGTGGTATGGAGTTGTACGTTTAAAATGTGTAATTATCTATGCACGAGTATGTTGCTTTAGCCACGTAATTGACATATTAGCAGTGTATTTTAGGTAATCTAGACTAGACCGAGATCTAGTATGTTAAGTATATCTAGACAGCCAACCGTCGCAGCTTCGTCGTGAGACTGTGAGCGTGACCGAGTCACATGATGAACGGATTTGCATATTTACGTGAGTAAGTAGGAACATCGATAACTGTTCCAACTAGCACACTGGAAAAATATGCAACTTATTTTATTTATAGCTTATTAAATTAAAATAAATAAATAAATAAATATGTCAGACATTCAGACCAATTATCCAGTCCCAAACTAGGCAGAGCCTGTGGTATGGTTACTAGATAACGGATACACATACTTAAATAAATATATAAACATCCAAGACTTGGGTACAAACATTCATATTCATCATACGAACATTTGTACCTAGCGGGATTCGAACCCGCAACCTATTAGGTCCATAGTGGGGATATGTACCGACATACTTGTCACCGGACAGGTGCCCTAACACCCTCACTTTGGACCGATTTTATGGCTTAGGCTGCTATATAGCTAATGTGGTGGTTGGGGCGACACACCTTATACTTGTAAACACCGAGTTCATCAACGTAATAATAGTAAATAATGCTAAATTGTGTCTGTTTGTTTGTATGCTAAACTGTTAATATCTGAAACTTGGTGCAGTGATCCTGGATTATACGTCCCAAAAGCCTGGATGATTCCTAGGGCGTCGTCCTGTTATTTTGTCTTCAGACGAAGTGGCGGGTAAAATATAGTATTGGATAAAGGTTTGTAGTTAGAAAAAAACCTAATAGTAATTATAATAATGTGAGATTTTTTTATGTTTACTGAAATAAAAACATTATAATTATATTAACATAAAGTAGTTGAAATTCTTACGACGTAGGTAGGTACAGAGAAAAACAGCTGGATATGGCAGGCAGAAACCGCGTGGTACCGCGTATATATTGGGGAAAGCTCCTAGTGCTGGTAACACAGAATATATGAAACAAATGCTAAAATAAGGTTTGGATGACAATAAGCGAGGACAATCTTATTCCAGGCACCTATAGGAATAAAATGACTGATTTTACAAACAAACAAATGAATACCAAACCAGATGCGTTCCAGAGCAAATATTCACAATTTCACGAATTCAATTATCTTCGACTGGCGTCCGCTACGCTTGTGTAACACGGAGTTGTAACTACTGGAAATAATCTAATTATAAATGGAAACATATTTTAGTACATGCACAATTATAAATAGAATCAGTGATGTCAGTGAATAAAGTTAAGCCCCCCTTTACACTGGAGCGGGGATGTTGACCAGGGGCGGCTCTAGATCTGTGTTAACAATGTGACTGCACCGGCCGCCGTAAGTGCATCGATACGCCTGCGCCAAAAAACCATAGGACGGGCTCTCGCACCACCAGAAAACTTGTAAGGGCCGCTCCTAGCGTTGGCGGTGGTTTGCTCCTAGGGTTTGTATGGAGCACTCCACTCTGATGCGGGAAATGCAGTAAAATTTTTGAAATAATAAAATTGCCGATAGGCCGCGACTACCGCGCCAGTGTAGATGTGACTTTACAAGAGTTCAATATTATTGCATGCTATAAAGCAGCACTTAAGGGGAGTTGCCATACTCAGACTTTTCCCACTGCCAAAGGTATAAGACCACCGGTCCTGCGCCGAATCTGTTGTTCGATTTATTACATAAGTGTTCCGTAGCGACAGTGTGCATGTGTGCGTGGATCACTCCGCGATGGATGAGAGGTTGTTTCGCATCTGAAGAAATATGGCGTCTCCCTTGTTGCTCTAAACTACACGTAAATAATACAACGCTACCCATATATTGTTGGCTCAGTAACCCAAAGTGGATCTTGGCCTGCGATAGTAAAAGACGCCATTGCTCTCGTTCTGCGCCTTCTCGCATCACTTGGTTACCTGAAGCTCGTACGCGTCGTTTTTTACTGCGATCTCCAACGATGGAGATATGATGCTCGACTGCTCTACGACCATGATACGGAGAGGACGGGAGAGAATCGTACAGTGAAGAGAACGATTACGCTGTGCTTTATCGGTCGATGACACAATGTAGATGCAATTCTTACGCGATGTGTCACCATAACTCAACACTGCGTGAGGATATTTAAATCACGTATATTTCTTATACTATATACATATGTACCTACATTGGTTGAAAAAGGTTCTACAAAGTAGCTTTTAGCTAAGTTTTGCGCAATATGAATCTTTCCCAACAGGTGAGATGTCTTTACCTTATATTTGACACTTCTTGGTGCATAATAATAATAAATATTACACACTCTAATCCGAAACTAGGATTTTTTCCTTTGCTACGGAAATTAAACAAGGACAGAACAATTCATAATCATTCAGACCGGGACCAAGTTTTACAAATTGTACAAAATTTTCTGTCCTCAGTGGGAATCAAACCCACGACCTCTGGGGCTCGAGTCCAATTACCAATCCACTAAGCCAACGAGGCAGTATATATAATAGCTAGTATGTGGCTTTGAGAGACACGTCTCTCTCACAGCCACATACGGGCTGCTAGATACCAAGAAGTGTCCAAGTAACTGAAGTAGATATATTTTGAATAAAGATTTTTGAGTTTGAATTGAAATATATAAAACGTCTCCTGTCTGCATGGGTATTTTAGTATGGTCACGCACGTAGCAACTTATGACGCCGTGGATATAATGTTCCAAAAGTTCCGCTACGTTCGTTGTTTGTATGTAAACGCTTTATTGTACAAAAAATAACAACAACAATAATAAAATAGGAATTAAACTGTGCACAAAGGCGGACTTATCCCACTTAGGGATCTCTTTCAGTCAACCTTAGAGTAACCAAAAGGACAAGTATAATGCTTTTAGTACCAAATTTGATAAAGAAATGTACTTTTAATAAAGTTTGAAAATACATATTACATGAACATAAACGAACAATATACATAGACGATACACGAATAAGTAAATGATACAAATATCTGTATATACATAAACTCATACATATAACATTTAAAAATATATAAGACATATATATATACATATGTTCATATATACTATTACATTATATATCCCAATAAATACTTATTAGTTGATGGGTGACTGTAAAGAAATCATATTATAACCGTATTTATTTAGCTACATAGACCGCCTCGTTAACCTAGTAGCTTGACGCTAGACTCGGCCGCCCGCGGTGGTCGGTTCGATTCCCACTAGGGACAGACAACTTTGTACTTGTACAAGTTGGTACCGGACTGGATGTTATATTTATTTTATTTATTTATTTGTAATACAATTACAGAGCCATTCCAGGTAACCTAATTTGGCACTGTAAGCAACCACTTTTAAATATTTAGATTTTATATCTAGGTAAGTACTTAGTATTTATGCACAATATATAGGTATTTGTCACTTCCTTACACTTAACACTCGAAATGCGGCTCCTGTGAATTTGTGAATTGTTCTATCCTTGTCTTTCCATCGTACTGAAGAAAACCCTAGTATGAGAAGACAATTATTTTTACCTACGCGTTTTAATAGGTAGACTTTTTTTACAGCTGGTAACTTATAAGTTCTCTCTGCAAAGAGACTGTATATAAATCCCGGAGTCGTGCAAGCGAACCGACGGGTAACGGGTAGAGTGATCAATAATATCAACACTGCTATAGCACGCTTTGAAACTTTCGTAATAATGATGTCAACAGTTGATTGGTAAAGTTTAACAGGTTAACCACAATGTCTCTTCCAGTAACTGTTGTGTCTGGCACTGGAGATAAACGTTACTTCTCCCGTTCATTCAATTTCGAAGCCTCGCTTGCATTAATCTGGGGAAGATCGCGAGATATGTTGTGTATATGTGCTGAGTATTGATATAATAATTTAATAATCTACACTAATATTATAAAGAAAAAAAGATTTGTATATTTGTAACGAATAAACTCAAAAACGACTGTACTACATGCTTGAATGCTACAGTATCCTTGAGTAACACAGGCTATATTTGGGATTGGGATTGGAAGTCTGAGTGGGAATGGAAGTGGAATAGGGAGCGGGAGTGGGAACGGGAGCGAATCCTGTAGTACACGCGAGCGGAGCTGCGGGCACAGCTATTAATGAAAAATAATGTCAGTACAAGAATGACCGTGTGGTTCCAGACTTAGAATAGAATCTTTCCGTGGGTGATGTCGTCTAGGCGACTAAGGGATTGCACTATATAGGGATTAACTTGCTTAGGGATTAACTTGCTTAGGGATTAACTTGCTTAGGGATTAACTTTACTTGTGTATATTAAGATCATTACTGCCAACACCACTCCACCTGCCAAGCTTGGTGATTAGGGAAAATTACCCAATGGACAGCTCACCAAAAGTGGCATTCTATTGGGGAGGCTTATGTACAGCAGTGGACGTATTTCGGTTGATAATGAAATGAAATAACAAGTGAACAAAGAAACCTTTGCCTGTAGATTTTAGGGGTAGTGCATATATGCCATGTGGTTCCCGACTTAGAATAGGGCCACCCCAAATCTTCCCGTGGGAGTCGTCAAAGCTACTAAGGGATTGCACGAGGGATGGGCAGCAGCGTTCTCCTGTGTATATTAAGATCATTACTGCGATCACAAATCCGTCTGCCAAGCGTGGTGATTATGGCAAATCCCCAATGGAAAGCCCACCAAAAGAGGCATTATATTGGGTTGGGGAGGCTTATGTTCAACAGTGGACGTATATAGGCTGATGGTGATAGGGATATTGCTGCGGTCTGCTGGGTCCGTCGGGTTTTCAAACACTCATTACAATATATAATAACACCTTTGTCCACTCGACCCTTCAACTATGAACATCAAATCGGCGAGTGAAGTGAGATCGAGTGTGAGGCAAAGCTACCGCACTCGGCACGTCCGCCGCACAACGCCCCCTCTCCCTACTGAGTGCAGGAGCTGCGCTGCGTCTCCACTCACGGTAGGTGCTTATCTTATACCTACCTACAAAATACAAGAGGCCTTACGTACGAGTACATATTACTATTAGATGTATAATTATAGACATAATGTAAGTCTTATATAAGTGTAGGCATAATATCCTCCACATCACTTTTAGCCGGAGCAAAAAGCGGGCGAAAGAAAGTCGAAAGAAAAGAGGTGACATTGGATTGCGCAAAGTAGCGATACATCGTCTCTGGGACCAAGGCGTGAGCAGTATGTATGTACCACTTTTAGTTACCTCTATAAGAGCTATACATCTTAATTGTTAACAATAGCCGTCAGCGGAACAAAAGTCTCGTCTAAATGTTGGTCTTTCATTAGATGCCCCAGCGCCGGGAGTTTCGCTTTAATTACCTAACCTCAGTTTACTTAGGAGCTGCTTAGTTGATATTATTATGAATGGTGAAGTGGGCCACTACTACGCTAACTAAAACAGAGAATACTATATATTACTAAGTGCGTAAAGAAGCGAACCCCCCACCCACCAGTAACGTCGCTCGTAAAACAGAGAACGGCTGGCAGTACTAAAATTACGCCAGTGTGCTATTGACGCTATAAGTTAGAAAGAGAAACCTATTATGTTGACGTACATAACGTTTGTCCTTCTTTCGATCGACTATGATTGCGCGCTGGGTGAAGCAGGCCTATTATTATTTACGTACACACACCAACGCGTTCCGTTACGCTGGTGCGCCTGTAATAGGTAATTGAAAAATAAATAAATATAATAGATATGTATTACATTTACACTTGTCTAATCCCAAAATAGAATTTTTTCCTGTGTTATGAGAATTAAACAAGGGTTGGACAATTCACAATTATAAAATCCAGACCGGGACTAACTTGTACAAATTTGTACAAAGTTGCCTGTCCCCAGTGGAAATCGAACTAACGACCTCTGGCGTTCGAGTCCATTGACCAATCCAATAGGCCAACGAGGTGGTCTATGTATCCAACTAAATACGGTTATAATTTGATTTTTTTACAGTGGTGTCGAGTCACCCATCAACGAACGTCGTGGAACTTTTGGAATTGAATCTGTTCGTATGTATGGAATGCCGAGGCTGTGGCTAAAGTATACAATCTGTCAAATGTGCAAATATAACATAGACTCTGGGCCCGAGTCTGAAGGCACACATTTAAAATTTTACAGCGCTAAAATTGGTTTCGTTTTTATCTTCATAATACTGTATGACAAGGATAGCAACCGTTTTAGTTCTGTCAAATTTTAACATTGTGTCTTCAGAATCGAGCCCTCTGCCGTGCTAAACTAAGAGTAATTCTAGACTGTGCAAATTCGATATAGTTTCTACTTGATAGCGGTTACTGGAGGCATTTTCATTCACAGAATAGCCTGTAAAATAAAATATTATTAAAAGTTCTGAAAACTTATTGATACGGGCCCAGGATTGTACTTCTAACCTCACAGACGACCAGTAATTATTAGACACGCCCTAATGGTTTAATTAAGGTGTAGATAATTACCAACAGACCTTTAACACTCGGTCTGTAATTATTTTTCATTTAAACCGTTTATTGTCCTTGTAATTACGTAGAATTAGATCTAATTGGTTCTTGACTAGAAAATTTAATAAGGGTCGAAACCGGAAGGGTTGGTGGAAAGAGGGAAAAAATGGTGAGGGTTTGATAAAGTGGAAAGGGCACGGACGCGGAACTGCGGAACTGACGGCAATTCATCAAACACGTTAGCGGATGTGGTAATGGACCAGCAAGTCCGGTTGGGCAGGTAACATTTTTTTATTACAATTACAAATGATTATTATTAAATTAAATTATTGGTTTACTGCCAGTCCCCACGTCAGAAAGCCTCCTCCCCGGTATCATTTTAAAACAACCTCAAAACTATTGGTCTAATACCGTTTCTTTGAGCTTATTTATAATTATAGGAGCGAAAAGCGGGCGAAGAAAAGCCACTTTGCGACATTAGATTGCGCAAAGTCGCGATATATCGTCTCTGCCTACCCCTCTGGGACCAAGGCGTGCGCATTATGTATGTATGTAGCTTTTGTCTGCGACTTTGTCCGCGTAGTTTTCGATATTTACACACCTTCTCGTAGGAATAAGATGTTTTTTGGGATAAAAACTACCCTATGTACTATTCCAGGGCCTAACCTATATGTGTGCCAAGCTTCATCCCGATCCGTTCAGTGGTTGAAGCGTGATTGAGTAACAAACATCCAAACTTTCGCATTTATAATATTAGTGGGATTACAGTAAACTATATAGTAAGTATATAGTCCAATGCGCGCGCTTGTATGTAGCTCAACCCTTAAATCAGTTTCAGTAGTTAGGTACTCTATTTCTTAATAGAGTGAACAGTGACAAAACATTAACTCCCTTCATTAATCATCGTTTAACTAACTAAATTCAGTGCAAAATACAGTAGGTATATTAAAGTTAAGTTCATACGAGCGACTCGTCTCTGTTCAAACTTATTTTCCACCAGACCGATTCTAAGCATTATCCAACTAAGTTCTGAACTCGACTCGGATGACGTCAGCAATGTCATACTTAAATAACAAGTTACATACTCTAATTAAAGTCTTGAAGTGTCTTTGCGGTGATATTGTTCGGTAAGTTATTTAAACGGGTGTGTTCTCTCACAAGACAGATTTTAAACCATTCGGGGGATCTGTCATATCACCACGATTGGCAGGCGGTTGGTGATCGCAGTAGTAACGCTGCTGCCCGTCCCTGGTGCAATCTCTCAGTCTCATTGACGACACCCACGGGAAGATTAGGGATGGCCCTATTCTAAGCCGGGAACCACCCGGATCAAAGGAATGTATATTATATTAGTTTTGTTCTCTGATATCATTAAATTATTGTTGGATAATTTGGAATTGAATCGTTTGACATGTACATTTTTTTTATTACATATTTGTTTCAAAATTCAGGGCAGAAGCCAAATGAAAAATAATAACTCCATGGTACTGACTTTAGAAAGACATGTCCAGCAGTGGACATCGATTTAGTAATGATGATGTCCAAACTTAGCGGCCATGAAAACAGCAATATTCAATTTCTCTTCAATTACTTCTGAATGTTGGAAATTCCTTAGTGAAAGCTCGATTGTGAACCTTATACCTATTCTGCACTATGTATTTCGTAATTGCTTTTACATTTACACATGAGACTGGTTTCTGCGAGCATTGTGTGTAATTAAGAATTAAATGAGGTAGTAAGGAGGTAGCGTGCAGACGGAAATGTTCAGGAAACAGTTGTTCGAAAATTATTCAGCTGTTTCCGTTTCATGTAATTCAACAAGAATTTAAGATTAGTTGCTTTATTTTTGTTATTATTATTTATGCGCATATAGGAAATAGTTAAAAGACAACAGTTTTATTTAAAAGTAATGGATCATCACGTTTTTATTAACTCACTTTCTTGTTTGTCTGTCTCTCGTTCCGGGTGGAATCTTACAACTCAAATTTCGAGCACTTCCCGATTAGCTATCCGGCTGAAACTTTCACGGTAGCTCACAACTCGATGACAATGCAAATATTCTAAATCCATTGACGACCTCGGTGGCGGAACGGGTAGCTCTCGAACTGCCACGCCGGAGGTTGCAGGTTCGAATCCCGCTAGGGGCAAATGTTCGTATGGTGAATATGAATATTTGTACCCAAGTCTTGGATGTTTATATATTTATATAAGTATGTCTATCCGTTATCTAGTAACCATAGCACAGGCTTTGCCTAGTTTGGGACTGGATAATTGGTGTGAATGTCTGAGATATTTATTATTATCATTTATTAGCATGCAGTGCCGACCTAAGTTAAAACGAAAAAGAACAAAATATTTAATGTAGAATAAAATAATAATTTTAAAACCACGTTTTTGTGCGCCTTAAAAAGAATAAAATAACCCTCGGGGGTCTTGATGACCCAAGAAGACATACATTAAATATTTAAGTTCTATAGTGGCGACCCCAGGCGCGACCTTAGACGGTCTATTGGCAAACGAGCTCACACCCCATTTGATAATTGACGACACACTTAATTGAAACACTTGTAAAGGTATATTTTCCAAACCTAGAAAAGAATACAGTCACAAAAAATGTTTTCGTTTACATTTTACCATACCATTACTTCATCATCAGTCCAAATACGTCCACTGCTGAAAATAAGCCTTATCAATAGAATGGCACTTTTGGTGAGCTGTCCATTGGGGATTGCCATAATCTTGGCAGGCGGATATATGATCGCAGTAATGATCTTAATGTATACAGGAGAACGCTGCTGCCCATCCCTGGTGCAATCTCTTAGTTGCCTTGACGACACCCACGGAAAGATTGAGGTATACCTATTTTAAGCCAGGAACAACACAGCTGAAGAAAAAAAATCCATCCCAATATATTTTTTATTATTACTTTCTCTACTGTGTGAGTTTTTCTGCTACCTTAGCTTAAGACATAAATTAAAAAAGAAAACACCGCATTAAAATTATTACAGAATTATGTCAAGTTATAATATTAGAATTATATTAGGTTATGTACTCGTATGTCAAAGAAGTTAGCAGGCGGATCCTTAAAAACGGCACCTTCTGGGTTGCTGTTTATTACAATGCAATCGAGGTAATTACGTCGCCCGGACCCAGAAGGAATTTATCAGGAGAACAGTATGTGCCTATCGAAAATGAACCACATATATTTTGGAGCACAATAAACAAACGATTTGTTAGAGCTTTTTCCCTAAATCATTATTTCCTTGTATTTTTTTGCCATTTGCATTTTTTATTTGATATGTGACGCATATCAGTATTAATTTTCTGAGGTAATGAATTTCAATCAAGTCAAGCAAATGAAGTTTTAAGGATCATATCAACAAACTTCCGCATTTATGATATTAGTTTTGAACGGATTAGTTCTAAAATTGTTTGCATGGATTGCGAACTATTCAGTTACTTAGGGTGAAGTTCGCATGAAGTATTTATATTAGGAGATGTAGGTAGGTAAGTTGATAACTTTCTTATATTAGAAGATTCAATAAAAAATTACAATATTAAAAAAAAAGTATCTTTACAAGTTATTGAGACTTTTTTTTAGTTTAAATTGGAAAGTTATTGCAAGATTTAAAAAAATAATTGGAAGGACCTAACGATGTTACAGTCTGATTAAAAATTATTTTTCATTGAAATAAAAGAGGCCTCGCATATTTCTCTTTAAAATATTGTAATTAAGTACTTATTATAATAATTATGTCGCTACATGCCGACGTATCGTTTCCTTTCTTCATGTCGTTAATTACCCAATTTGAATAGGAGCTCAGGAGATCAGGAACTTGTAGGAGCTTGGTCAAATGAAGTCCGTTTAGGTGAAGATGATGGTTTTATTTACACAGAGGAATGAGATACATATAAAACTTAAAAATAATAGAGGCGTATAGTTTCAAACTCCGTTAACATTTTTCATAAACGACCAGTAGGTAATCTCGATAAACATTAATTAAATCGAATTGATCTTGAAAGAAACAAGAGAAAGAGATGTTTTAGCGGAGTTTGCAACGCAAATTTAATTTGGAAAAATAGTTTTGTAGTCTTTTAGTGGCTTATAGAAATATGGTAAAAAAAACCAGTAGCGTCATACTGAGATAAAAACAGAAAAATATTGCGGAAGCGTTTTGGCAGGGTTTAAATCTGTACGCCTAAGCAGTATTATAATGCTTCTAGGATGAAGATCCACATGCTGCAGATATGCAGAGGTATGCAGAGGTAAAGCGTAACAAACTCTTCATTGAGATAATTAATACTCACGAATTGAGGTAATAAGAAGAAGGCGATGAGGAACCCTTTAATCCATATTGCTTATTCAGAAGCTAAAATAAGAGTCCCTAATAGTCTAGAGCAACGGTCGGCAACAGGCGGACCGCGCTCCGTATCCGGACCGCGGTCCGCCGGTTGAAACTCGGACCGCCAAATATTGTTAACGTGGCACAGAATTTTGGGGTAAACATGTTTCAGAAAAATATTAAAATTGCAAAAAACTGTCTATCAACCTCGCTAATTATTTTTCTCAAAAATGAACTGTGAATGCATAAAGAGTGCGCAGGAGGGGCGCGCTGTGTCTGAAAATAGGCACGCGCGGCACTGAAGTAAATAACCGTTCTATCTTGATAGCATTTCTGTGTTGTTCCCCGCGTGAACCAAACTTTAAAACTGGCTAAAACCCGCAGGTGTAATTCACATTAATTTTGTATTTATATTGTGTTTCATATAAATACTTACATAAGTCAAAATAAAAACTTAAAACAATTATGTATTAGGAGTGTTATTATTTCTGGACCTCGATAAAAAATTTCAATCTTATCCGGACCCCACCTAAAATTACTTGTCGACCCATGGCCTAGAGCAATGCTAGCTTAGTAATTCTTTTTTTATTAAATGGTGCATAAAAGCTAAGCTAAGTAGAATAAGGAAACAGACACGGAAATAAAAGACTAGCGTTGCAATAGCGTCTCATTACAAAGAACCATAAAATTCCATATTTGGATTTAACTCGGTAATTTAACTAAATAACCAGATTTATAAGGAGCATGGCGTAAAAGGTATCGTGGTACCAATGTGATAACGAAGCTCTTCTATTCCTTTTTAAAATGAGGCTTGCAAATCACGTATTCGTACTTAATTTTAAAGATGGACAGGCACTAGTTCATATCCGAATGCGACCCCAGCGGGCAGTTCAGTCCCGGTCCTGGATTGTTCAACTATTTCGTTCAATATTTAGGCCGAGCCCTCCTTTTTGAAGTAACTTACGTGAGCCGATTTTAGATAACCTGTTATAAGTTTTGTCTATTTAAGTATCTCATTTATTTATTTATTGGGTTCCGGGATATAATTCTATTGATTCAGTAAGATTTCGACCAATGTATGTTTGTTCCCTTAGTAAAAATAATAACAATCAGTGTCATATCAGCTCTTAGACGTCCACTACTGGACATAGGCCTTTTCCTATGAACGCCACCACACCCGGTCCTCCGCCCTAAACATCCAGCCGCTTCCGGTCACTACTGGCGGCGATGGGGCGTCCCACGATGCATGTGCCGATCCGCGGTCTCGTCTTTAGAACTCGTCTGCCCCAACGGTCGTCGGTTCTGCGACAGATGTGACTCACCCACTACCACTTCAGCTTGCTAATTCTTTCAGCTATATCGGAAACATTCGTTCTTCGTAGGAAGAAACCCCGAGTATATATCCCTTTATAGCTCGCTGAGCGAGTAGCGACTTGAAACTTGTGGATCAGGCCCTCCGTTAGTTTCTGCGCCGTAGGTCATGAGAGGTAGGACGCATTGATTAAAGATAAATAAGCATCGTCGAAAAAAGTTGACTATGAATGACTGTAACAATGGTTTTCTCATGGATTGAGGAACACATATATGGTGCTAGTATTAACTTTCAGAGTGCAGTTTTAGCATTCAGTAAGTTTGTGCACAAATGATTGGATACTTTGAGTGATAGTCTAAAATTGAATTGAATGAAAATTGTGGACTAGGTGTGTGGACCACCTTAATTTTCTTTGTAAATAATATTGACAGTAGGAGTAAATAATGGAAATAAATTAGAATAATGTTTTTTAAGTGCCTTGAGTTTTGTGAAAATAAATACATGTTATTAAAATAACCGCAATTTTTAGGTTATCAGAACCTCGCATTGATAACAGGGCACACCGCGAGCTTTAAATAATACCAGATAAAATTCCATTTGGAGCACTTACACCCTATTAAAATTAATAATTGCCATTTAGCAAATAACCATTAAATAATAATTAATAATTATAGTTTCGACTTTAACAAAATCCCTTTCATACAAATGTAGAGACCTCGCACTGTAAATTTAATTTATTAGTCAATTAAACATTATACGAGTCGCACAAATGCGTATTAACAGTTGAAAGCCGTTAATTTTGCTAGTTTAAACTAATGTTTAACGTCGTTAACGGTTATAACGTGGTAATGAGATAACTTGCGCTATTAATTTGACATATTGTCCCACTTCAGGGATAGTTGCAAGGGTTACATCTAGTTTATTAATCTTTATTTTAAAATTCAGTTAACCTGAGAACGCTGGTCAATTTGCTGTAGGTAGTTATTGCAATATTATTTAATTTAAATGATATTTACCATGTAAAATGGTTCTTATAGGTAGATATTAAATAACGTACCACAGAGCAGCATGCAGCAGTACCACCTCTGCGGAGCCTAGTACTGTGATGGCAAACATCTATTACGTACTTTACAATAAGTAAAAACGTATATGTCCGACAGTGTATGTTGACAGGTATGTGATGATTATGATTCATAAAATCATCATTCATTCTCATGACAAGACTATAAAGCATTGAACTAAAAAAATAGGAAACCCCTGATACGATTACCTTAAAACGATATTTTGATAAAACATGTCTAAGAACCACCGCTAGAAAACCTGCTTTAAAATAATAATAAAAACGCATCCATATCAGTTCATTCGTTTAAGAGCTACGGTGCCACAGACATACACACACACACACATAGCGGTCAAACCTATAAGAGCTCTCTTTTTGTGTCGGGGGTTAAAAAAGTGAGTTCAGGGACGAGTGTAGCCACTTACCATCAGGAAGGCTGTCTGGTAGTTGGCAATTTCTTTGGCTTTATTCTAATATAAATTACATAAGAGTTAGGTATATAATTGTTCTTATTTACGCCGCTTCTCGACCAGTGATGAAGGGTGTTTTCAGCGAATCGTTCTAAGTATTAAGCGAAAGGTGGTTTCGTGAAAGTGACCATCGAAGAAGGGCATCGACCTACTATAATATGTGTGAAGTAATTGATTTGTAATGTAAAGCACGAAACGGAAGTTATCAGTAGATATGATACATAATTTTTTCATTGATATGAAACGGAATGGTTGTGACTAACACAGATAACAGGGTTTTCTAAATACGTACACTATAAACTACATTATTGTGTATGTGTAGTTACGTATGCAATGTAAATTTGCGTCCAGCGCTCCTGGAGATTATTTCAGGCCAAAGGTTTGCGGCCGCTGGATTAATTATGCATTGAACATTTAAAGCGCCACTAAGCGGCACGTTAACTGTTACAATGTAGGTACAGCGATACATTGTACCAAATTTATAATGTACTCGCGTTACGCGTACATAATGTTGTACATTTGCATAATGAAAGTGTTTAAGGCAACAGGGAAATGTACTATGTATTAGTTGCCTTCGAGATAAAGTTCAACATCTGTCAAGTCTGCACAACCTAAAATTTACCGTAACATGTTAAATCAAGGTCCATTTAAGACTGTGCAGAGTTGGCAACGTCGCAGAAGCGACGGTCGTTGGGGTAGACGAGTTCTGGAGTAGAGACCGCGGATAAGCACGCGCAGGGCTGGACGCCCCGCCGACAGATGGACCGACGACCTAAGGAAGGTGACCGGAAGCGGCATAAATGATGACAGTGTAATAGAAAATTTTGCCGTGTGGTTTCCGGTAGAGTAGAATAGGACCACTCCAACTCTTCCCGTGGATGTCGTACAAGGCGACTAAGGGAATCTATATATATAAAAGAAGAAACTGACTTACTGAATGACTGACTGACTGACTGACTGACATATCAACGCACAGCCCAAACTGCTGAGTCTAGAGGCTTGAAATTTTGCACAACGGTTCCTTATATAGCATAGGCAAGCACTAAGAAACGGATTTTCAAAATTCATCCCCTAATGTCAAATCCCCATCAGTCAAATGGGAGTTCAAAATTTGTATGGAGAACGTCTATTAGATAAACCTATTAATTTGAAACTTTGTAGGAATACTCTAAAACCTTAATGATTTAACACGTGTTTTACAGTTTTCTAAAAACCATCCCCTAAGGGTCTGAAATCGTGTTCAAAAGTAGTAGTCTCCAGACCGATTGCTCTAGAAACTTCAAATTTAGCACAAAGGTTCCTTATCTATCTCCGGTATGCACTATCGAAGGCTTTTTCAAAATTCATCCCCTAAGGTGGTAAAATAGGGGTTCAAAGTTTGTATGGAGAAAACCTATTAGATGTTCCTATCAATTCGAAACTTTGTAGGAGTACTCGAAAAACATAATGATTCAACAAGTATTTTACAGTTTTTGAAAAACTATCCCTTAAGGGACTGAAATGGAGTTCAAAAGAAGTAGTCTCTAAACCGATTGCTCTGGAATCTTCAAATTTAACACAAAGGTTCCTTATGTATCTCCGGTATGCACTATCGAAGGCTTTTTCAAAATTCAACCCCTAAGGTGGTAAAATAGGGGTTCAAAGTTTGTATGGAGAAAAACTATTAGATGTTTCCATTAATTCGAAACTTTGTAGGAGTACTCGAAAAACATAATGATTCAACAAGTATATTACAGTTTTTGAAAAACCATC
This sequence comes from Esperia sulphurella, assembly GCA_947086405.1. Lineage (NCBI taxonomy): Eukaryota > Metazoa > Arthropoda > Insecta > Lepidoptera > Oecophoridae > Esperia > Esperia sulphurella. Next base: position 4,659,317 of record OX352274.1, on the reverse strand, counting down.
CCCTAAGGGACTGAAATGGAGTTCGAAAGTAGTAGTCTCCAAACCGATTGCTCTAGAAACTTCAAATTTAGCACAAAGGTTCCTTATCTATCTCCGGTATGCACTATCGAAGGCTTTTTCAAATTCAACCCCTAAGGTGGTAAAATAGGGGTTCAAAGTTTGTATGGAGAAAAACTATTAGATGTTTCCATTAATTCGAAACTTTGTAGGAGTACTTGAAAAACATAATGATTTAACAAGTATATTACAGTTTTTGAAAAACCATCCCCTAAGGGACTGAAATGGAGTTCGAAAGTAGTAGTCTCCAAACCGATTGCTCTAGATACTTCAAATTTAGCACAAAGGTTACTTATGTATCTCCGGTATGTTCTTTCGAAGGCTTTTTCAAAATTCAACCCCTAAGGTGGTAAAATAGGGGTTCAAAGTTTGTATGGAGAAAAACTATTAGATGTTCCAATCATTTCGAAACTTTGTAGGAGTACTCTAAAAACTTAATGGCATAACACATGTTTGACAGTTTTTGAAAAACCATCGTCTTACAACTGATTGCTCTAGAAACTTGAAATGTATAGCAAAGGTTTCTCATGTATCCCAGGTATGCACTAGAAAAGGTTTTTTTTTCAAAATTAAACCCCTAAAGTGGTTAAATAAGGGTTTAAAATTTGTAACGAGAAAAATTATAAAATGTTCCTATCAATTCCAAAATTTGTAGGAGTACTCTAAAAACTTAATGATTGAACAGTGTTTTACTGTTTTTGAAAAACCATCCGTAAGGGGCTGAAATGGAGTTCAAAATTAGTAGTCTCCAAACCGATTGTTCTAGAAACTGGAATTTAAGCACAAATGTTCCTTATGTAGCTCAAGTATGCGCTAACGAAGGGTTTTCAAAATTCAACCCCTAAGGTGGTCAAATAAGGGTTCAAAGTTTGTATGGAGAAGAACTATTAGATGTTCCTATCAATTCGAAACTTTGTAGGAGTACTCTAAATATTTAATGATTTAACACGTGTTTTTCAGTTTTTAACAATCATCCCCTAAGTGGATGACGTCTGGCCAGCGCGGGGAGTGTAGCCCAAATCCTCCGTCTGTCTTTGGCAGATGAGAGAGGGTTGTGCTCCTGCAGTGGAGACAAAAATAACCTGATGATAATGAAGTGGATGACATGGAGTTCGAAAGTGGTAGTTTCCAAACCGATTGCTCTAGAAATTCGAAATTTATCACAATTCCTGATGTATCTACAGTATGCACTATTGAAGGGTTTCTCAAAACTCCCCTAAGGTAATAAAATAGGCGTTTAAAGTTTGTATGAAGAATAACTATTAGATGTTCCTATCAATTTGAAACTTTGGAGGAGTATTCAAACAACGTAATAATTGAACACGGGTTTTACAGTTTTTGAAAAACCATCCCCTAAGGGGCTGAAATGGTGTTCGAAAGTAGTATTCTCCAAACGTATGGATACATTTAAACTAAAAAGGATTATAAAGCTGAGGTGGCAGTGGGCGCGCCACATCTACCGCAGAACCGACGGCTGCTGAGGTAGACGACTTCTGGAGTAGAGACCTCGGAGAGGCACGCGCGCAAGGGGGGCGCCCCGCCACTAGATGGACCGACGCCCTGAGCAAGGCGGCCGGAAGCAGCAGGATTCGGAGGTGGTGGACCGGGTGTGGTGACGTTTATTGGGGAAGGCCTATGTCCATCAGTATATGTCGCAGGGCTAATATGATGATGAACTGTATTGTATGTATAAAACGATGAAAACATTAATAAGTAAAGACGTCGATTAAATAATTTATGATAATGATAACGTCAACAGCTTCTTCTCCAAAACCACTAAATGAATTCGAATGTGGTTTTCACCGTTGGATAGCTTAGTTTACCGTGGGTTTTTTCAGCTGGAAACAAACACCTTTTTTAAGCAGGCGAATCTGTGGGCAACAGTTTTAATATAATTAAGTCGAAAGAGTGTTTGTGTGTTTATTTATCTGTTTCTTTCACAGCTTGGCTGTTCAACTAATTGCCAGAATTTTTTGTACACATAAAATCATGTATTTGAACATAAGCTCATATTTACCTCTGGAACAATGGTTCCCTCGGGAAACAAAAACTTGCTCCACGCGGGCGAAACCGCGGGCCTTTGCTAGTACATTATAAAAAATCAATCAGGCCTCCCCAACCCGTCTGGCCAGCGCTGGGAGTGTAGGCCAAATCTTCCGTCTGTCTCCGGCAGATGAGAGAGGGTTGTGCTCCTGTAGTGGAGACAAAAATAACCTGATGATGAATAGAAAATTTAAATGGAACTTATCGAAGAATCCTCCTCTTCTATGATAACTTACCTTTAAAAAGTTAAAGGCAAAACAAGAGGCTTCATTCGAATAAATACATTTTATTATTATTAATTGGCATTTCCAGTAGTTAGTTGTAAACGAACTAAAATCCCAATAGTTTCTTCAGAGGAGTTCCTCTGAAGTTCTTGACAGTAACTTGACTAAAATTATACTTATTATATAATTCAATAAATACTAATATAAACTGATTTATGTCTCAATAAGAATAACTAATCAAATCATATTTATTGTTGAACTATAGGTGAGATTAGGATATTACAATGCTATTGTATGTTCTCTATAGTTTACCTATACCTAAAATAATACCTAAAATAATGAAAAGTCGAGGTTATGGTTGCCATAAACTACACACTAGTTCCGGTATTAGTATTGCAGTGCACCGGTGATGACAGCTGATTCACTCGGCTCCTGTTTACCCGTGCCCACGTCATTACCATATCTGCGCCATATTCCGCTCACGCCATTGAGATATCTGCAAATATGTGAGTTTCCCCACGGTGTTTCCTCACCTAGGGTTGTTACTTTGCAATTACAATATACAGAACGAATTAGAAATTATATGTATTTATTTGACAGATAAAACATATTATGTTATGGAACTCTCCGTACCTATTTACATAAATAAAATGTTATATTACATTACTCTGTAGCAATTTAATATTAGACATTCCGTAAGTTTGTTTCAGCTATGGGTTCAAATATTTCAATTTAACTCTAACAAAATAAGAACACTTTCATAGCTATTTAAAACAGAACTTATATAACTTCATTCCTGTCACTTTTAAAGAGAAAAGGTCCGTAGACTGTTCTTAGATATCTGAGTAATGTAATGAACAACTACACAGTTTGTTGGTTAAACTTTTTGTAAGATATTTTATTAGGGATCGTTATTTTTTTATTCCTGATGGGTTTACGCTTGACCCCAATCTCACCTGATGGTAAATGACGATGAGGCCTAAGGTGTAGCGCGCTTACTCAGAAAGTGACTAATCACTCTTCCTTTTAAAATATTCAAATTGTACTAGTCCGGAAATACCGAAGCTGGCAAGCTATTTTAGAGACTGTCGGATATTTTTTTTAGAAATGCACAAGAAATATAACAAACACTCATCTTACTGTCTGCATTTTTCCTCTTGTGCATTGTGATCTGCGGAGAAGCATTTTTATAAGTGTAGGGTATATAACCCTACACTTCTCCACTTATAATAATCACTGTGACAACCCTAGTCCTTGAGTTGGCGTTCCAATTTGCATTTTAATGTGTGCTTTGTCCTGTCGAGATAAAGTAGGAATTGGATTGTGTGGTTTATTAAAATAAATGGATATGACAGACCTGTAATCAGAATTAGAAAGGGGGCTTTCACTGTATCTTGAATGTCATTACTTGTAAAATAATTTTAGTTAGGTTATACTAATAATAGTCTTAAAGAGTGTGTGTAAATGCGAGACCAATATTGCACCACGTCCGTAGGAAGCTTCCCTACATGTGGCCCTCGAGTGTTGATAACAGTGCAACCAATATGGCAGTCGTACGTACTAGTCCATCTTCACCTCAAGACTTGTAAATAAACGCCATAAGATAAATAAAAATTGCTAACTCAGGTACCAAAACTTGATGCAAAGCGAGAGAGCATACGGAGTGAATATAACGAGTTCACTGTGGAGTGAAAATGGTAATGTAAGAATTTATCGTGGGACTCTTAACGCGATTGCACATGCTACGTGTGACATGCACCGTGCACGGGTCATAACGACATATTCTGATAAGCGTTTGGCGTTTAACCACGGTAGACGTCAAATCACAGAAATCCTATCAAAATACAGTGGTGGGACGTACCAACAATTAGCAATATATTGCAAAAACTATCAAAGGCTCCGCGTTGAGACAAGTGCAGGTAATCATCGACAAAAAATATGCAAAAATGCCATATTGCTTGATTTCTGACTGCATAACTGAATCTCGTCACTAGAAACGTGACCACGTGGCATAAAGAAGGGCGTACTGTGTCCGAAAATTGGCATGCGCGGAACTGAAGCAATCAAATGGCTATAACCTTTCTATCTTATATGATTTTTGCGCTTATCAGAATATGTCACATGACACGTTAAATAGTCCCTTTAAAGTTCGACGGATATTATCCGAAATGCTTACGGAATGGGCCCCCAGGAAACTCAAACTAAATTTTACAGACAGCGTAAATATGTATGAAACTATACGTCCGATGTAATACGCAAACCGATTCCGTTTTGACATTGCTTTTTACAAATAACGCCGTCTGAAAAGAAATCCGTCCGATATTTCCGGTGCTCATGTCATCGAGTTTGACCCCCTACATCTACAGGTCTGAGTGAGGATAAGAGCAAAATTGGACAGGTCTGGAATAGTCGGGATCAAGACACCGGCAGACGTGGGTTAATTAGCAGTAATGAAAAGGTAATGGACTGTGGACGGAGTTTGTTTTTCTGTCTGCAGTTAGTGTGTTTTTATTATTTTTACTATTCCTCTTTCCTCTTTCGAGGAATATAATTTGTTTAGGTAATTATGGTTTTTATTATAACTTGCTTTCAAAGTTGTACGAATAATATATTCTTTATTGCACAATTTTAAAACTAAATACATTTACAAAACTTGTGTGCAAAGGCGAGCTTATCTCTAAAAGAGATCTCTTCCAGCCAACCTTACAGGATGTAAGACAAGGCACTAAGAGCGACGGGATGGGGGGGGGGGGGGGGGGGGGTGTCAAAAAGTGCAAGATAGACTACATAATAACTAAATACCTAAATTATTTAACACTGACGGTGGACCTGATCCACAAGTTCCAAGTAACTCACCGACATAGCCGAAAGGATTCGTAAGCTGAAGTGGCAGTGGGCGGGCCACATATGCCGCAGAACCGACGGCCGTTGGGGCAGACGAGTTCTGGAGTGGAGACCGCGGATCGGCACTCGCAGGGTGGGACTCCCCGCCACCAGGTGGACCGACGACTTGAAGAAGGTGGCCGGTAGCTGCTGGATGCGGAGGGCGGTGGACCAGGTGTGGTGGCGTTCATTGGGGAAGGCCTATGTCCAGCAGTGGACTTCTAGGGGCTGACATGATGATGATATAACGTTAATAGAAGTAATAGTAAAAAAAAAAGATTCCGACGAATTGAGAACCTCTTGATTCCGATGAATTGAGAACCACCTCCTTTTTTTGAAGTCGGTTAATAAATATAATAAACATACATAAATATATACATCTCATATTAGTTTGGGTGAGACAGATAGCGCTCTTTTAGTTTAGTTTTAAAAGATAATAATCGTTGTTCTGGTGGATCAGGTGGATTAAGTGTGTCTCTATAAAATGCCGTTTAGCATAAAGGTTACTTATTGATATACATTTTCATAGATATGTCATTATAAAATTTTTCTCCATATTGTATGCTAACTTACAACATTTTGTCGTGTTCTTTGAATTCGATGTAACACATAATTTCGATCTCTGGTTATAAATTATAACTTATGTTTCAATTAAAACAAGCAACATGTTTTCGCAAACTCTTTATTTGAACGACTCATTTAATTTTCGCGAATGTTCACTGGGCAGCCCGTTGAATATCACAGCAACTTCCCAACTTTCTTTTTGCTCCGTGAAGCAAAACCATAGTTTTTTATTTTCCTTTTTAATCTCGAACTTTATGCAAATCAGCCGAGAGGTGCCGTCTATTGAAAAATCCAAACGCCAGAGTGGGCTCTCACTAAGTTATCTGCAAGTTCGCCGGCGAAACTTTTAATTATTGACTTTCGAATGAATCGTTCTTTTACAACACTCTTTTCGATTTATTCGAGTAAGACTCATTAATAATGGCAATAAAGAGATGTAAAAAAACTTTTGAACAAAGTTGTTTTTTGTAGAGAAAATCTTGTCAATAAACGTTTGTTCATTTGAGATCCTTAATTAACGCTCTATCTTTACCCCTATCTACCCGTGGGTGTATTCAAGGCGAGTAAGGTATTGCACCACGGACGGGCAGTAGTTTTCTCCTGTGTGTCAAGCGCCACTCCACGCGCCGCGCCACAGGACCAATCCGCCTGTCAAGCGTGGTGATTATGGCAAATCCCCCAATCGACATCTAACCAAAAGTTGTATGCTATTGGGGAGCAGTGCCTATGTCCAGCAGTGGACGTATTAAGGCTGATGATGAATTAACGCTCTACACATTCTTGTCCCAAAAGTGTGTCCCGAAACTCTAAAAACGCTCTGCAGACTCAATATACCTGGCCGTATATATAATTACATACTCGTATATTACATACCTATAATTTCCGATCGCCTCGTTAGCTCAGTGGCTTGGTCGTTGGACTCTAGCGCTAGAGGTTATGGGTTCGATACCCACTGGGGACAGACAACCTTGTACTTACTATTCGTACAAGTTAGTCCTGGTCTGGTTGTGTAAAAATAACTTGGTAAAAAAGACTGTACTGTACCTAAAATAGACGATTATTTGTATGACAAAGATTCCTCGTGCTAATGATGTTTCAGCTTCGCACAATCATTATAATATTGTACACAATCCTGCTGGAAGTTGTGCCGTTTCTTCTTTACAGCGCTAGCACCTAGGAACCGTGGTCGAGTCGATAAAAAGTAGTGCAATAAAAGATTTTGACTTTGACATTAGGCCTTCGCCAATTAATGCCGAGACAGCCGGTAATGTTAATATATATTTAGTATACCCGGTACTCCGCCCTTCGCATCTAGTCATTTCAGACACCTTCTTTAGGTCGTCGGTCCATCTGGCGGCGGTAGTGTTGCGGGCAAATCATTTATCGATACTATCGTACCCTCGAAAACTATTCACGATATCAATAATAATAATAATATGTTTATTTAGATTCTCCACTATAAGGTTATTACAAGCTAAGTAAAACAGATTGACATTTTATATAATCAGTAACCTGTTTCGTGGAGACTGATGCCTGAACTAGACATAGCCTGTTTTTCAGGTCCCCAGGTCTCCACCCCACGGATTTAGAGTATCGACACGTTCAATTATATCGATACTATTGAAAACGATAAATGATTAATATTATTTTTAACTTCTACTATCGATAGTTTTTTTTGTACAATATTATCAATACTAACACAAATGATGACGTTTAATAATAGTGTCGTGCCGCTGACTGTCGATAGGTGAAGAAACTATCGATAGATTTTGCTGAAACACGTTATCATTTGAGATAGTAGGTATCGCCGTTAACAAAGTATTTTGCGCTATCGATAGTATCGATTTAATTAACATGTGTCGACACTATCGGTATTGCTACCGATATTTTGACAGATTTACGATATTAACTGCAATATATTACTTTCTGTTCAACATAGTTCTGTAACTCTAGGCGGTGACGATGCTACGTACCGGTCCGTTTTGTATGCGTTGTTTGGTGGTATATTGTGTAATTTGCTGTAATTACATCGGCACTTTATAGCATAACACTCCTTGTGTTAATGAATGTATTTGTAGGTACATAATATTCGAAATTACAATATCGCCGTGTGCATACGATAGCTGAGACTTACCCGTATAAAATACGTATGTATGTACGTACCTACGAAACGCACATCCATATGCTGAGCGAGCAAATTAACCTGGTTATAAATTATTAATTTCCAACCACGCGGCCTTTGATTGCGTTCTGCTTTACCTCCCGGCTTCGTATATTAAAAGGACTTTGAATAAAGTGTATGTGTAGCACTTTAAATAAGTGTACCAGGAGGCAATTAAAACACGTGTAGCCTTTAGATCGAAAGTTTGTGGGTATATGTTCATGGGCGACAGTATTAGCCGCTTACTATCAGGTGGCTTCTGTGGTAGTTTATTCAGGAAAAAAAACAATATTCGACGTCATCATGCATCATCATATCAGCCCTTAGACGTCCACAGCTGGACTTAAGCCTTCTCCAATTGGTTAATACGTTTATGCGTAATAAACGCCACCACACCCGGTCCTCGACGTATGTACCTAGACAGTATACGCAAAGTTAACAGTCTTTATTATGTGTAGATTATCAATATCAATTTATGTAACATTGTTTGTGCATTCCCACAGCTGGCATGGGTATGCAAAACTAGTAAAAAGTAAACACCGCACACAAATAATGTCTCGGCCTCGAATTATAACAGAACAATACACGCGGAACAAAATAAATAACTTGGGCAGCAGCGGCAGCGCTTCACATTTAAAACGTAAAGTACGTAGGAGAGAGCTTCGATCCCAGTCACGCCATGGACCAATGTAGGTTTTTCAAAATATAAATGCATTTACTTACCTACTGCTCTCAAATGGTGAAGGAAAACATCGTGAGGAAACCTATACATCTGAGGTTTTCGACTACATACTATAACTAATTCCAACTTCGCCCTCGAGGTTCTCATTAATAGTTAATAGTAGGTTTATTTTACAAAAATAAACATGATATAAGGGTAGTTGCTGTTATGATGCTGTTAGATGTATGACCAATTCGGAATTCAAATTGAAGAACATTAAAATTAATTCACTTCAATTGATTTCGAGAAAATCGTATGTTACATTTTGGTAGTACCGAAACACCCCTTATATATATGCATGCGAGACCAGTGGATTATATTCTAGAACAGGCAAAGTTTGATGAAAAATGTTTAAACTGTTCTTGAGATTTTTTTATATGACAGCTAAAATCATAATCAAATTGAGAGCCAGCGGGAAATACCTAAGAATTCTCGTATGAATTAGCCTACAACAAACCGGACCATTGGTTTCAATGGCCAAATTTGGTGTCATCGAGCCGCTTCCGGCCACCTTCTTCAGGTCGTCGGTCAACCTGACTTAGAACAGTAAAAAAGATATATTGTGTATTCACATTCATATTATTTATTAGTACTAATCATACATTGATAAAAACATTACACGTATTGGATATTAAAAATATACCTAAATGCTTAATTTAGTTACCAGCATAACAAAAAAAAATTATACATTCATAATCATAACATAAGCATACATAAGTATATAAGATGTCAAATTAAATATTATGTCAAAGTCAAATGTCATAATAAAATTAATTTAAAAGTCAGTGTCATCATCATTTTCATAGTACTCGTATGCGCCATGCTTAGCAATTAAATGCGTGTTATTTTTTCTTTCTACATCTGTAAGATTTAAGATATAATATGTGTTTAGTTGTTTTGTTAACATCCATTGTTTAGATGACCTTGTTTAAAATGTATTCAGTTAAATGCTTATTGTTGTTCATTACAATGATGCGTATAATTATATTGAAATTTGTATTTTTACTACTTTATTAAAATGTATTTGTACCCGAACTTGGATCACTGTAGCAGGTTTTATTACATTCGGTTTAGTGGTTATGGTATGCGACTGATTGGGGAAACAGTACCTAGTTACTCGTATATATTATCTTTGATACCTAGGTGATTCCAGTAGTAGTTTATTTATCTGGTAGTGTAGTTAAGAAGTCCGATAGTCGGTCACAGTGTCTCGTTGCGTCTGCATGTGACTTGAGTGTAATATTTAACGCGTTGGCTGCTAGCCAAGTATTTCTCGTCTAGTATTTATAGTGGCCAGGGTCGGTTAAAGGAGGAAGCGGGCATCAGCTGTGGGCGCCATTTGAAATTTATACATGTAGGTACTAGCGCTTGACGACGCTACCGGTGGCGGTGACGCCCGTGGCGGAACGGGTAGCTCTCTGACTGCTACGCCAAAGGTTGCAGGTTCAAATCCCGCTAGGGGCTAATGTTCATATGATTAATATGAATGTTTGTATCCAAGTCTTGGATGTTTATATATATTTATTTAAGTATGTCTATCCGTTATCTAGTAACCATACCACAGGCTCTGCCTGGCTTGGGACTGGATAATTGGTGTGAATGTCTGAGATATTATTTATTATTTATTTATTTCATAATTATAAGAAAACGTGGTACGAAATCATTTATTCAAATATTTCAACTTACTATAAATAAAATATGTACCTACTATAACCGACTGCATCGAGGTCAAGTTTAAAAAGTCACTGGCAGCACATCCTCTTTAAATCATCATGTTAATTTGTTGAAAGAAGAAACCTCAACAAATTAAGTTCAGGACACAATATGCCTGATGTCTCATGATTAATGATGACTTTTAGCAATGTATGACTAATTATCATAATTAAAATTATGAATAATGAGCACATGTTAAATAAAAAAGCCACTGTTCATGCACCAACAGTGCCTTTCAATGTTTATAAAAATGTACGTATTTTGAACCTAATTCTTCTCTTCTCTGACATACTCGTTTATTTTTCTACTAGCTGTGTCCGATATTTCTTTCCTCCTCCCTCCATCCTTTCCTCCTTCCGCATCGTTGGACGCCCCATCAAAATACAATCTCCAAATTCACAGACATATATGGGGTCCATTATCTCACGTATCCGGGACGAGCACGTATCTACTTGACGTAAGAATGGCCGAGTGGCACTAGCGCCTGTATGCCTGGCGGCGGCCCAGGCTGTGACAACGGCTACATTTTCCCCACGCCACTCCGCGGGCCGTGGCCAATCTCCTCTATTGTTTTTCAACTCTAACAATGGGAGAGGAGACTTATAACCACTGTCGCCAGTGGTTTAAGAGGCATCTAAAAAAATTCGTACTGTTCTAAACTTGCTGTAACTTCAGTGTCTTTCGTGCGACAATGAAGCGCTATTATGTCTTTATGTTTTATAAATACAGTCAGTGGTACATGTCCTTATATTTATATTTAAAGTACTAGTTTATATATACAACAGTGGCAAAAATGTATACTGGGCCCGATTCTGAAGGCACACATTTAAAATTTGACAGCACTAAAATTAGTTTCATCTTTATCTTTATAACGCTGTGTGACAGGGATAGCATCATTTTTAGGACTGTCAAATTTTAATGTTGTGCCTTCAGAATTAGGCCCACTGTTAGGCTTATCCTACTAATATTATAAATGTGAAAGTTTGGATGTTTGTTACTCAATTACGCTTCAACCACTGGACGGATCGTGATGAAGCTTTTTACACATATAGGTTAGGTCCTGGAATAGGACATAGGATAGTTTTATCCCGAAAAAACATCACATTCCTACGGTATCTGCATAATAACTTGTGTTGATAACTTCATTGGCTGGCAGATTAAGTTCTGCCGCCTACGCCGTAAGGAAAATCAGACAATTAACTGATGTTGCTACCGCGAGGATAGTGTACTTTAGCTACTTCTACAGTATCATGGCATACGGTATCCTACTGTGGGGTCAAGCAGCAGATATAGAGACCATTTTTATCTTGCAAAAAAGAGCAGTTAGGGCAATCTATAATCTGCGTTGTAGAGAGTCATTAAAAGAAAAGTTTACAGAAATAAGCATATTAACAGTAGCTGGTCAATTCATTTTAGATAATATTTTATATGTCAAAAAAATTATCTCTCTTTTTGAGGCACTGAGACAATAATAGTTATAATACAAGAAATAAAAATAATCTTGTTTTACCAGGGTTAAGACTAAGTTTCAACGGTTCGTCGTTTGTGTTTTTTGTAAATACTCTGTTGACATCGCAACAATGTGGTAAGGTCAGTAAATCGTTCACGGGGCAATGTATACGCTTCTACAACAAACTACCAGAGGAAATCTTAAATATGACGGACAGAAAGTTTAAGATTCACATTAAAAAACAACTTTGTAAGAAAGCCTATTATAAAATAAACGATTATTTGAATGACAAAGATGCCTGGTACTAATGTTAATTCAGCTTCGCAAAACCTTTATTAATTGTATGCAAACTTGATTTTTAAAAGATGTGTTGAGTGAAGATTGTTGCGCCGTTTCTTCTTTACAGCGCTAACACCTAGGAAGCGGTAGTTAATAAAAAAATGACGTGTATAAATGTACCAAGTATACTCATATGCAATAAATGATTTTGACTTTGATTTGTCCATGCGGACGAAGTCGCGGGCAACAACTAGTACTGTATAAAATTTACTAGCATTATTAGTTCGGTATGTATTGGCTTCCCAGCGTAAATGAAAAACTTTTTGTAAAAAATTTCCAAGATTTGTTTTCCACAGTTAGGTTGTAGTAATTGATTCGCATATCGAAAATAGCATAATTCGAAAGTAAACAAATATCCTGTTAGCACTGACCTATTTTATTAATTCTAGATTTATTGCGTTCCAATTTAAAGGTGAAAAAAATGCGGATTTCAGCAAAAATTGCTGAGCCCAAAGGCAAATTTGTAACTGGCGCGGCTATGCAAATGCTAGCCCAGCACAAAAAATGCAACCTTCTCGTTTACACATTTTATTGCCAAACGTCAGGGTCGTAATTAGGGTGGGGACTTAATCCCCCGTAAATATATTCCTAGCTTATTGTCTGCTGAACAAAAAACCCCTTTACGTTTGTGTATATTATTTGTATTAGTGCTGTTACGAGAATTTAGTATAAAAGAAAATCAGTGTTTAAACTCTCATATGTCTTTGAAAGATTGCTAGCTCCTTTCAATCTTTTCTTAATAAAGTAAATCAATACATATTTGTATTTATTTATTTTGCCATAAATTACATGTCATTTACATACATAGATGAAACATTATGATTTAGTGGTTTCAGTATAAAAACCCAAAGGGAAGGCAAGTTCTTACTTTCTTCCCTTTAACGATATCTTTAGGTCGAATAGCCATGTCGCTTAAATCCAAAAACTAGCAGCTTATTCCCAGTGGTCTATTCCGAGGGTTCTACTTATTCTAGAGGTCTCATTAACCTCCCGTTTGCCAGCTACGGTCCTGTCAAATGAAGCCTATAAACGAGACACGATAAGTGTAGCGTATTTATATTTTTTATGGCGCCACACGTGTAGGTAGGTAGGTTCGTCGTTTGTGTTTTTTGTAAATACTCTGTTGACATCGCAACAATGTGGTCGCACGTGTAAGGCAACCTACATTAACTATTTATAATGTTAATCATTATCTACGGTTCATCGACTTGACATCCATTGTTAGGTTTAGACTCTCCTCGATGTGTGCTAACACTATCTATTGTCAGGAAAAAATTGCTTGTAATGATAAGACTGTCATGTTTTTACTCCTAAAACCTGACAATTGAAATTCTATATTTTTTATTTGTGCAATTGTTAGGTATTGTATTGTATTACGAATCAGACCAAAGATCAGGTTCAGTGGTGCATCTTGGGAGAATCCTGTGGCCAGCAGTGGACTCTTTCAGGCTGATGATGATGTATTGTATTGCAATTAAAATTTATGTATGTTCATTGTTATAACGACTTTCATCATCATCAGGTTATTTTGGTCTCCACTGCAGGAGCTCCTCCCTCTCTCATCTGCCGGAGACAGACGGAGGATTTGGCCTACACTCCCCGCGCTGGCCAGACGGGTTGGGAGGCCTGATTGATGTTTTATAATGTATTTTACCACTTTATCACTAATTAATAAGGTAAGGGTCAGAGATGACCCGAGAACGATCGAGTTTGGTGTTTGCTCGAGTTAAGCTTCGGAACCGCTTCGTTTGACTTTCCCCTACATTTCGGCTAGATTACAAGTACCTTGCTTGATCAGCACTTAAAAACCTATTTTCAGTTGATATTTCGCAACTCTATAGTTGTCTTTCTATTTGACTCTACTAAAATCTAAGAGACACAGTTTGATTTTTATCTGCTAATTTTTACTAACAAACACATTTTATACCTAGGTACATAGTATGTTTGGCCCCTGAAAGCTTGCTTTTTTACGAGTAGGCAGGAGTTAGCGCAGATAGCGAATTGGGAGAATTTAGCACTTTGCGGTTGCACCTATGTGGACTACTGCAGTTCTAGCCAAGTTGCAAATTGCCTGCTGTGCAGTCGGGTAGCATTTTTTGGCTGTCGAGACTAGGTAGATACTGTCGGTTGTTCTACAGGAGTCTTATACATATGTAATTTTATACGAAGTAATTTAATAGATGGGGGACTGAGTGTGGTGGCGTTCATTGAAGGCCTATTTCCAGCAGTGGACGTGTAAGGGCTGATATGATGATGATGAATTTAATAGATAAAAAATTCTAGTGAACGAATTAGTGGGTTAAATGTATGAGCATTAGAAATAACCCATCAAATAACGGACACACACACACACACACACACACAGTTAAACTCACGAACACACATGCGGACACTTCACGGAAAAGTCACCGTTTTTTTTAAATTTAAAATAGAATCAGAGTAATTTGATCACTTATTGCAAAAAGAATACTTGTCCATTAGCATAATTAATCTATTACCTGCTCTAATTGGTTACGAATACGTTATAAATTATTTTTTGAACAAAAGTGGATTAGTTTGTTTTGCTATAAGTGATTTATTGTCGGCCCCTTAGCCTAGTCGATAGTACACCTGCCTGCGAAGCAGCGGGGTTGCGGGTTCGAACCCGCCCAGGGCAAACATTCGTGTCACGAGCACTTGTGTTTGATTTGTCACTAGATGTTATTTATATAAGTACGTTATGTATGTATATCAGCTGTCTGATACCCATATTACAGGCTCTGCCTAGTTTGGGATCAGGTGGCCGTGTGTGAAATGTCCCAACATATTTATTTATTGTAAATTCATTGTATAATTCTTTTTAAATTATATGTAATAAAAATAATGGAAGAGTCAAAATCAAAAACTATCATCGTTTTGGAAGTGACGTCATTTTCGAATAAATAAAAGAAGGACACACTGACACTCGTAAAGAAACATTGTCAGTGGGGTCCACGAGCAATGATACGCTTTTTGGGCCCTACTGCTTGGTGGGTCACTACCCACGTTTTGAATTAAATTTCCCGCAATTCTCACATCGGCATATGCTGACTCGTCTAAATTTCCATTATGTAAATTGGGAGAAACGGAACACGAATGAATCATGTCCCATTTCCCATTTGCAGTTGTCTGCCAGGCCCGTGTAGAGTTAGGGTAGTTTTGACGTTATGAACTATTGCAACTAACAATTATAGTTTTATAATTATTGAAAGTCAGTGTAAATATTGTATTGTAAATGTATACAGCCGAAATTATTAGGCATGCCACGTCTGTGGAAGACATTGGTCTTTGGTAATGAAAAGGCAGATGGGTGAAATATATACCTCGTGCCGGTAAGTACAGGGTCAGGGTTGAACTCCACTGTAGCCCGCTATAGGGCGCTGCGTGTGTTGCGTCTGTCAGTCAACCAACAAGCATTTGTATCTTAAACGGCCTGACAGATGGATCGATGACGCCTTGAAAATCAGGTGTGGTGGAGAGGAGCTCATCAGTGATGGTTTATGTCCAGCAGTGGATCTTAACAGCATGATGATTAGGTTTATAAGAAACATTAACATTTTTGATTACTTGCCTTCACCCAAATTAAGGCCATGCACTCATTGTACATGCACTCGATTAATTCCTCTATATTGTATTTTTATAATCTTGTACTGGTTTCACAATGTAGAAT
Source organism: Esperia sulphurella (assembly GCA_947086405.1). Classification (NCBI taxonomy): domain Eukaryota; kingdom Metazoa; phylum Arthropoda; class Insecta; order Lepidoptera; family Oecophoridae; genus Esperia; species Esperia sulphurella. The sequence goes on along the minus strand of OX352274.1, from coordinate 4,643,474 downwards.
ATTTTGATTTGATTCACATTTGATATCCAAGATACTAAAAAGCAGTTAGATATCCCACAGAAACTTTTAACGATACTTATGTGACACAGAATTTTTCTTCATATGTGGTCGATTACCACTAGAGTAACAAGCGAGCTTGTGAACTGACCTGATTACAACTAGCCACTGGCACTGTGTAAAAACGACTTGGACGTAACAAAGTCGAACCAAAGAAGCGATTGCTACAAAAATACAACAACAAATAATCCCATATATTTCAGTTGACATTTAATTTGTAGCTACAAAAACTTAGTAATTCCGAGCGTGATATTTCATTTCAGCTAATAACGGACCAAATTTTATTGCTGGACGCTCGCTTATAGCTTAACTAATTAATAAATGAAAGCCAATACATTATTTACGAAAAATACCTTCTCTTTAATTTTTACTAAGAAAATGTACGTAATTTAATTTAACCGCGGGAACCCATATTATACAAAATAGCTAGAAATGTAGTCGTAAATTGTTCGTATGAACATTCGATATGTATTTTAAATTTGCTGTAGTAGTGGGCTGGTCACATTTGGCGGAGAACCGATTACTTTTAGTTCGTTCTCGAGTGGAGATCGCGACGACGGGGCAGGCGTAGTGTGGGACGCCACCTGTCTAGAAGAAGCGACGATTTACGTAATGCAGTTGGCAGTGACTGGATGAGAAGAACCGATGATCGCGTTCAATGGCGAGCCTGTGGATTCTTGCAAGCTGAAGAAGAAAATTAAAAACAAAAAAGTGCATGGATAAAAGAGGTTGTGAACCGAACCGTACGGCACATGATTTTCAAATATTGGGTGTCTATATGAATAGACAAGTTTTTTACTGCACAGTTTAGAAACTTATTTATTATCCAGGCTACTTATAATTTTAACACAGACACACACACATTTTTTTACCTGGTGGACGGAGCAGGCCTAACATGGGGAGTTTTATGCTATAGATGCTGGGCATCATTTGATGATCGCAGTATATGAATTTTATTGCACAGATGACGCTTCTGCCCATCACCTGGATATTTCCTTTAGGTAGTCGTACTATCATCGATTACATATTTCATGTAGATGTGAGCTGCAGATTCGGTAACAAACATTCACTTTTTTTCCACATCCACTGATTTTTAGGATATTCTAATTGATATAAGTCTGGACTTCACAGGTTCATGACGAGGCGTCTACTGCGAACCCTAGTAGATATTTATTTTCTATAGCATAAAGGGGAAACGGGCAGACAACTCAAACGATCATAAATTAAATGGCATTGGCATCCATGGACTTTCTCACTGTCATCCTCATCGCGGATAGTATAATAGCGAAGCTTCTTGTTCGTCAGTCTGTCTATTTGTCTGGACCGCTGATGGACCTGAAATGTTGAACATATGTAAAATGAGAAAAAGGAAATTAACGGAACCCACAAATTGTGTACAACCCACACTTTGCTAGTGGGACGAAAGGACTTTTTGTTGAAAGACGCAATTGAAATTTATTTTCGGGATCCCGGAAAGTTAGAATATCGAATAAATAAAGTAAATTACATTTAGATCTCTCAAGTTGAATCATCAAGTGTGTAAGCTTATCAATGGATAAGCTTACACATCTATTGAGATCTAATGAGATTAAATAAATTAAAAATAAAAACACGAGATTCTTGTAAGACTGAATGTATCAAAGCTTATTCAGAAGAAAACTCGACTTGATTGAAAAACATCCTTCAAAGAAAACTCACAATAAACACAGTTTGAGAGAGAAATTGAAACTCAAAATAAATAGACTGCCTTCCTTTGTTCATTTTAAATTGTGAAAACGGGAATAAACTACAGTTAACTTCAGAAGTTGGAGAAGCTCTTTTCCGTCATTAAAAGTAAGTATATGTTCTTAAGATATGGCTCAATATTCATATGTATTACAATATTAAACATGTCATTACTAGTATACTCTTCAAAAAATAGAGAGAAGTGAAGAGAGTAGAGTAGAGAGTAGGCTATCTAAAATGTTTATAACATGGTAATTGAAAAAAAAAATAAAACATACTGTCGAAATGAGAACCTCCTCCTTTTTTGAAGTTGGTTGAAAACTAGGAAAAATCACAAGTTTTATATAAATAATAGGCTCGATTCTGAAGGCACAACGTTAAAATTTGACAGCGCTAAAATTGGTTTCGTCTTTATCTTCATAATACTGGGTTACCAAGATTAGATAGTTTTAGTGCTGTCAAATTTTAACGTTGTGCCTTCAGAATCGAGCCCATTATGTATATTATCTTTTTAGTAGACCAGGAAGACCTGGCCACACTTCGACCCTTCAGGATCTTTTGTGCCATACCCCTGACCACCAATGGTGCCTCAGCCAATTTGGTGGACTTCACACACGCCTTAGAATTTCTTCTTTGGCATATGCAGGTTTCCTCACGATGTTTTCCTTCACCGAAAAGTCTGTGGTATTATAATTAAACCGTGCTTAAGTTTCGAAAACCAACTTTTGAACCCCGCCCGTACCAATAAAAAACCGTACCGTAAATAGATCGCATGCAAAATAACTATACTTAAATAATATGTAAGTATAGTTATTTTGCATGCGATCTATTTACACGAGATCTAATCTAAGCGTTTCTATAAGCGTTAGTATATGTGAGTGTGAGTCAGTCGGGCAGTTACATAATGCGGACAACGACCGAATCAGACGGATGGCACCCAAAGCGAATCCATTACGGAATTTATTTGCCCTATTCCGCACCATTGTCGAACGCCCCATCATTCGCTTGTGCAATATCGTATTATTACAAATTAACCACGTCAATGTTATCGCAACAACTGATAGTTTATTTACGGCTCTCGATTCCCGCCCTATGACTCTGCAGTATTCGTCGGGGCTGCAACTTTGTTTATATATTGTATCACAATCCTTATAGTAATTGACTCTGATGATGATAACCTTAATTAGCTCTTGGCGTGAGCTTGGATCTGTTTGTTATATTCAAAGGAGTCGCGCGAAGAAATAGGGTAAGGCGGAGAGGAAACCATGTCAGATTTATAAAGTGCCCGAGTGCTTGTTGCGGGAAACCTGTCCAAAGCCGTCAATATAAAAAAACAACAACACTTACTTTAACTACAAACTAGGATTGTCAACATTGAGTGCAAGGTACTCACATTAATCCAAGGGACCAACTTGAATAAAAAATAAGAATGTAAAATCACTTTTATAAGCGTGTTTCTCACCAATACAACGTTTGGTGACCTCGGAAATTACTCGACACGAACAACATTAGGAAGAACAAAAAAGTTGTTCCATAAATTATTTTCTCGAGAGAGTATTTCAATTTTATTGCGCCAAGTTTCGAATGACGATGTTTTCGGGGGATTCACTATATGGTATACTAAGAATACGTAAAATATGTGTAAGAAATATGTCGAGACATATTTATATCACGATTTAGTTTAAGTTTAACTTTACTACAATTATGATTATATGTATTTAGTGCTTTCATCATCAGGTTATTTTTGTCTCCAATGCAGGAGCACAACCCTCTCTCATCAGCCGGAAACAGACGGAGGATTTGGCCTACACTCCTCGCCCTGGCCAGACAGGTTGGGAAGGCCTGATTGATATTTTATAATGTATTCCCTTAGTCGCCTTGTACGACATCCACGGGAAGAGTTGGGGTGGTCCTATTCTACTCTACCGGAAACCACACGACAACTAACTCAACTAATTTGAAAAACTTATTACAAATCTTTCGTTTTTTTTCAAAAGTTTGTTACGAATTAGTGCAGGTAATAGAATAGTTAAATTATTGGAAAAGTGCCCTTTTTGCAATAAGACATTTGTCTACATATACGTACATGGTGCGTCGCTGCTGAATAGCAACCGAAGCTCGAATGCTGTTTATCATTTATCCTATTTGGCTATTGAGTCATTCATTAATACTCAATTTGGCTGGTGAGTCATTCAGAAATAATTAGTATATTTGGCTATTGACGAATAAATGTATCACTAATTTACATTAGGGTTGTCAAATTGTAAAAAAACACGCGTCATATACGTTGGAAAACATAATAAGGCCTGTGCCTTATGATGTTTTTTTTAACCAAAAAGCCTGTGGTATTATAAATAAACCGTACTTTAGTTTCGAAAAACTCATTGGTACGGGCGGGGTTTGAACCCATGACCTCATGAACGTGAGACCAGTGCAAAACTAGACTACCACGGCTTTAGTGCAATGAAAATGTTCTCTAGGTTTCCTCGCGATGTTTTCATTTATCGAAAAGCATGTTACATTATCCGCAATAGACTTAATAAAATTTTTGTATTGAACCTAAGGTCCCTCGAACGCAAAACCAACGCACTTGCAACTTGGCTTCCTTCCCGACCTACCGATTATTCAGAATTAATGGTATGACTTTAACGCTCAAATTATTTAGAAATAATTGTCATTTCCAAATGCAACAAAAACACCAATCAATCACACGAGATTTAACCTGTCAAAGTCATTCCGACTGGTGGGCGATCCGGATCGTATTTTATATTTTCACATTGACGTATTGAAGGCAACTTCTTATCAACAGAGCAGATTGATGACGTAACGCACGCGTCACGGGAACACAAAAACGAGTGCTTCATATATCTAATGCCCAAAGGAAATGTAAGGGAATACAATGTTTGAGTTATTATGTATATACTTTGGTGAAGATCGGGATGCCAAGCCTACTTAACTAGATTTTTGAGCTAAATCCGAGTAGACATAGGCCACTAAAATTGAATGAAATGAGTAAATCCTACCTAAGCTAACTTGCTGAATTTTCTAACGTTTTTTCTATGCTGTCACTCCCATACCTAATTGTTATTTCTACAATATTTTTCTATATTCTGATATTTTAATGTAGCGAATCTTTTTTTATGCTAAGGCTGAATCGTATGTTGACGTTTTGTGTTTTGTCACTGTTCTGTCAATATTTTATTATTTATGAAACTTTCTTGTAATGTTACTATCTGGCTCATAAATTATTGAGTACAGATTGTGTACTGATTAATATGTTTTTAAAGTTAAGAGTTTCCACTGTTCTTCTTGACTCTTCTTCAAAAATGTTAAGCTGATCCGTTGTCTGACCGAGTAGCTTTTCTCTCTCGTTCTTTCATATTGCAGCTATGGAGGTTTATGCCCGGATCACCACCATGGGCAGACGGGTTAAAACTGCAGTATATGAAGTTTAATGCACAGAGGGTATTATACTGTGCTGCCCATCGCCTGGATTTATTCTCGAGTCGCATTCTACGACATTCAAAGTACCATAAAAGTGGTACTATTCTCTTACGGTCACCATACTTTGGTTTCCTTTATTAGCAAATGAAATGATTATGTACTGTTAAACCCTCAGGCTCTTGGCACATCTAGCGGACGATCTGTGACAGAATTCGCTGCAGCGGGTATGCCGCTCAAGGATTCACATCCCAGGGGTGTAACCGCTGACCACTGGCGAAAGCAGGGTAGCACACTCAAAATAATAAAGTCTAAATAGCTTGCAGCCGCTGACGATCCGCCGCTCGAGACGATGAGCTAGAGTGTGTAAAGAAAGGGAAATTCACACGCAAAAAGGAATGGAACCTGGGACGAACTATGTCATTGTTTAAAATGTGTTATTCTTTAAAATGAAGTTGAAAAGTACTCTTTGTACCTACGTTTTTCTTTGGGTACAAAAATCTCTTTTTATACAGCAAGTTCTGAAAGGTTTGATTGAGTTCGGAACTCTGTAGTCTCTTTGAATGAAAAGTTTTTATGAAAGTTTCCAATTGGGCTCATCGTAATTTTAAATGAGTTTTGCAAATTACGTTAGTTAGGCACTCGAAAGTAATTCTTGTATAAAACTGCAAATATGCTAAGGGATTTGGGAGATACGAATTGTAGGTACCTACAGTGGTTTTTAATTTTTGTTAAAATTCCAGATGAGTTTTGCAGATTATCTGTCTGTGGTGTGAAAACCCTGGGTTTTTGTGAGTTTCATTTCATGTGTGGTACATATACTGTTGATAAATACCAAGAACATTCTCCTGGCCGAGACTTTATGAGAACTTAAAAAGTGAAGCCTCTTTTCCCTATGGTTACCAATGCCAACTAAACAGGTGTTTATGTATGTAATCGTAATATGCAGATTGGTGATATTACGATTATATCTTCACTTTTTAAGTTTTCATAAATTCTCAGCCGGTCGTACATACAACCAAGCTTCTCGTCTTGATTAAAAAAAACACAAAACGTTACTTTAAGTCTATAATGGTAAAGGAAGGTATTTTTTACTTCTTCATATTGTATTCAATATGGTTTTGTTTTTAAACTGGCTTTAGTTTTACTTTACTGTAGACTACAATTGTTACCTTTATGTATTTATTTAACTCTTTATTGCACACACACAGATAAAACAAAAATAATACATTAAAAAGAAACACAAGTACAAAGGGCGAACTTATCTCTGAGAGATACCTTTAGTTAGAATCTTTATTCAAATCTTTAAAATTGGACAGCATTACAATGGTTTCTATCCCTGTCAAATAGTATATGATAAGAATGAAACAAGTTTAAGTAACTGTCAAACTTTAAACTAGAACCAATAAAATAAAATTAATTTTAAACCAATAAAATTATAACAAAGTTAAGTAAACGATGGACCCGATTCTGAAGGCCCACTTCAGAATCGGGTCCATCGTTTACTTAACTTTGTTATAATTTTATTGGTTTTATCATCTTTGTATGATACATTCTTTCACTCATAGTGTTTCATTAACATTTGCTAGATGTTTCAACTATTAGGGTCCCTGAAAAAGGCTCTTTCAGGATACGCTGTTTTGTGTCTTAAATTAGAATGGCTATTGCCACTTAACAGGGTATGCCTGGTTATGTGGCGTCCTGGAAAAATACGCCAAAACAGACTCATTTCTGCTTGCTCGTAAACGCGAGAAGGTAACCATTAAGAGACAAAAATAAGGCGAGGTAACCAAGGTACAATTGTCTGTGGGAAAGGGACAAAGACATTAGTTAAGCCGGCGATAATAAGAAGGTTCGGCTTAATCATAAAATCCTTTGCGCCAGTTCCTGTCTTTGGTCTACTTATATTGAAGAAAAACGTCTTGGCAGTCTTGATACTTTTGTTAGAAACTTTTCAACGCCTTTTATTTGTCTACTAGCAAAGGAAGAATTTATTTTTAATGGACTTTAAATAATGAGATCATAACTAAATAATCAGATGCATCTATTAATCTGCCCCGATTATCAAAATTCCATTTTCAGTTTCAGGTATAATTTCGCAATATATCAACAAATTAATGCATAAATTAAACTTACCTTTCACAGTGGCTATGCGCTTTCATGATATTGATGTGTAATAATTATATAGGAATTAGACATCACAATTCACAATACTAATTTGTATAAACAGTGGAAATCAAACCGAACACGACAGCTATGTTCAAAGCAAAACGGTTTGAACTACTAAGTCAACAAGGCTGCCAAAGTGATTTAAAAATATCACATGCAATTTTTAGCAGGTGTTCAGTGCATGACTTTAAAATTGTTTTTAAATGTCAGTCAATTCATTTGGCAAATTAGTGTCTGAAGGTAGGACTCCAGTGGAGGGGGCCTATTCCATAAGCATTTCGCATATAATTTCCGCTAAACTAATTATTTATGTGTATTGGTGCAAAGAAAAGTTTGAATTGAACTACAAAGTCATTTTGTATTTTCTAACTGGTCAAGTAACATGTTCTGATGAGCGTTTGGGGTCTACTTATCGTAGCTAGAGGCCAAATGCTTATCATGATAAGTCATATAACCCGTTTTAGAGAAATCAAAATGGCTTGTAGTTCTAATGATATTTCGAAATGCTTACGAATTAAGGCCCCACTATGTAATTACCACCAAAAAAAAATCTGAGATAAATAACAATTTATATAATACCGGATTTGTCCGTTAGCCACTTAATTATGACAACAAAAGTACCAAACTCAATGGAGCGTAGTAGGTGGTAAGGAATCTAATTTTGTTGAAAACGAAATGGAGGCTGGTATAGCATTGTCGCGGCGCGGCTTGAAATAATTCGTGCGGCGGTCGGCGGCGAAGCACCTCCTGTTAATGAATAAATGAAATTTATTCGACTTTGCGCAATCCTCAGAATGAAATCTTTAGTACTTAATTTTAAGAATAGTTTTAGTGCAATCATCAGTCACAGTTACTGTATTGGACTGAAACAAATCGTTCACGGGGAAATGTATACGCTTCCACAACAAACTACCAGAAGAAATCTAATAAATAAAATCGTAAACTTCGCGTGTCTGTACATTGAAGATATTTGCAAAAAAAAAAAAATGGGGGGCCTAAGGATAAGCAACATAACACATTTCGATCATTTTTGAAATTTTTGTCTGTTTATCTGTTTGTCTGTTTGTCTGTGAGTTTGTGCACGCATCACATAAAAACTACTGAACGGATTTTGATGAACTTTTCACAAAAACATGGGGCTTAACTTAACTTAATATTTAGTCTTTATTTCATCACAATCGGCTAACTCAATCAAAAGTTATAGACATTTTTAGTTTTCAAATACATTAGTAGGTAAGGTTATTATGGAATATATTGCTTAGAGTAGTATTTCCGTACTATTCAGATTGCGATGAGTTTGGATTACATTTGAAGCTGCGAGTAGGAATTGGAGTGGGAGTGGGAGTGGGCGTGGACGTGGACGTGGACGTGGGCGTGGACGTGGACGTGGACGTGGGCGTGGGCGTGGGCGTGGGATTGAGAGCAGAAGCGGGAGCGGGAGCGAGAGCGGGAGCGGAACCGGAGCTGGACCGGAGCGGGAACGGGTATGGTACCAGTGTAATAGAATGTTTGAAAATTCGCATAACTTTTGACTGAGTTACCAGATTACGATGAATTTGTGGTATAGGTATGCAACAAAGTAATGTTGGTCGGAATTTGGACTGCGATGGATTAGTTACGAGGACTACATTTGGAGAGACGAGGGAAAAAGGTTTGAGGGGAGGGTTGAGGGGAGAGCACAGGGGAGTGTTGAGAGGAGGGTTGAGGGGAGTGTTGAGGGAAGGGTTGAGAGGAGTGTTGAGAGGAGGGTTGAGGGGAGAGTTGAGGATCTGGATCTGGAGCTGGACCTGGAACTGGAACTAGGCCTAGGCCTGGACCTGGACCTGGACCTGGACCTGGACCTGGGCCTGGACCTGGACTTGGATTTGAAGTCTGAGTGGAAGTGGGATAGGGAGCGGAAGTGGGCATGGGAGCGGATCCTGTAGTCCACGCGAGCGGAGCCGCGGGCACAGCTATCTTAAATATGACAGACAGAAAGTTTAAGATTCACATTAAAAACAACTTTGTAAGAAAGCCTAAAATTAACTGAATGATAAATATGGCCTGATACTAATGTCACTTCAGCTTGTCATGACAATTATATAAAGATTGTTATATAATTGTATAAAAACTTGATTTTATAATATGTGTTGCGTGAAGTTTGTTACGCCGTTTCTTCTTCACAGCGCTAACACCTACGAAGCGGTAGTCGATAAAAAAAATGACGTGTATAAATGTACCAAGTGCAATGCCTATAGAACGTATCCGTCATTCTCCGGCTCATAATGTGTACAAAGGTTGTGAATTGTCTTGTATTATTCGTTTACTTGTTCCGGTTTTACGCCTTCACAGCTTGAAGAACTTACAGGACAAATTTGTGTGCAGATAGGTAATTTATTAGCCGGAGAATAACGGATATGTTTTATCACTGGACAAGAAAGTTTACCTTGGTAAAGTTCGAGCGGGGCAGAAAGAATCTAGTTTTATTATCAATACAATACAATACACGTTATTGCAAGAACAAATACAGTTACACGTTATAGAAGTTACAAATAGTACAATTTAGGCGGTCTTATCGTTTTAAGCGATTTCTCCCAGACAACCTTCAATGTTAGATAGACAATACTTTTGACCTTATATACACTTTTATACATGGATGGACATACCATAGAGTTTGTGAATACATACATGTGTATGTGTTCAAAAAATAAATAATCAAAAGAATGATTCTGTACAACCATAGTTGGAGATGAATATGTAGATAGTAGGTCGTAGACAAATCCAGCGCACACATTGCGAAAAGTTTCGCAATGAATGCAAATTCCGGCGTAGACGAGGTCGTGGCATATAGGCCTCTGAAACAGGACGTTCTATGTGGAAATATGTCGTGACTTTTGAATTATAAATATTCTTTTAACTTTAGATTCAACTTGCTCAGCGAGCTATGAAGAGGGCTATGCTCGGGGTTTCTTTAAAGGATATGATTCGTAACGAGGAGATCCGACGAAGAACGAACGTAACCGACATAGCAGAGAGGATTAGCAAGCTGAAGTAGCAGGAAGCGGGTCACATCTGTTCTGGAGTGCAGAGTGAGTGTGGTGCAGTCCATTGAGGAAGACCATGTCCAGCAGTGGACGTCTAAAGGCTGATATGATTAGATAACTTTAGAAATAAAGTTTACTGTTGTTTTAGATGAACTGCAGAACCTGGAAGGAAAACTATGTGATAATATTGGAAAATAACAAAACAAATATTTTTGCTAAAGGATTGAACCGCTCGCTGTAGTTCGACGAATAATTTTGTATGAAGAGGCGAAACTATTCATGTGACTGTCACAAACTTTAATTCAGTTGAAAAGTTCTGGGGCAACTGCCAATATCGGAATTTAGTCCGAAGTTCGTGTTAGAACTGTCATCTAGCTATTGTGAAGAAATCAACTATTGTGAACTGCGGAGAGTCAAGTTTAACCACAACAATACTTGTGTTTCGTATCGTATCCCTATCTTCGTAGGTCTAGATATTTGAGTTGGTTTGTGGGAACGAGTGCTGGCCTCACAAACGAGTGAGATTTGACCTCACAGACTCGAATGGATGCATTTGGTCTGAAGTTGTCTGTAGGTACTATACTTCTACATGATGCATTGTCCCGAAGTTTATGAACGCCTCTGCAATCCAATTCTGACTACGGCCCTGATTCGACAATAGCATGTACTCTGCATATAAACTGCATGTCGCTCGTCTTCGGGTATTTTAATTAATACGGGAATTTATTTCAATGCAACATGCTCCCAGGCTTAGCTTGTTAGTTCACGTCAAAGGCTGAGATTAAAGATGCTTTTAGAATTTTTTTTAAATTCTTCCTGCTCCACAAGATTTGTAAAGTATAACTAGGGCACTTTTTTAATTTCACTTTTAAGGCTTTAAAGGTTGAAAAATAGTAACTCAACGTTTGGAATTAGTTATGACAAGTGTAATTTTGTTGAGGCGTTTCATTATTTATTTAAAAATAAATTCTTAAACGGATTAAATATTGTAGTAAAAATCCACATATTACAGAGATATTGATAATGGTACACATACATATATTATCTTTAGTTTTACATATATTTGTATTACTAGCTGTTGCTCGCGACTGCGTCCGCGTGGATAACTTAACATTACACAATATTATGTAATTACTAAATCCTATATTCTGATTAGGCGTTCGGTACCGCCCGTTGGACTATAGAATTATTGTAGTTATTTTTAAATAAAGTTGACATTTATTTCATGTATATCATGAATTAAAAGACTATCATATAATTATTTATATTTTTTATGATTTAATATTGTGCAAGAAGTTAAATAAAAATAGCCTTTATTTGATAGCATTTATAACATTTTACATTAATATATATATGTATTCATTTCCATTAGTAAATATAATTATAATTATTATTTTATTTATGTGATTGTATTTCTATCTGCCCTTTTCCGAGCAAAGGCCTCCCCCAGTTTCTCCCACTCTTTCCTGTTCTTTGTTATTCTGGTCCACGTTACTCCTTCCTCATTTACGATGTCATCTATCCATCTTTTCTTTGGTCTTCCTTGCGTTCTATTGTCTCCTCTGGGATACCATTCTGTTGTTCTCCTAGTCCATCTGTCGTCTTGCATTTTAATAACGTGTCCTGTCCATCTTCATTTTTGTTTATGTATAAATTCTTCGGCATCAATAATTTTAGTTTTTTCTCTAATTTTTTCATTCTTAACTTTTTCTATCCTTCTTATATTAAGTATGCTTATTTCTATATTTCTTTGGCAAACGCCTATTTTTGCTGTTTGGTATTTAGTGTTAGACCAAGTTTGGCAACCGTAAGTCATACAAGGTAGCATTATTGAATTGGTTCCACGTTCGTGAGATTCTTCTATCTATCTATGCAAGAAGTTAATTTTTTTAAAATCGCAAGTGATATTACCTTTCCCCCTCCCATTCCCCCTTTCTATACCCCCTTCATTCTTTCCTTCCCCATCTCCTTCCCACCACGTTGAAAACCCCTCCTAAAACCTAACCCGCCACTTCTTCCGTCCTTTATTTTCCACTGCCCGCTCCTTCTGTCCTACCACCTCCCATTCCCGCTAGCCTCTCCCTCTTATTTCTTCTCCTTCTCTTCTCCCCTAACCCCTTCCCACTATCAAACTGTTGGACATAGGCCTTCCCCAATGAACGCCACCACACCCGATCCTCTGCCCTATGGATCCAGCTGCTTCCGGCCACATTCTTCAGCTCGTCGATCCACCTGGCGGCGGGGTATCCCATCCTGCTCGTGGCGATCTGCGGTCTCCACTCTAGAACTCGTCTACCCCAACGCCCGTCGGAACTGCGACAGATTTGACCCGTCCACTGCCACTACAGCTTACTAATTCTTTCGGCTATGTCGGTCACCTTCATATTCGTCGGATCTTTTTATTACGAATCATATTCCTTACAGAGACCCCGAGCATAGCCCTCTCCATAGCTCGCTGAGGGACTTGAATCTTGTAGATCAGACCCACCCTTAGTGTCCACATCTCCGCGCCGTAAGTCATGATTCATGACAGGCAGGATGCACTGATTAAAGACTTTTGTCTTTAAACATTTTGGAATGGGCGACTTGAAAATTTGACGCAGTTTTCAGAATAACAGGCTTCTTCTGTCAGCTTCCCTATCGAAATTGATCCTACCCAACTTTATTGTCTATCCTAGGTAAACGTTCTCCTGAACAACATTCGATATGTGGGAATGAATAAGTGGTATATTCACAGCTAAGTAAATTTATTGAAATCAATAATATTCTACCTGATGCCCAGTCCGGTTTTCGTAAGGGCAGGAGTACAACCACCGCGCTTCTAGATGTGGTGGATAATATACTCGTAGCACAGGATGCTGGCAAGGGCTCTATACTGTCATTGCTTGATTTTTCCCGCGCGTTTGATTCTTTGAATGTATCCCTACTTCTTTCGAAGCTGTCATACTATGGCTTGGATTTCGCTTCTGTGGCTTGGTTCAATAGTTACCTTACTGATCGCTCACAACTGGTTAAGGTCCGTAATGAGGATGGAACCAGTGAAATCGACAATACTCAATCTGTCGATAGGGGAGTCCCTCAAGGTTCTATTCTCGGTCCACTTCTGTTTATAATATACAGTGCTGACCTATCACAGCAGATTAAACACTGCAGATTCCATCTTTACGCTGATGACGTTCAATTATATATCTCATTCAAGCCTGTTGAAATAGCAACCACTCTACCACAGCTCAACGATGATCTTGATCGAATTGCTCTCTGGTCAGAAAGAAATGCATTGGTGCTTAATCCCACTAAATCCAAATTCATGGTACTTGGATCAGATAAACAGATTAGTAATATATCTCTTAGTAATCCACATGTCAGCATCTTAGGACAAAGAATGGACAGCGTCAGGGAGGCGAGGAATTTAGGCATTGTGTTTGATAGCAGGCTACGTTTTGAAAGTCACGTCCTAGACCTGGTGCGAAGTTGCTTCTATCGACTACGGGTCCTCTATGGCATTCGTAGTCTGTTGAGCGAGGCGACCCGCATCAAGCTCTGCGAATCACTCGTACTGTCAAAATTAAATTATGGAGACCTAGTTTACGGGCCGCGGCTACTGTCTAAGACTCAACGCGTCATACAACGCGTACAAAACGCTTGTTGTCGCTTCTGCTTTAGTATTCCCCCTCGGAGCCATATCACACCTTACTTAAACAAGGCGTCAATTTTAAATATGGCATCCCGCAGGAAGCTACATCTCGCGTGTCTTGTGCACGATGTAATTAAATTTGAGAAACCCGAGTATCTATATTCCAAGCTTCGATGGTCCTCATCGTACAATAGATATAATACCAGAGCGTCGTCGTATCTATTGGTGACAGATCTGCACAGAACTGTGGCCTTTGAGGGCAGTTTTCGCTATTTGGCAACCAAGTGTTGGAATAACCTCCCTCCACCACTCCGTTGTCCAAACTCTTCTAAATACATTTTGAAGAAGAAATATAAATGTTTCTTGTTGGAGCAGCAAGTAACCGGTTTGCCATAATACCAACTTCATCACTGCACACACTACACTTATTTCAGGCTAGTTACTTATATTATTTTTTGCCTAATACTCATCTATCATATTCATCACATGACACTTATTTAATTAGTATTTATTTTTCTTTTCCTTACATCATATTTTGTATGTTAGTTATATGCATATATTATAATATTGTATTTTTGTTTCTTATTTAAACTGTTTATTATAAGTACACATCCCTGTTGTGATGTTCGGTTATCCGACACTCTTAGGTCTCAGCTGAAAATCAGTGCTCTGCCCTCACAGACAAAGCAATATGCTGAGCTGGGGCCTGTTTGCTGCTGCAGCACACATACTGTGTCTTCTACGGTGTTGCCACACTGTACTGTTGCCCTCTCCCCTACAGGTCGGTCGCACGCCTTGGTTCTACTCCCGGTTTGTCGGGTAAGTTCCTCGCGTTGTGTCTGCTCCTCGTGCAAGCGAATGTAATATTAATTATCGTCCGACAAGCCGTGTGACGTGATCCCGGCGTGTGCACCCGACTTTTAGTTGTATATTATTTTTGTTTATGTGTAATGTTGCACTGTATGTGTTTTGTTGCAGCCAATAAATAAATATTCTATTCTATTCTATTCTATTCTATTCTATTCTATTCTATTCTATTCTATTCTATTCTATTCTATTCTATTCTATTCTATTCTATTCTATTCTATATGGACATTGTTGACGATGACCGATCTAATTAATACAGGGCCACTGATTATCGAATAACGAAATTTTTGTATCGATACTTGTGGAATTACCTGAAATACAACAGCTAAAATAAATAAATAAAACTATAAATGAGCTTTAAAACATTTCTGTGACTTTTTATCAAGTTTTTGCATGGACCAGTAATGTTGAACTACACTTTTATACAAATGATATGAAATGAGAGGTCAACTTGTAGATCAAGCTATTTTATTGAGATACGACCACGCGATACTTACATTTTTAAACTCGTGATATCTTTCAAATGGAATGTCCGAATTGAATAATTCAAAAAGTTATATAAAGGAATTGGAGCAGTCGTGAATGTGAAGTAATTTATTTCGATAAGGATTAATACCAAGGTACAAATAAAGAGCCTATTCTGGCGGCGGCATTTCAATAAAAATTTTTAACTATAATAGTTAGATATACACTGTCGCGACACTTTTTGTTGATAATGATGTGTTCTACAAAGTCGTAGTACATTATTTTGTTCTATCATCAATAGTTTTTGCAGCGCACGCGATATAAGGAATTTTAGGTCATTTTTTACACCTTGGTTTACATTATTGGAGTTTTAGTAAGGATCCCTAATTTTTTGAAAATATAATATAGCTTATGTCACCCGGGGATAGCTTCCCAACAGTGAAAGAATTTTTCAAATCGGTCCAATAGTTTCGGAGCCTATTCAATGCAACCAAACAAACAAACAAATAAACAATCAAATCTTCCCTCTT
The DNA here is from genome assembly GCA_947086405.1 of Esperia sulphurella. Classification (NCBI taxonomy): domain Eukaryota; kingdom Metazoa; phylum Arthropoda; class Insecta; order Lepidoptera; family Oecophoridae; genus Esperia; species Esperia sulphurella. The sequence continues at coordinate 4,627,563 of OX352274.1, read as the reverse complement.
TATAATATTAAGTTTAGATTATTCATAAAATAACCTAAAATGCACAACGGACCTATGTCTAAGTATAACAAATTTGCTTGACTTTCTTTGCGGTTCTTATTTTTTTATCATATTATTAATTTTTAGGTTCTTGTTTTGTTACCTGTGCCCGCGGCTCCGCTCGCGTGGTCTTCAGAAATATACTTAGTCTCACTCTCAAACCGACTCCAACCCTGACGCCCATGCCTGACCCCAATTCCAACCCTCGTTTCTACCCATGTTTCTATGAAAATTCGATCAAAATCGGTTCCGTAGTTTTTAAGTGATGCGTGCACAAACTAAGAGAAAAAAGAAAAATCATAAATAATTACTTATCCTTCATTCCCCCATTTTTTTAATTTATTCGTTGATGCGTTCTATCAAACACTAGTTACTATACGGTATAGACAAGATCCGCCCCGATCCACCGCAGACGGCGCTGCACTGGGATCGTAATTTTCATAAAATTATGCGGGGTCATGAAAGAGGGCTTACTATAATATGGAAGAAAATGCTCCACTAATTAAAATACTTGGGAGGCGCGGCAGGGCCTGGAGAGAATGCGGCTGAAATGAGGGCGTGCGCGCCGACTTCATTATATCAAGTATACCTATTATGACGTGTTACTTTGCTTACCTATTTAATATGAATGGAAGGGGAAATTACTTCAAAATATATCTCTTGGGTTTAGAATTTTCGTTTCGTTAAAAAACAGAATGTAGAATAAAAATTATACGGATATATTGATAATGATATACTCAGTTTTACACATAAATAACTGCACAATTGACTTATTTCTATAAGACTTTGACTTGATTTTCTTTGAGCTTCTTTTTTATTTTATACTAGCTGTTTGCCCAGGACTTCGTCCGCGTGGACCACGTAACTTTATAAATTATATAGCCTATGACACCCACAAATAACGTGGCTTTCTATTGTAAAAGAATTTTCTAAATCGGTTCAGTAGATCCAGAGATTACCCCCTACAACCTCACAAACTTTACCTCTTTATAATATTAGTATAGATAACACGTTTTATCAAATACTATACCCATATATAATGTTAAATTACTTACATATATATAAATAAATAAATAAAAAAATACCATGAAGCAAAATAATTTTTCGTAGCTCATAGTCACCTCAAAGTGTTTTCTTTCAGGATTGACACTAATTGGTTATTAAATTAGATAAGCGATGATTTTAAAATGTGCATCTGTTATCTAATTTTTGAGTTTCAGTTCTAAGTATGGGGAACCCCCAAAACTTATTGTTTTTTTTTCTATTTTTGTGTGAAAATCTTAATGCGGTTCACAGAATACATCTACTTACAAAGTTTCAACAGTATAGTTCTTATAGTTTCGGAATAAAGTGGCTGTGACATACGGACGGACAGACAGACAGACAGACAGACATGACGAATCCATAAGGGTTCCATTTTTTGCCATTTGGCTACGGAACCCTAAAAAGCAATAAAAGTAAGGAAAAAAAATACAATAATAAAAATAATTCATTAATTTTAGTTTAATTGAAGGGACGGTTGTATCCTTCACGGAATGTATACTGGTTAATTTCCATCATTGAACAGAACAGACATGCGGTCCATTTTTTTTTATTAACATGTTGATTGAACATAACAGAAACTGAAACCGAAATTTATATTAATGGAAAATTGTTTTGGTTCATGGCCCGAAACTGGTTTGAATTTTAACCGGTTCAAGACCTGAGTTAACGTGAAAATTAAAGGCTTGGCGGCGGTGCAGCTCCCCAATTATCAGGCTCTGCCTTCAATTTCTTGCGAATACCCTCGAGAGAACGAACTATGCTAACTAGAAATACTTTCATTTGCTACCTGTACGGGTTTATGTTAAATTTCAATTTGTCTCTAATAGCTTTCGATTTTAGTAGGAGTTCGGGTTTTAGTTGAGTAAACCTTTGATAACCACGGCCTGTCGAACTCCTGCACGATGTATGTGGTCAACTTTATGTCTGTTTGTATTTGTGCACGTTATATTTCAGAATGGGTTCTATATTAAGATTTTGACGTGAATGTACCGGTGTTACAAAAAAAACCTACACTTCAATGATGCGTCGAGCTGTGCGGTTTTTATAAAAAGTTAAAATTATTTATTTATATTTTAACAATTTTTTTCCCACACAATAGAAAAAGAAAACAATAAAAGAAAGGAAAAAAAAAAACATGTACAAATGGTAATGCTTATTTCTTTAAGAGATTTCTGCCAGCCTACTAGCGACAGAGAAAACTTCGCATAAGGGCATACATGTGTGTACATAAGTAACAAATAATATTAAATAAATATAGTAAATTTCAAATTTATCTGTAGTACCACTAGCAGAACCGCGAGCATTTATAGATAGATTATGCAAATAAATCTATTCAATGCATTACCAGATGAATAGATTTCTTTTGGGTTTTAGTAATACATAATCATTTGTAATGTTAAGTAGTCCACGCGGACGAAGTCGCAGGAAACAACCAGTACTAAATAAGTATATAAACTACACATACTTCTACTATACATAAACTTAGTTAGGATACATATACTCAAATAAATACATTAATATGTATCAATTCGACTTCGTCCGCGTAGGTTTCGATATTTACAGATCTTGAATTTCAAAGTAGATATAATTTTTGGTTTCCCATAGGAATGAGATATTTAATCGGGATGAAAACTATCATGTGTCCTATTCCAGGACCTAACCTTTATGTATGCCAAGTTTCATCCCGATCCATCCAGTAGTTGAAGCGTGATTGAGAAACAAACATCCAAACTTTCGCATTTATAATATTAGTGGAATGGGATTATACCTATTTTTCTAATTTCCAAAACTTATCTACTAGAAGATGTTCAGTAATAGCTACAGGTAGGTATTTTGCTACACCCTGTACTTATACAAATATAATAATAGTAAGAGAACAATATTTGCTTTCATACTACGAGCTTTTTATTTTATTTTTTACTTTAATTACTTCAAAAAAATATTTCGTAAGAGACAATGTGCGAATTACTAACAAAGGTCATAACATAACCTTGGCACTTACATATTTAATGCTTTATTCAATGATCAAAAGCTTTTAGTCCCAAAAATATCAAAAGAAAAAGCTATTCATGAAAATATTAGACTTTTTAGCTACAGTGATGGGTGGAATCCATCTGCCAAATACAATTTCTATAAGTCATTTTATTTCTATCGAAAACAATTCTGCTTTTTATGTCATGCCGATCCTAACAATGTCTGGCTGTTATCTTTTCTCTTCAGTAAAGAAATAAGCCATTTGAATAGAGAAGATTATTTTTGGTTGTATGTAAGATAATATACAGAGTGTACATACCATCTTAATTAATAGGTTATTTATAATCAATTACCTTTTATAAATCGTAGGTAACAACAACAAAATCAAATCCGAGTTTTTAATAATTTTGGATTACGTTTTTTGCTGAATGAATTCGATAATTAATGCAGAAATGGTAACATTAAAAATTGGACCATATTCAGTCATGATTCATACTAACTCGATGGCAACAAGTTAAACCCTTTGACACTGTAAATGTCAGGTGGTTTTGTTTAAATCAGTGCAGTGTTTTAAACTTGAAACAGTTATTATAAAAAAAACAGGAATTTTCTCACAAATCTTCTCGAAACATAATAGTACTTAGAAGTTTTTATGTCTATTTTATTGTACATTATGTATAAACGTTTAGATTAGTATAAGCTTATTTGTTATCCCCTTACAATAACTACCTAATTTCCAAGCAGCGTACACAATAATGTACTTTTGTTTTTTCTAGTAAAGAGTTTCTTCTTTGTTTTTTTTTTCGATACAAATTTTAGTGAAATCTTATTCTTTCTCATAAATCTATAAACTGTCTATCATAAATATATAAATTACCGAATAATTAATCGTCTGTAACAGGTACATTTCAGTTATTGTCATTAGGATAAATAAAATTGCTTTACAATTTAATATAATTTTATTTTATTTTGATTGATATACTCGTAGGTAAGTTTATAAGGTTATTTTTCTTTTCAGAATTGTTACAGAATAATTAAGTAAACTAAATACGTGGTACACAAATTGGATTAACACTATCTTAGGGCTTAATCATTCTCACATTACAATGAGAAGGCTCGAATTATCTCGAGGGCATGCACTCGTAAAAGTCGGAGCGGTGACCATACGTTTATAGATTATCTGATACCGCTGACGGAACTATTTATTATATAAAAAAAAAGTATTGACGGATGACGGATGTCATTTTGGAAAAAATTCTATTATTTTATTTATTTGCCAAAATTTGCTGTACAATCAAACGCTTATTTAATATTTAACGTGTTTTAAGAAATTAACAAGTTGTAATTAAAAGTTATCGGTTTATACGATAAGACGGAAAGGAAACCGGACAGGTTTTTTTTGTCGCAGTGACTTTCCTAACGGTGTGGTGCAGCTCGTCCCAGGAGAAAAGTCGCCAGAGAAGTCCTTTCCCATCTGCACTCCGAGGAACTTCCCCAACGCGATGGAACACACGCAGCAGTGAGCGAGGGACGAGTTTTAGATGCTGTTCCGTCAGGCTTTGGACCAAGCGCCGCAATACGAGTACCTCACTTTCTTGTAGCACGCACCGCAGCTACCCGGCATCGGCACCAGCCGATAGCGAGAGCGTCCAGGCCGCTCAGCGCCGCCACCGGTGCAGCGTGACGTCGGCGTGGCCCTACCCACTTCCTACTTCCCCCCCCCCCCTTTTTTTTTTTTTTTTTTTTTTTTTTTGCTACCTATACCTCTCATGTCAGGCAATTCTCCGTGTATTTGTGGCATCCATGTTTTCACTTCGGATAGCACCGGCATCTTGTGCAACGGCTGCAGTATATGGTTTCACCTCAGTTGCCAAAATCTGCCTTCAGATTTTCTTTCCAAACAGGCTTCCAATGTTGATAGTTGGCTGTGTCTGTCGTGCTCGCAATTTCCGCCATCCCAGTCTCAAAACATAGTCGCACTTGCAAGCACGGCAAATTCCGTAACATGTAGTTTTTGTGAAAATAAATTCAAAAATATCAAGGGTCTTCGGATTCATCATGCACGTAAGCATAAGGATGCTGAATTTACATCTTCGGTTTTACTTAGTAATTTATTACCAAATTCGCATATCCCCGTTAACCCTATACCTTTTTCGGATTTCATGTCTTCTCATAGACATGACGTAAAAGCTTTGAAAAGGATTCCCAAGGGCGCGCGCCACTGTACAGCTTCCAAACTTGCCAGCCTGATCGGCAAATGCACCGACGGTAATACCCTTCCTGATTGGGAGAATTTATTTTTATTTTCGTACGTTTGTCTTCAAGTCCCCGTCAAATCGAAAAAAAGTCTCACTTCAGCGATTAAAGACAATATTTCAAACACTTCGTTTTTTCCAGATTGCGCTTCGGGACACCACAAAAACAACACATACAAGCTGTCGAATACAATTTCAACTAAATTATCAGATGGGGACGTGAGAGGCGCCATTCGTTTGCTTATGTCCAATGATGTCTTTGCACCTAAGGATGAACCAACCCTGTTATCTTTACGCTCTAAGCACCCTGCACCCTCCCGTCCACTTATTTTTCCTAATCCTCCGCCACAAGGTGAAACTCCTTTAAGAGCACACCCAAAAGAGATCATAGCCGCGATCCGGAGTTTCCCTAACGGCTCTGCCGGTGGTTTAGACGGTATTCGGCCTCAAATTCTTAAGGACCTCATTTCTTTCTCAGCCGGTGATGCGGCTCCTAAGTTGGTTGATGCTCTTTGCGGTTTAACAAACCTTTTACTGTCTGGATCAGTAAATAACAACTTTTCGAAATTTCTTTTTGGAGCATCGCTTTGCGCTTTGAAGAAAAAAGACGGCGGTATACGCCCGATCGCGGTCGGCAGCGTTTTCAGAAGAATTGCCTCTAAAATTGCCTGTCGTAATATCTCGGAAACATTGAGCTCCTACCTTCTGCCTTCCCAGGTCGGTTTCGCCGTCCGCAATGGCTGTGAGGCCGCGGTACACTCTACACGGTCATTTTTACATGCTCGTCATGATTCGAACAATGTACTTCTTAAAATTGACTTCAAAAATGCATTCAACTCGGTGGAGAGAGATGCAATGCTCGAACAAATCAAACTGCAATGTCCTTCGGTTTATCCATATATGTGGCAAAGCTATTCCAAAACGTCTTCACTTTTCTATGGTGATAAAATCATTGACTCAGTCGTTGGTTGTCAGCAAGGCGACCCCATGGGTCCTGCTGCCTTTGCGGTCACGATCCAACCAATTATAAAAGCTTTACGTTCTGACCTTAATGTCTGGTATTTGGATGATGGCACCATCGGGGGAGATCCCCAATCAGTGCTGGCAGATTTCAATAAGATTATCACGGACTCGAAAGCACTAGGCCTCGAAATTAATGCCGACAAGTGCGAAATATTTTTCCTTTCCGATTCCCCCGACCCTAATGTCATGTACTCATTTAACAACCTGGCGCCTGGCATTAGAGTGCTGTCGCCGTCCGATCTTTCGCTCCTCGGCGCCCCTCTCACTGATGAGTGCATTCCATCAATTATTGAAAAGAAAATAAGCTCCCTGAAAATAGCCAGCGAGAGATTAGGCGAACTAGATCCGCACGCCAGTTTCTTCTTGCTTAAAAATTGTCTGTCTTCACCTCGATTGACTTATTTTCTCCGTTCAGCACCTACCTGGGATGTTCAACACCTATTTGATATCGACAGTATTCTTAAAACCACCCTCGAAAATATTTTAAATGTCCACATGAATAACTCGCAGTTCCAACAAGCTTCACTACCTATTTCATTATCTGGTCTGGGCGTAAGAAAGGCCACTGACCTCGCTATACCTGCCTACCTCAGTTCCTTGCACTGCGCAAAAGAACTCTGCGGGAGAATTCTCTCCAAAATCTCAAATTACGACTTCCACAGAGAAGATGAAGCCTTCAAATTCTGGAAGCTATTGTCCGTAGGCGCCGACCCGCCCCAATCTGTTTTCCAGCGCGATTGGGATCGCCCCATAGCTAAATGCATTTTTGACAAACTCCCCAGACATTCAATTACCGACAATGCTCGCCTCCTAGCATCTTGCGAAAGCGAGTCAGGTTCTTGGTTACGTGCTTTACCCTCTTCCAATACGGGCACGCACCTGGATCCGCACTGTCTACGAATCGCAGTTTCTCTCAGGCTTGGTTTACAGGTTTATAGGCCGCACTCTTGCGTATGTGGTGTTGTAACGGATTCCCAAGGTTTACATGGGTTGTCATGCGTTAAAAGCGCAGGTCGCTTTTCCCGGCATCATAATATTAATTTTATTATTAAGAGCGCACTGTGTACAGCCCGTATCCCATCAGTCCTCGAGCCCCTGGGAATCCTTCGCTCTGATGGCCGAAGACCTGACGGCATGTCACTCGTCCCTTACAAACAAGGACGTTCACTTGTCTGGGACGCTACCTGTACCGACACCCTTTGCTCCTCCAGGACTGCGGGGACCACAATTAGAGCAGGTTCTGCAGCCGAAGCCGCCGCAAACGCGAAATCCCGCAAATACACGGAGATTTGCCGCACCTACCATTTTCTACCATTCGCAGTTGAGACGTTGGGCCCCTGGTGCCAGGCCGCAAAGTCTTTTGTACAAGACTTGGCTGCAAAGCTGAGGGAGGCCACGGGCGAACCTCTGTGCAAGGAATACCTTGCTCAGAGGATCAGCCTGGCCATCCAACGAGGCAATGCAGCCAGTGTCCTTGGCACGATGGGCCCAATGTACAACCCAGCTGGGGACAATAGTTTACATTTTATTTATTAGTTTTAAGTTTTACAAAAAAAATTGTTCCGTACATAATAATATATTATAAGTTAAAGTAAAAAAAAAAATATTAAAATAAATTCAACATCATATTTTCCTCTTAGGTTTACGTATATTAATTAATACGAAAATAAAATATTTGCAGTAAAATCTAGGACACATAAAAGATTGCTTGCTACAGCAAAGTGACTAAAGAGTTCGAAGTTCTAATTATATCACAGTTGAGCTCCATTATCGCGCGCCATGCCGCTCTTTACCCATACAATACGCATGTTTATTAAGAATCTCATCGACATCACGGGTGGGTTAAAATAAAACCCAGCTATCACCCATTTCATTTCACCCACTGGGTGGTTATTCCTGTGACAACTAATTATTATATTATGTAACTTGTATAATATAATCTGAAGGAATTGGTTTTTATCTGCACAAACCGTGTAATGAAATGGCCCCCGTGGGTTTTAACCCGCTTACGCATCTCTGTCGACCTTGCGCCTTATGTAGCTCAACCTTTAATATCAATGTAATCCTGCCCCAATTAACGCTACCACACCCTCCGTCCAGCCATTTTCGGCCACCTTCTTCAGATCGTCGGTCCACCTGGCGGCGGGGCGCGCCACCCTGCGCATGCCCATCTCGATCTCCAGAACTCGATCTTTGTCTAACTGAAGAACTAATTCTCGGCATAATCAGTGGATAGGATCCTCCATTCTAAAGAACTTAAGAGTCACATTATCTCCCAGAGAGGTATCAGATGGCCCACCAACCAACTGAAACGCACAACTATTCGTATCATTGGGAATTCATCTTCGAAATGCTTTCCCAGGGCACAACTAGTTGTGTAGTTTTAAATTGTACAAAATATACACTTTTCTTGTCGTAGGTAAGGATACGGTTATAGCTTGTACTGTAAGTAAAGTATTTGCCAAAGCTCCGCTACCGCAGCAGTTTGATTAATATTCCAGTCTCGAATCGTATTTTTCGTTGCAATTTTCCAGAAGACGAAACACATATCTGGAGAACAGTTTCAAGATGAGTCTGCAGTGAAGTAGTTTCGCGAATTGTCAACTGAAATTGTACGGTCGGCAGGGAAAGTGTTTCGTCAAATTCAATATAAAATAAGTAGTGAGCGATAATATTAGAGAATAATTTCTTTTACTGGTGTAACCGTTTCTCTACAAATACATTACAATTAGTCATCTTTTAAATAAATAGCAAAATCGTTGTACATATTGTGTGGTTTCCGTAATTTATTTTGCTAGAATATTAAAAAAATATATATATTTTTGCTTGATATTTCTATAATTTTCACAACTTTTTTTGGTCAGTTTTAAGTATAGTTTCCAAATTTAAGGTAAATCAGTCCAGTAGACATAATAAACATACTTTCAAAAACCTTTGTTAAAGAATAGCCGTTATAACAGAACACTAACTAGATGCATATAAATAAAGTTAATACTCACTAAATTGCACGGTAGTTGGCGAGATAAGTATGTACCAAATCTAAGAAATTAATCATTTTTTGTAGATAATTTTATAATTTTTGTTTTCTTACAATATTAGCTTCCGCTTACAAACATTATTTCTAAGCATCAATTACTTAAAATTTAAGAAACGTGCCGTTAGATGATTGTAATTAGTAATTTTATTTAATAATAATAAAAAAGGAAACTTTTTTATTCAATAACGAATCAGGTATAATAATTTTAGTAGTGGAGACCCTCTATTACTTGTTAGAGACGAAGTAATTCCTTTTGGCTCTCCCAACCTCGCGGTTATACGGGCCAATCCACTACAAATAGTTCGTCATCCAAATTTTGATGTTTCTCCCTTCTGGGCCTCTATTACGTGTGGCAACACCTGTGTTAGAGGGTAAATTTAGGATTGTCTTAAAAGGGCTTAGCTTCCAGAGCCGTAAAACACATTTTAATAAAGGGACCAATTATTAGCATTAGTTACTTAAAAGTTTAAGAATCGGGTTGTTAGATGATTATAATTAGTCAGAAAGCGTGATCTCTCGGCATTATGCAGGCACAGCCAGTGCCCTGCATACAACTGGTCGTTGTTGACGTTGTCGAAGGTGACGAACCACTTCTCTGGCTGACTGTACTGTGAGAAAATATGATCTATCACTTTGTTCCGCAAAATTTGTTTGAATACTCGCCTTTAACTTTGGACTACGTTAGACATATTTTGATGGCTGTTTCCGCGTGAACACGAGGAATTTTACACGCCAACACCCATACATACACACACCACTAGTTCGCTAGATTCTACTGCAAGTGTACAATTGGAATAACACGAGTTTGCAAAAGTGTTTGAAAAAATAATACGCGAGCAGCGTTGGAACCTTTCCGAGAGTTTTCTTTTAATTAAGCTCTTAAGTTGCTCTAAATGTTTTTAAAGACTCAGCTTCAAATCAAAATCAGAAGTAATCCTGTAAAATATTCAACTTTAATAAAAAATTTAATGTTTCACCAAAAGCATGGAGCATTTAAACCCACAACATACAACCTTTTGCCAAATAGGTCGTTAGCTTCCCGGCTTCGAATAGGGCCACCCCCAGTCTTCCTTTAGGTGTCGTCAAGGCGACTAAGGAAATGTATTAGGGACGAGCTGCAGCGTTCTCCTGTGTATTATTATTAATGCGATAACGGATTGGTAATCGTAGTAATGATCTTAATATACACAGGAGAACGCTGCTTCCCATCTCTAGTGTAATCCCTTAGTCGCCTTGACGATACCCACGACGGGAATATTGGAGGTAGGCCCTATACTAAGCCGGAAACCACACGGCATACACGTACACGTTACTGACTTTTATTATTCACACGGTACGCACCTGTCAAAGTCCTCTTTACATTATTTTAGAAAAAGGATTGTCGACTGTTCGCCGGGTTTCCCACAAAAATTCGTTGAGTGGAACTCGGAACACTCATCCGAACGCGTTGGTGCCCGGTCGAGTGAAAAGATAGGCGCGGGATGAAACTTTTACCCCTTCCAACAACTTTTACACAAATAAATCCATTCCTTTTATTCATACAGGATGTAGGTATGTTTTGAAAATATATCTCGGCTTTTACTTGAATTCCCAGTGAGCAGTATTATTTTTGTCAAGAACTAACAGCCCAGTTAGTAGTATTTAGAATTCTCTGCCAGTGTTCTTAAAAAGCTAATTTAATTTTACCTATATTTCTAAGTCTTACTTAGCGATTAGTTTATGGCTGCAATAAATTAATTTATGACTGTTGTGTGTGTAATGAATAGTTCATCATCATCATCACCCTGTGCCACCCAGAGCCACTGCTGGACATAGGCTTGAATAGGAATGAATAATTAAATAAATAAATATATAAAATATGGATAGAGAGTATTTGTACTAGCAATTAACGACTTTTGCGCAGATAAATCTTTAATCGCAAAAGACCGGCGTAGCGCCCGAGGCATCGAGGTATAAATTTAGGAACACCTAGTTTTTGTGATGATGACTAAAACAAATAAAGAAAAGAGTGCGCCAGTTAATGCGAAACTTACATAATCAGATTATACATAAAAAAAATTAACGCTTATCTTTCTACGATCCATAATTTTGAAGTAGGACAACGTAGTCGACGACGACGTCTATAATATAGACAAATACGTATCCTGTACAAAGTCCTAATGAACTTCTTCAACAATCTAAAGTAATTTGACATCTTCTGTTACATTTACACCCTGTTTACTCTCTATTCCCACAATGAAGGTATAATTTTCCTCTGAACACAGTTCGGATCTCTTTAGGTTCTTTTAGTACAAATCGAGTTAGTAGCTGGCCAAACTTTTATTCCGGGGGTTGAGGTATATCCTTATGAAGATTCGTGTCATGAAAATTCTCACTATCATTATATTTATAGAGTGCAAACAAAGCCTTTCTGTTAGTTCACTTAAAACTATAGTATAAGTAGTCAAATATGTATTTAGATTACACAAGACTAAGTAATTAAAAAATAATTGGTTGATTTGAACAAGAACTTTTTAACTGTGAACAACCATCTTAAAACTTCGTACGAGCACACCAAGATCTTGTACTCTTGAACTAACTTTTGTTCCTTGTTAAAAAAATGATCACGGTCTTGTTTCAAAAGATCTCAAAAAAGATTACTATAGGCATCGAACGTATTCCTAGAATGTTAAACGATAACAAAGGAGCAATGGAGTCTGAATTAAGTATCTGTTTTTTTTTATTTAAATTCGATCTATCACTTTTTATTTGTCCCACTGGAAATAACCAACCGTATATTACAGAGTTATCTCACTACTCTTGCATACCTGTTCCAGTTCCAAATACCAAACAAAGATACATGATTAAAAAAAGAGGCTTCTAAATTATTATGTTCCAAAGAACAATGCCATGCCTATGCATTCGTATGAGCACATTACATATGCAGAACCCTTGGGATTGTATGTCGGTACAGTATTTTCAGATATAGTAGGGATGCTCGATATTATTTGCTGAGTGGGTAAACTTAAAATTGCGGATTAAAATAAACGGAGATATTCAAAGCGTAGACGACACACAAACGTCGTATGCCCTGAAATAAAAACTTAAAAACTAAATTAATAAAAACATCATGTTTACTTAACTTGTAGCTGCACGATCATCATAGGTACTTGATTTCTTTAAATGAATAAAGTTACCTACAAACACAAAGAAGCTCGGGCTTATTACGTGTTTCGTGTGAAAATTAAATAGTATATATTGCTTGTCGCTCGTAGCGCCCTCCAGTCCCCCCGCCACGTCGTTGACAGTAGCGCACACGCAACTTTTGCGTTCTAATTTTTCGGTCATAATTCGAACTTTCATTGTAATCACCTACACAGTACTCAACTTATCCATTTTAAGTTGGCACTATCACCTATCTTCTACACAATGTTATAAGTTAACCAACATTTACTTTTAATGTAACGCATATTTGAACAGTATTTCTTTGGTTTAACGCCCTGAGACGTCTACTGCTGGACATAGACCTTCTCCAATAAACGCCAGAATATCCGGTCCTCCACTCTCCGCATTCATCCGCTTCCGGTCCATACCTTCTTCAGGTCGTCGGTCCATAGTAAAATCGAAGTAAAATAATATATATTTACATGGTACGACTGTTGCCCTTTTATCTGTGGTAGCATTCATAGATGGATATAATGTAAAGATGGCAGCGCCGCTCTTATTTTGTTAAAAGTTTCTTCGTTTTATGTTTTTTTTTTATAAAAGGATTTGAATAAAAAAACAAGGAAAACCGGTTTTCCGTGTTACGACTCAAGCATTATATACAAACACATATGTTTCCAGAGAAGGATTTTCTCCTGTACAATATGAATTTGACTAGGATAGAAAAATATAACATCCAGGCCGGAACCAACTTTTAAAATTGGAAAATTGTAAAAATTTTCAGTCCCCAGTGGGAATTGAACCCACGTCCTCTGGTACTAGAGTCTAACGACTAAGTCACTAGGCCATCGAGGTTGTCAAAGATATTGTGAGATAGAAAAAATTGTAAATAATAACTAAAATAAAAATAGAAAAATTACGTCTCCATAACCTGGTTTTGTAACATGAACTTTTTATCTTTATTTTATTTTTATTTTATTTATTAGGTATACAAAACAGATTTACAGTAATAAATAATAAGTAATATACATAAATTAACAACGTTTTATTGTGGACGGCAACCCAGACTATGTATAACGTGCAAATGTAAACAAAGCGCAGCCAGCGCCTCTGGTGGTGTAGTTTACAACTATTCTTCGATCTGCCTAGCTATATCCTGATATGCCTAAGTGAGTAGCAAGGTAGATTGTCGAATGTTTGTCTTCGATCGATATGCCTAGTTGTAAATCAGGCTTTTCATGATATAGCTAAGCGTTAGTCAGGCACATCATGAAATGGCGCCAGAGCACAATGTGGCTAGGCGTAACATGATCTCCATGATTTTATGATTAGTGTGCGACATATAGGTACACAGCATGATCATTATGCAGAATATTGTTACAAATATCTTAAGTCTGTAAAATATAAATGGAGATGATCAAAAGCATGTTTTTGGTCAAATAATAACGAAAAAGCAAACAAACACATAATTGATTAAATACAATATTAAATAGAATTTATTTGTGGGGTTCAGTTGAATTGAGAACTTCCGTAACACATATATGTGTTGAGCCTGGAATTAAATATATATATCAAGTCTTTGTTATTTTTATCAAGTACTACACCTCATACCATTAGGCAAAATAATTTTTCGTAGCTTATAGTTTCACCTCTAAGTTTTTTCCTTCAGGATTGACACTAATTGGTTATAAATTAGATAACAAATGATTTAAATGTGCATCTGTTATCTAATTAAATAACCAATTAGTGTCAATTATGGAGGTAAAAACTTTGAGGTGAAACTATGAGCTATGAAAAGTTATTTTGCTTCATGGTGTGAGGTGTAGTTACTGTGCGGAATGAATTTAATTTATCTAATATATATTTATCAAATAGAACAAATCACGGACTCATTGGTGCAAGGCGTAGCTCTAAGAAAGGCGATACATCTCACAGGCGATGTATTTGTCAATTATGTATGAAGAACGGAAAAATTCCGTCTCTTTAACGGTGTTTAGTAACAGGAAATATTTTTCTTAGTTCATTACTAGCAATGTAACAAGGTTATTACGAGGAGCAAGGGGATAATTCGTACCGTTGGTAAAAGAACGTCGTATCTTTCACATATTTAGTATGAAAGTACGACTTTGTTTTAAAGGGTACGAATTTACTTCTTACTTAATTTGAACAAAAAAATCTCGTTGCCATGTCTTATTGCTCTTAGTTAAAAATAATTGGCGCACAGTTGTGAACAACACGATTCCCGTACGTGGTTTCTGTAATTATTGTGAAATACAAGGGTCCTTGTCGGTAACAGTCAAGTTCTCGTACACAAATTATAAAATTCACAAAGTAACGTAATGAATGAGTTTTTTTTATTGTTTTATGTTTGAAATCTTCCTGCATGCATACAAAATGTTAAATATTTTGGTTACAATTAGTGAAAACATTTTTATTTTGTTTATTTTTTAAATGACCAAATTATTATATGTCGGTACGTTAACTGGTATTATATATATTTCATCCCAAACCTATTGTCACATGAAAACCAATGCTATTTGCGTCTCTGTTACATATACATAAAATAGGTTTGTATTACCATGTTAACTTTTCGGTCCACTTAGGAATACCATTTATTTATTTTTATTTATTTATTACGTTTTGTAGACCCAAACGCGTTTGTTTTTATTCAAATTAATTTATTCAATATAGGATACATGTACCACTTATAGAACGTTACAAAAAATTGTATATAACTATTGACTTGGAATGTAATATATAAGGGTTTGGTGGCGTTCATGGAGAAAGCCTATGTTTAGCAGTGGACGTCTACGGGCTGGCATGATGATAATGATATATTAGCGGAGGGAATGGAGATAAACTTACATATTAAAATACATATTAACAAAGTTAAAGTAGTGAATCTATTGTGGGAATATGTGATATGCCTATTTTTGCTAATTAATGTAAAATAATGATAGGTTTTTTCCGGAGTTAACTATAAATGAAATAAATTTGTATATGGGAATTAAACCGACAACTTCTGGCTTACGAATCCAATGACCAAGCCAACTAAGCCAAAGAAGAGGAAACGAAGTGGAACGTGGTAAATAAAAGTTGAGGTATCATAGTCACCACCTGCGGCCTTCTGATTACTGCGTAGGCGACAGACCAAAGGCAACCAAGTGCGTTATTACCTCGAGGACTATGTTGGAATATCTCATGTGCCTCTATCTAACCCATTAAACCGGAACAAAGAAATATTAATTTTATTCAGATTTGTGATCAAAAGTGTGTCAGTATGTCTTAAACAGGTTAGTAAATCAAAATCAGATAGAAATAGGTTAATTTTGTCTCCACTGCAGGAGCACAACCCTCTCTCATCTGCCGGAGACAGACGGAGGATTTGGCCTACACTCCCCGCGCTGGCCAGACGGGTTGGGGAGGCCTGACTTATGTTTTATAATGTATTCCCTTAGTCGCCTTGTACGACATCCACGGGAAGAGTTGGAGTGGTCCTATTCTACTCTACCGGCAACCACACGGCAAGAAATAGGTAATATTCTTACAATTGCTGTTATCGACAAGGTGCACAGCTTCCCGGTGCCTGTGCATTGGACTGTCCACACTGTCGCACACTACACTGAGGAGCCAGTTGGGCTGTCACGAACGCATAGCACCAGTGAAGCGGTTCTTTTGGCGTAGAAATTGTCCACGTGTGCTTCAGCGAACATCCCTGATGCACTGCAGTATCGTGGCTACCCCAACATCATCCTGAACCCATTATTGTATTGAACTCGCAAGTCCTCTGCGTATAGCTGACTTATAGTACAGAGCCTTGAACCTTATCATTTTGACTTCACTAGAACATCGTGCAAACCTGCGGGAGAAATGCATACTTGACTGGATGAGGGTGGAAGATCTGTGAAGGTTTTTTTGTTGATCGGTTGTTTCTATGTTTCACCCAAAACACTTGTACTGCCAATCTTATGTTTGAAGGATCCTATTCACTCTCACAAATTGAATAAATCTCATTTCGGCTAGGGACTAAGAATTCTCTTGAGAATCTCAATATCTATGTATATTGTTACTCATTGTCTAAGTTGACAGACTGCCAATTATAATTCGAATTCTGAGGTCTTCTAATCTAATCCAATATCATGTTATATAGGTGCTTAAGAGGCTTCTCATTACATTAAGGACGGTAAGTGTGTATGCTAACGTTCGCTGTCTGTGTAAGTAAAGAGCGAAAATTGAAAAATATTTCTGCAAGTTCTTAATTGGTACCAGTTAAGGAAGTTCATAAGGACTTTGTACAGCAATAACAAGTGCAATGAAAAAAACAATTCAACCTGCTAAACTGACAAGCAAACTTTGGTTTAGTTATTATCAAAGTTCATTTGAATCTGCAATACTTGTTATGCATAGAAAAGTTATTTGTTTTCGGTAGTCACAAAACTTCGGTTACATTTAACGACAATAAAAATTCAGTGTACAATGCTGAGATAAGATATGGTTATGTTAGCATGTCATCATGTTAACCCCTACTTTTATCGCGATAAGCGAAAATCGCACTGTACTACGCGGTAGGATACTGTACTCACTGCTACGCCGTAGTATTTCTTAGAAGACCGGGCTAAGCAATCAACCTTATAAGGAACGCTACGGCGTAGCAGTAAGTACAGAAATATACCGACATTTCTGTACATACTGCTACGCTGTAGCATTCTGTAGAACTCCAGGCTACTATTACTCGTTTAGACTATACGTACCCATGAAAACTGAAAGTAAACGAATCTATAGGTCATAAGCATTATTTTATTTATAACAAAGTCGTTACGCATATTTTGGCCAGATTTATTTTGGTACAATTATTATTGTACCAAAAATCAACATAGTAACTTAAACTTTCGTAACCTTGAAGCTAAGTCATTTACAGAAATGAGAGGACATTAACATACCGACCGCAATAAGCCAGCGTGAGGGACGACCCAACCCTTTTCGTCCCGAAAAAATGGTCCCTTTCGATTCTAATGTTTCTTTCACACTTGTGCGGCAATTACACGAGATATAACCCATAGCGACTTTTTCTGTACGTTCGTAGTAGACCAGTTAATGTCGAGTAACTAAGGAAGTCAAGCAGTGAACCTTAATTAGTCTACCATTCCACATCCATGAAAAGAAACAAAGACAATATTTATTGCTCACACATACGTACATGAAACAAAAAGATAACAAAGAAGAAAGAAAGTACGTGCAAGTATGTTGCAAAAAATAATTGAACAGAAATGCAGTGAATCCAATTAGGAAAAAAAACATAATAATACTTGAACAATAATTATTGACAGTTAATTTAAAATATTGGGAATATGACAATGGGCAGCAGATTTAATTTTCGAATGGCTCTATCGACAGTTCTCGCTCTAAAGGCCGTCAAAATAAGCGAAAAACTTTTTTTTATTCTTATCTTTTTATATATACGTACACATTTTTTTAGAATTTAACGAGTTAAAACGTCATTTATTTTTAAATAAGTCAGAGCTATATATATATAATGTAGGCCAAATCCTCCGTCTGTCTCCGGCAAGTCAAACGAAGCGGTTCCGAAGCTTAACTCGAGCAAACACTAAACTCGATCGCGCTCGGGTGATCTCTGACCCTTGCCTTATTAATTAGTGATAAAGTCGTAAAATACATTATAAAACGTCAATCAGGCCTCCCCAACCCGTCTGGCCAGCGCGGGGAGTGTAAGCCAAATCCTCCGTCTGTCTCCGGCAGATGAGAGAGGGTTGTGCTCCTGCAGTGGAGACAAAAATAACCTGATGATGATGGTGATGATATTTATAAAGTGAGCTTTGCTTGTTTTGGCTTTTGTGGCGGGAACCGTCGATTATACTATAATATTATGATGAATTGATGAAACTAAGCGGTTCTCTATGCAGCAAGATGATCCAGCAACATACAAGTTGAGTATCCCGATTTGCTTCTGGGTCACCTACCTGGCACACTAGTGTGAGCTAGCCCTATTCATTAAGGTTTCAATACATCCGTGCGTGTCACGGACGGACACAAATTGTTCTGAGTGTACATTTTCTGGATTGGATAACAAGATTCGTTTAAATTACGCGATTTATTTCGGGAGTTTACGTTTGTGATAAAATAAATACGAAAGTGGATATTTTGCTGCTGATCCAATATCGACGCAAATTAAGCAGAACATATATTTTAGTTTATTTTATAGGTACCTAAAGTATCCAGGAAAATAAAAATAAAATGGAATTTCCAACATTTCTTACAATTGTCAGGCATCGCTGCATGATGTTCAAAATATCTTGCAAATTTTTAGTTATCTGGGGGACCGTTCTAATTAACAACTAAATTTAATAACTGATTCACTGGTTTTTATGGAATTTGACATGAAAGGAAGGAATATTGAACCGTTTTGAGCAAAAAAATTAAAAACATTATTAAACATATTTTATTTCGTCTAAAAGTTGCATTTTCTAAGTTAGATAATATTTTCATTGGATGACAGAATTGATTTATTTAGTAGTTGCTGGAGCCTGCGACCACGGGTGCATGGAATTTGAACACCTTAGGGAGGACATTTTAAAAAGTGCTTTCATAGGCGGACTGCATTTGGACTGCAATTCAGCTGCAACATTGCAGTTCATCATCATCGTCCTCAGCCCGAAAAAGAGTCCACTGCTGGACATAGGCCTCTCCCAAGGTCTCCTCAAGGTCTCGCCACTGAACCCGATCTTCGGTTCTTCTCATCCAGTCACTGCCAGCCGCCTTACGCAGATCGTCGCTCCATCTAGCCAGGGGGCGTCTCACACTACGTTTGCCCAGTCGCGGTCTCCACTCGAGAACTCGTTTACCCCAGCGGTAATCGGTTCTCCGACAGATGTGACCAGCCCACTGCCACTTCATCGTACTAACTTTTTGAGCTATGTCGAAGACTTTAGTTCATTGCAGTTAATACCAGGAAACAATAAATACGACAATCAAGTGTAATCTAGAAATATATGTATTTATATTTTTAATAATATTTTAAAGGATGGCGAGCGTTTTTATATGGAACCGGTACATCCCTCCCCCCACTAATAGCAACTAATTACAATACTGCAGCTATCATGTAGCCAGGCCGACTGTAATTTTGTTGCGGGAGTTGGTGCAGTCCAAATGCAGACTCATACTGTTGTTTGATCTAAAAAAAAAAAATATTACATAGAGGTTCCTTAAATGACGTAATCAACCATTAAAGGTGTAGACCCTTTAAAAAAATTAAATATTACATAGAGGTTACCATTAAAGGGTCTACACCTTTAATGGTTGATTACGTCATTTGAGGAACCTCTATGTAATATTTAAATTTTTTAGATCAAACAACAGTACGAGTCAGTTAGTCATTTAGATGAGTTGATCATGACTATGAGTTAGGAAATCCTTTTACATTATAGGACAGACTAGGATGTGCCCGCGGCTCTACTCGCGTGGACTCGAGTTCTACCTTATATTTGTTATAAGAGGGAACTCGAGTCCACATATACTAAAACGTAGCCAGAGCCAATGGTTCTTATGTTATAAGTACACTAAGGGACAGAGAGACGTTGCGTTTTATAATATGTAATGAAGGCATAATAATTGTACATTACACTACTAGTGACAGTAGGGGACACGAGACGAAGTCGGTTCCTATTTTAGATTGAATCAGACTGAGACACGAAAACGATTAAATAAAAATTGCTTCCGGAGACAGTGACCGCCAATCAACACCTCACAGAGAACATCCGCTTTTTGTCGACAAAAAATAGTCCCGAATTCGAAGGTCGTCATTCACAATGTTCTTTTATTATCCGAAGCGACCCGGGTCGTCTACGTCATTAATAAACCGGGCAAGACTTTCGGCACGACAAATACCCGGGCAGACTCGGAACACCTCATTATTTTCAATGAAGACGTGAATTTGCGTTTCTCTTTCTGTCAATTCATTCATTTGGACGGCCTTTGAGGCGAGTAATTCTTCCAGCTCTCGTGGAAGGCGTAAAGTAGCTTTGGGGCAGCGTTAATCCACAGCGGTTCGGGTTCAACCGGGTTTTTGATGTCATTGTGTGATTTATTGGCTGTTACTTAATGAGGGGAGCCGCCCGTGGCTTTCTTCGCTTGAAGTGGGGATGATGAATAAGTTGTGCTGTGTTATATTGTACTTGGGAGAACTCTGTACTACTAAATGTACTGGACTTTAGTGTAATGGCAGATAATACTAAATATTTCTACGTAAAGAAGCGACACTCACCTCCCCCGCCAGTTTATTGTCGCCTGCAAAACAGAGCATGGCTGGCAGTACGCACTATTGGGATGGCGTCGCCCGCCGGCGTCAAGTTTCAGTTAGCAAGAGAAGCACTTACGTTGTTGACGTATAACTTATTATTTAAGTCTTAGTTTCATTAAGTATTATTTTTTATTATTAATGTAAATATTTGCATGCGTTTACAAGAGTAAATAGCAGAATTAGGAGATCGTAGCCTCATAATAACCAACTAATGAACTGTACCCTATTCTATAGCAAATAAAATCTTATCTTATCATAAGCGAAGACACAAACATGTATGAACAAGCTTGTGAGTTCTTAGTAGGAGTACCTAGTAGGTGATTGAGTCTGGAGTAAGTAATTAAATCGGTTCGTTTGTATGAAGTGTCGGGAGCCGTGGTAGCCGGTTGCTTGTGCACTCGCCTCACCTTCATGAGGTCGTGGGTTCAAACCCCGCCCCTTGGGGCACCATTGGTGGTCAGGGGTTTGGCACAAAAGATCCTGAAGGGTCGAAGTGTCGCCAGGTCTTCCTGGCCCCCTAAGAAGATAAGATGGAGTGTCGGGGGTGTGGTAATAAATGGTGTCTAACATTTCGCACATGAAATCATAATTAGTTATGACTAAAAAAAAAACATGTTTTGAGAAAACACGATTTCGAAGTTTATAATTTTTTATAAACAAAACGGCTAAAAAGATTACGCAATTTTAATTTATTTACTAAGGACTATGATTATCTTTTTACGTAATGAAAACCAAAGAGGAAATCGAGTACATTTTTTTATGGTATTAATAATTCAATACTGCATTTTTTTAGTTATGACGGTCTATCTTCGTCTAGTAGGGACAGACCAGTAGGGATATGTGGAGTAGGTCATAGTTTCATGTGCGATTTATAGAAGTGTGTTGTATTGTAAGGGGGTACGACAACATCTAGTGATTTTAATGTAACTTCTATTGCTTGCAGTGCACTCTGCTAGCTAACCAGACCGTGCTCTGGTATCCAAATAAGAGCAGTATAAATACAATCTTTGAAATGTTTTGGGGCTGGCCTACCGCTACATTAACCTACGATGCGCATCGATCACTTCAGTGCTCAATTGTTCACGCGACTGCTTTGAAGCCAGCTGTTGTGAGATCAATTCCAAAACAAAACTTTGTATAAGTCAGTTTTGGGTGTTATATTTCTGAACTATTATATTATAACAATGTAAATATCTACATACACTTGTCTAATCCCAGACTAGGATTTTCTCATGTGCTATAGATTTAATAAAATACTTTAAATACAGATTTTAACAATAGTATGTGATATGTCTATTTTTACCTACCAAGGTAAATAAAATAAGGGTAGGTTTTCCGGAATTAAGTATTTAATTCCGGAATTTAGTTGCAAATATTTTCGATGTACAAAATGTGAAGTACCAACATGCAAAATTTACAGTTTTATTGATTGATTGGGTATATGATTGTGATGTGCAATAAAATATATTCATTCAGTATAAATTAAATAATAATAGAAGCCGTGTGGTTCCCGGCTTAGAATAGGGGCAACCCCTATCTTTCCCGTGGGTGTCATCAAGGCGACTAAGGGATTGCACCAGGGATGGGCAGCAGCGTGCTCCTGTGTGTATATGTTAAGATCATTACTGCGATCACTAATCCGCCTGCAAGCGTGGTGATTATGGCAAATCCCCCAATGGACAACATACCAAAAGTGGTACTCTATTGGGGAGTTCTATGTCCAGCAGTGGACTTATTTAGGCTGATGATGATGAAATTATAATAATATATATATATGTACATATATATGTATATAGATAAGATAAGATAAGAAATTTATTAGTAAAAAGAAAATTAAAATATAAAAATTAGAAATTAAATTATTACATTATATCACATTACTATTAGTTGACTATTTATTTAATTTATTAGATATATTATTTATTTATATGATTTAAAATTCAATCCGCCCGTAGGACGAAGCCTCTTCCAGTTGCCTCCACTCGTTCCGGTCTCGTGCCAGTGTAGTCCAGGTCGCTCCTAGCATTTTCCTTATTTCGTCACTCCATCTTTTTCTTTGCCTTCCTCGTGATCTTTTTGCGTCCTTCGGGTACCATATATGTATATAGGAGAGGACAATTCACAAATATAACATCTAGACCGGGACCAACTTAAACAAAATTGTATGTCCGGCACTCTCGCTGGGAATCGAACCAACGATCTCTGACGCTCGAGTCCAGTGACCAAGGAGGCGGTCAGCGTGTGTTGTTGTGCCGTCGTTGTTGTCTACCATAAATTCTAAGTATATTCTTCTTACTCGACTTTTTGTCCCCGTTTCGACTTGAACTAATGTTCGGCCATTATTTAGCTTATAAAGTACGCCGTAATTCACAATGGCTCGCGGCCCTATGTCACGGCTCTGACATCGCTCTCTTCATTAGTCTCCCAGTCGAGGGCATGTTTAAGAACAGGCACTTGAGGTCATGACCTCCCGAGATACTTTGACATTGACACCTCCACTTTAAATCAAAAATTCGCATCTAAAATTTGTAACCTCTTCTATAAAATATACATTTTATAAATAACAAATTCAAGATCACACGAAAACGGTCCAAAGTAATTCGAATCTGATTTCACAGATCGTCTCTAAAGGTTAGTGAAATTTCACACAATTGAAATTTTTTTAAGATAATTAATTTTTTACAGACTTTTTTTACAATATAATACACTTTATTGCACAAACAAATACAGTTTTTAAATCAGCCTAAAAGTATAATTTTTTAAATTGCCCTTATGTACTAAAAGCATACCACGCCTCTGGCACGAACGTTTTGCTTCCTCTTTCATAATAAGTACGAACTGCTAAATAATGTAACTTCCTGCCTACTTCTTTATTTTCGGATAAGTATAACTTGGATCTCTTTAAAGGAAGGGTGAATAGGCATCTTCTGGGCAAACTCGCTCCAGCTCATCGTCACTTACCATCAGAACATATATATATATGTTCTATGTGTATGAGTTTATGTATATACAATAAATAATAGATATTTGTATCATTTACTTATCCGTGTATGGTCTATATATATATTGGGCCCGATTCTGAAGGCACACATTTAAAATTTGACAGCGCTAAAATTGGTTTCGTCTTTACCTTCATAATACTGTGTGACAAGGATAGCAACAGCTTTAGTGCTGTCAAATTTTAACATTGTGTCTTCAGAATCGAGCCCTTTGTTCGTTTATGTTCATATAATATGTATTTGCAAACTTTATTATAAGTACTAAACTTCATAGTAGGTACATTTCTTTATCCAAATTTGGTACTAAACGCATTATACTTGTCCTTTCGGTTACTCTAAGGTTGACTGGAAAAGATTCCTAAATGAGATAAGTCCGCCTTTGTACACAGTTTAATTCCTATTTTATTATTGTTGTTGAAGTGATTTTTGGTACAATAAAGCGTTTACATACATACATACAGGTGAGATGAGGTCAAGCGTATACCTATCAGGAATAAATAAAATAATGCGCGTAATTTGCGCGAGTGTAGTGGACATAATATTTTATTAGTGATATCTATTATTTTGTACCTACATATACAATTTTGGTTTACCCTCAATAGGTTGAGGTGATTTACACCTCAAATGATTTACCATCATTTATCCTATTTCGTTTAAACATAAGTAAGTTTAAAGCTATCTATAGCGTCACACAAATGAGCACTTGGCAAGAAGGATTGTTCGGCCAACTCAGCCAAATAGGTTTTCACAAATTCGAAACCTAGCTGAATTGCTATGTCGCACCCTAAAACGGTAAATCTTGAAAACGGACCCAAGGATTTGATGAATTAGGGGACCATTTCATCAAAATCTTTGTACCCCGTTGTGAAGAGAAAAGCTCTCTTTGTAGTATGCGATAGGGTGAATAGGAAAGGTAATCCTAATTTCTGTAGTTTGGACTCCCGTGAAGGTAAATCTATTTAGACGTATAGTAATTGAACGTCTCTGTTATCAAAAACAAAAGTGGAATCTTATCAAATAATTCCCAAGTTTTTTTTTTTTATATTATGTCCCATTGTTCATTATATCAGCCCTTAGACGTTCACTGGTGGACATAAGCCTTCCCCAATGAATGCCACCACACCACGGTCCTCTGAATTCAGCCGGTTCCGGCCATCTTCCTCAGGTCATAGGTCCATCTGGCAGCAGGGCTCGGTGATATCAGAAGAAAATTGTGTGACCTCCTCAGATCTTACTCTGTATACGCCTCTGTCTCCTAGGCTTTTACTGATATTTTTTGTTTTATTCTTGGCCAATATAAATTCAGTTTTAGTAAGTCTTCGAGGTCGAGCCGTATTGGATAAGGATGTGGCCCAGAAAAGTGACGTCATTTCAGATTTAGCTCACTTTTCGGGGCAAATTGGTCTTGCAATTTATGTTCTGTGTTGTGTTGACATCAAAGGAGCAGAAAAAACATGTCAAAGGCGAGGTCGGGCGCCTCTTTCATTTGTATTAGCCATTTTGTTTATATATTGCCTTTATTTGGCTGAAAATTACATTTCTAACTTACCTCAGTTATACTTATACTCATAATTAAATAAAAATGTAATAGTACACTTATGTATTTTATCTCTTTATCTACGGTAGTTTGTGCCTTTGCACAAACTCCTTTGGTCTTCCGTTTATTTTTTAATTTCTCCCGTATTTCTGAGAAGAAGAAAGATATATTCTTTATTCTTGTCATTTTCATAGTTTTCCCATTATTGCAGGGCATTTTTACTTGTATATTCTAAATTTAAAGTCAATTGGTCCAGTAGTTTTAGAGTTATTCACCTAACAGACAGACATCAGATGGACAAAACAGCTTAACTCCAGATCTATAAAAAATATGTTGCTCCTGAGTAGTTATACTTATTCGTACTCTTAAATGCGAGGATCTGATCCGAGGGGTTGGACGGCGTATACCTGTTGTAAATAATGATGTTTTTCTTGAAATTACTGTATTTTTAAACTCAATCTAATTAAATACATAATTTAATATTGAATGCCTAAATGATGCCTAAGGCCGGTTAATGCAACATTTGTATTATTATTTAAAGTTATTATTATAAGTCAATAAGTTTTCCTACAACATTTCACTAACTATTACCCTTTTGTTTCAGGTAAGATTCAGCTGTTATACATCTCTCGAGAAATGTGGTAATGTTAAACTGCATCTGCAACTGCTGCTCCTTGCGTTTTATCACAATTCGTACGTGTCTTTGAAATTCTAAAATTATGATGATATTGACCAAACTCTCCTAGACCGCCATCTGTCGGTCATCAGTGTCTCGTCCGTCTATCAGCACAACACGGTAGTGGTGCACGTTTAGGTTGACAGTAGGAGCGGTCAGCTAGATTTCCACCCACTTCAACCCCCGGTATACCCGACGACAGTTCGACCCTATGGAATATTTTGTGTGACTGACACAAAATATCTTAGGAGAGGCGTATGTCCAGCAGTGGACACTTGCCAGGCTGACGATGATGATACCTGGCCCCCTATAAGAACGTAAGATCCTTTAGTCCCCTTGTATGACATACACAGTAAGATTGGGAGTGATCCGGTTACCACACGGAGATTCATTGTTGTTTTTCAAATATTAAATAGCTGTTTATCTCACAATAAACGCCGCATTCTCCAAAAGCGCGATTTCAAATTCATCGCTGAAGTTACGAACATAATAAAAAAAATACCGCCCCCTGAAAGGGCTGCGTTAAAGGATAATTTTTTTATTGTCAGACCAGCGGGTGAGTTCAGTAAAATTGAAAGCTTTTGGTTGTTGGTAGTGGATAGGGTTTCCAAATAATATTAATTTTTTTAGGACAAAACCAACCTTGCAACAAATCATAATATTTTTTTGGTAAGTACACATTTTTTATGGGCATTAAAAATGTTGGGTTTGCTACATAATCAAATAAAATGGCATTGATATTTAATCCTGAACGTTTGGATTGTACAATTTTAATAAATATAATATAATGCTCATACCTTGATCCCCAATTTTAATAAGGGAAACAAATAACATTAATGACTTGGGTAACGTTTTCATTTAAGTCTAGGATTTAGCAATACTAGATCCTAGATTTAAGTCATATCCAATTTTAAACTACATTGGATGTTTTTTAAAACATCAATCAGGCCTCCCCAACCCTCTGGCCAGCGCGGGGAGTGTAGGCCAAATCCTCCGTCTGTCTCCGGCAGATGAGAGAGGGTTGTGCTCCTGCAGTGGAGACAAAAATAACCTGATGATGATGATGGATGTTTTTTGATCACGTGTTAATGTTTGTTTATCAAATATTATGTTAAAATATTTAAAACATCGAACGCAATTTGGACTTCAATTAAAAGAACTAGACCGGTGAATAAAAAAATTGCCTAAAAAGTACACAACCTTTTGTATAATTATCTTTTCTTTATGTTGTCCTTTGTATGTTTGTATGTACAATAAAGTATTAAATAAATAATAATAAATACACTGGTCATTGATGACCTTAAATTCTTAACTTCTATAAATAGCCTAGATGTGTGGTTACCCAACCGCTTTCCTGCAAAACTGAATGGAGGTTGTTTTTCATTGTTTCGCTCATTATTTTGGCAGTAAAGAGTCAGGGTGGTTGCAATAGGAAGTATCTATTAAAGGCATAATGATCACAAAGGAGACAACAGGATTAATAAGCCATCGTCAACAATGAGCTTTAAAACAGTCTTGATACTTGAACGGGAAAATAAACGTAATTTTGAAACTTAAAGGACACGACTGCCGCCAGCTCAATCCGGAGACGAGACGCTATACGGTTTTTTCCTATGCGAAACATTTTGGGCATTTTTCGCACGGGAATTTACGCACCTTGTATCACAGAGTACTAAATGTTCCCTATAACTCCCCATCCAGTTTATCGTCGCCCTCAGAGTAGACCTCGGCTGGCAGTGCTGCCGCCGCCCGTCGCCCGCGCCAAGAAATATATGCTTTCAGTTAAAAAGAGAAGCACTTATGTTGTTGACGTGTAAAGTTGTCCCTCTCTCGGTCGTGCTGGCTGCAGCAGACAAACTTATTATTATTCATACATACGTAAACGTGTCCGGACATGCTAGCGTGTGTGCTCCTATAATAGTAGAATGTATATTTCATTCCACATTAATAGTCCTATGAAAACAAACGCATTTGCGTCTCGAAAACAAAATACACAATAGATGGTGTTCCTAAGTGGACTGCAAAGTTTACATGGTAATACAAACCTGTTTTTGCTGCTGGTGACCCTTTCATGTATATGTTACCGAGACGTAAATAGCGTTGGTTTTCATAGGACTATTAATCTGGAATGAAATATAATTAAATCTATTTGCTTGTACGCTGTCGCTACGAAACACATCCTTGACGAATCGACCAATACATTCATAACCTGTCGTACACATCGATACTGCGCATGACCAAAGGGTCTTGTACTTCGGCAGATGGGAACGATTGAATATGCTGAATTGCTTTAAGTTTTGCTCAAAGAAATTGATTAAATTCATTCGATTCGTATGTGTATAAGTTTCGCTTTTTGTATAGAGAGCATCTTTTTACAGCATATTACTTACTTAACGCTTTTATTGTTGACAAGTATCCTATCCTACTTCCTACTAATATTATAAATGCAAATGTTTGGATATTTGGATGTTCGTTACTCAATCACGCTTCAACCACTGGACGGATCGGGATGAAACTTGGCACACTATAGGTTATGTCCTGAAATAGGATATAGGATAGTTTTTATCCTGAAAAAACATCTTATTCCCACGGGAAATATTTAATCATTTGTAATGTTAAGTTGTCCACGCGGACAACGAAGTCACGGGCAACAGCTAGTAATGAATAGAGTGCTATGTTAAGTGATAAGATGACTTATCTACGCGAAGGTGCCTTTCTAATAAAACCCGCGCCTTAGCCTAAGCTTAGCCGACTGCCCCGTCACTGACAGGATTTAGTATAAGAAACCTCATGTGTTCACTTTTCCCCCAACAATATTGTGGTCCACGTCATTGCATAATCCTCAGGCTCCGCATCCATAATCTCACGAGCTAAACCTGACAGTTTTTGCCTTCACTTGGCAGTTTTATGAAGGACAGAGACTTGCTCGGCGCTTGGCAACCGATATTGGGTCTACTGGACCTACTCCAACAGTCGTAAACTTTATAGACTCTGGTCGGGGCTTCCCCAGCCACGCATAAAGTGTGTCTAAACAAAAATATTATGGAAACACACACTAAACCGCGAAATCCTCTGAAGAGTTATTATTTTTGTTATGGGCGGGATCGGTTTACCCATTTCAATATTTTCAATATTTTTTTCAGGTGATTATGGCGGTAAAGTATTCTTTATTCTGCGTATAAAAATTGATCTTTCTGTTTTTTTATTAAGGCATAGGCGTGTATTATAAAAACGGTCTTTTAAAATTTGATACTTTAGACCCTCGCCTGGGAGTAAGGGTGTTTCTGTTTATTAAGCTCACTTCATACATCTGAATTAATAACAATCTATTTTAATTATACTTCCTTATGAAAAGCTATTTCCTAGTTAACTTTAAGTGACTTGATCTATATTCAATTCAATTACTTTTTATTGCACGTAATAAAAATAAAAAGATATAATAATAAAGTTACTTAGATATATACATCTAGGTGGTCTTATCGCTAAAAGCGATTTCTTCCAGAGAACTTTTGGGTAGAGGATAAGAATAACAGAAAAAGGTAGGTTGTGCAGTTAAATAAAGGAAGGAATATTGATTATACCAGTAAGGGGATACACATATATATATATACATATATATATATACATAAATAAATACATAGTCAAATATATACATATATTCATACATACATAGATATATTCATGCAATACCGTATTACACAATGTGGATTGATAACGACTAAGTTATAAAATAAAGGAAATGGGGGAGTGAGATGATCAGTCAGCAAGAAAGTGTTCGTTGCTTGCCGCTTGAACACGTCTTTCGCATGTCTGATCGACACAGGCAATGGGTTCCAAAGACATAGCGTGAAGTGTAAAGGACTGATCGTAGAATTTAGAGTATATTCCCTACTTGTTAAAAATCTGCGGCCCGAGTTTTAAGTTGGTAACTTGACCAGAGTTGCCAACTTAACATACACACCCCCAGCACTTCATACAAGCGAACAAACTGTTTTATTTTCATATAAATTTCTAAAAGCAAAAGTGGTTCTGGTACAATTTCTGTAAAAGTTAGACAAAAAATCCAAAAATGTTTGAAATGTGTTCTGTTACTTATCCTTAGACTCCCCCCGTTATTGGTAGTTTGTAACATTATGTTCACCAGTAGTTACGTAAATAATGCTCATCCGGATTTTATCCAAAAATCCACTTTAGTTGAAGACGCCACTTTATTGAATCCCAAAGAACCTCTCAAGGCGATTAGTTTTATAAGTAGCATATAGTAAAATTCGGAATGGCGCACTTAGCGGCTGGCGTTGCTCTCTGGCCACTGTCCAAAGTCGCATGGTTGGTAAATAGTGCACCATTGGTTCAGCAAATATGGTAACTATATTACCCAATCGGATTTAGTATGTTTCAGAAATAAATTCTGTACTATTCGAATAATAATTTTTAAGTTATTTAAACTAAACTACAGTCCACGACATAGCTCAAAAAGTTAGTACGTTGAAGTGGCAGTGGGCTGGTCACATCTGTCGGAGAACCGATTATGGCTGGGGTAAACGAGTTCTCGAGTGGAGACCGCGACTGGGCAAGCGTAGTGTGGGACGCCCCGTGGCGAGATGGAGCGACGATTTGCGTAAGGCGGCTGGCAGTGACTGGATGAGAAGAGTCGAGGATCCGGTATTGGGTTCAGTGGCGCACAATGGGAGAGGCCTATGTCCAACAGTGGACTCTTTAAAGGCAGGTATACAGACACCTTTGTTCTAAACATAAGCCACTGTCTAACAAAAAATTCAAGATATATTAACGGTTGATTTGATTATTCGCAAAAGTCCAACCTACAAAAAGAGACTGATATTTTTCCCTAATACCTAAATAGTTGCGTGCCATTCGCTTGCACAGTGCGGCCCCAATCGTTTTCTTTCTTTTCTAGCTGAAAATACACAGGAGATAATATGATCTTTCTTGTAGACCAAGACAGCTCTTAAGTCAATGCAATAGAATTATTTTTACGATGGCCAAGCAACGCAGGCGCAGTTAGTCCCACAACGTCGAAATTAATCAAACCACCGCCATTTCCGTATCCGAAAGCAAAAACGCATCGCTTAATTAATCAAAGAAGAATACCACGCAAGAATGTCCATTGGTGGACAAATGGTCCATTGTGAGTACAATAATATTATATGGGTATTGTTCGGTGAAACTGTTTTGGTTTATTTGTAGCTACGAGTAAATACGTATCGTGGTCAATACTAATGGTGTTATACTTATAGGTTACAATTATTTATAATTAGCAGAGATCGGAATAAGGTAGTGTTATTTAACTACTTGGGCACAGTACATTAATAGGGACATTCCTTATCGCGGATTTTTATTAGTTGTTGCAATGATCCCTTGACTGTACTAATTAAAAACCGGCCATGTGCGAGTCGTACTCGCGCACCGTGGGTTCCGTACACACTTCTATGAAAGCACTAAAAATTGCTCTAACAAAAAGATAAACTTGCTTGAGGGACCAAGTTAACTTTGCGTTGGAAAACTGTTGTCACCATACATTGACATCGGTAGCGGTCAGTTTACCAACTGCAAATAAGTTAATAGTCGCATTTTTTTATGTAACTACAAATGTACGATTTGCGGGTATTTATTTTTACTTGTGCTGTATAAGACATTGCTTCTTGGCAAATGATTCTTGGTCAACGGGAAGTACCCTATAGGTTTTGATTCCCTTGTGAGTATCAAAATATGATGCATAAACGGCCGTATCTTTTGATTGCCTTGACTTAGAAGTTTAATTTTTTTACAATTTCAAGGGATTATAGACCTGAGTATTTGATATTAATTTCAACTTGATACCTCCTCCACGCGTTCCTGAGAAAAAGGGTCTTGACAGTCAGGCAGATAGACAGACGAACAACGAAGTGATCCAATAAGGGTTCCTTTTTCCTTTTGAGGTACGGAATCCTAAAAAGTATATAATATCCATTTGAGAAAAGATAATTTTATATTACAGCACCTTTGTACTTTAGTGTTTGGGTACGCATTTCTAGTTTGGTTGACCTAACTTCATCATCATCAGATTATTTTTGTGTCCACTGCAGGAGCACAACCCTCTCTCATCTGCCGGAGACAGACGGACCATTTGGCCTACACTCCCAGCGCTGGCCAGACGGGTTGGGGAGGCTGATTGATGTTTTATAATGACCTAGCTTGTTTACTGTGAATTGAACCCGCCCCACCTGTGATTCGTCTTGACTACAAGTTCCTTCGCCTTTTTTATCCCTTCAACGAAGTTTAATCCGGCAATTGTAGATTATTAAGTGAACATGGAGAGGGCTATGCTCGGGGTTTCTTTGAAGGATATGATTCGTAATGAAGAGAGCCGACGAAGAACGAAGGTGACCGACATAGCCGAAAGGATTAGCAAGCTGAAGTGGCAGTGGGCGGGCTACATCCGTCGCAGATCTGCCGGCCGTTGGGGAAGACGAGTTCTGGAGTGGAGACCACGGATTGGCACGTGCAGGGTGGGACGCCCCGTCGTCGCCAGAGGGACCGACGACCGAAGTAGGTGGCCGGAAGAGGGTGGATGCAGAGGGCGGAGGACCGGGTGTGGTGGCGTTCATTGGGGAAGGACTATGCCCAGCAGTGTACGTCTAAAGGCTGACATGATGAAGTGAACTTTGTGGAATTTCCATATATAGCTGTACGAGTTTAGTGCGTAAATGACTGACCAATACGATAACTCGGGATTCCGAAACAAATGTTCAAATAAAAAAAAAAGTGAAAAAATGATCAAATTAGTAACGTCCTCAAAAGGCTGGGGTCCGCAGTGAGAAGAATAAAAGGAGGTGCATGAATAGGTTGACGAATGTCTAGTGAGGTATGTCTGGATCGCGCAAAGTGGCGATCTATCGTCTCTGCCTACCCCTCTGGGACCAAGCCGTGAGCATTATGTATGTTTTGTTTAAATAAAACTCTGAATATCCATATTAACATAAACATTTCGTCGGAAGTACATAAATGATACTACCTCATTCCGATCGACGTGCGACGCCCAATGTGACAAATTACACATATGTGTTTCTGAACTTTGACATAGGATTACGTCTTTGTTCTACGGTAACAACGAACTTTTTTAATTCCTTTTTTATGTTGTGCCAAGTCTATATTTCATTTTAGTCTAATCTGACTGCCCCAATCTGGACAGATGGATGGACATAGTCCTTGGTGTAGACTGTCTGTGTAAATATACTTTAAAAACGAACATACCTAGTTTAAGTTTGTGTACTAACAAATATGGATCGTGTAATCTGAATAAAAAAGTTATCCCACTGATATTATAAATGCGAAAGTTTGGATGTTTGTAACTCAATGACGCTTCAACCACATGTCGGGATGAAACTTGGGACACATATAGGTTAGGTCCTGGAATCGAAGCCTACGGGGATGAAATCGCAGGCAAAAGCTAGTATGATATATAACTATCTGTGCCCGCGGCTCCACTCCCACACACATTGACACAAAGACCCATACACATTGTTCTACTATATCTCCCATGTACAGACATAGACCACTTATAGTTTTATTATATGTATAGATATCCAGCTGTGGACGGGGATAGACTAATGGAATTAGTATACGAGCCTGGTATGGACGAATAGGAGACAAAATTGTCCTTGTTGCTCTTTTACATTACAAAGAAAAACACCCGGCTTTTGAATAATTCATTCCATTCATTCAGACAATAGGTTTTACATTTTCCTTTTTATTCCCCTTGCAGAGGTCCTATTATGTCAATACCCGATTTTAACCGAGATTTTTAATATTCATTTTTTTCATTATCATTATAAAGCATACATTCAACGTACTGGTACTTGTTTTTATTTTATGCATCTTTATGTTCAGCTGTTATTAAGTAATTTTTTTGTTAAAATGTGAAATCTTTTAATTGGCGTCCAATTATTTTAAGGAAATTATTTAATTTATATTTAATGCTGTAAGATTTTCTTATATATAAAATAAAATAAATAAACTAATTATATTTAGTGTAAAATATACCCAAAGTTGTGGAGGTAAGACATATTTATATTCGCTCTGTTTAGCCTTCTAACGTTGGCCAGAGACATTGCCATTCATGATTTAAATTTTACCGTTCCTATTAATGATCGCATGGTGGTTCATTTTATACGGTCGCGAATCTCAGTAGTGATGGAACGATAGAGAAAAAGAAGAGATTAACAACCGGGATACACCGGTACCGGCATAATATCCGTCGAACTGCAAAACCATTGTGTAACTTCTAACAGAGCATGTGATATATTCTGATAATCATGGCATCTCACTATCCGAATATGTCAAATGACCAATTAAAGAGTAAAATGGATAGTATCCGAACTGCCAATGGTGTATAACCCTGAGCCATAGCAAACGGATCTTTCCAACTGCGCCACCGAGTATTCTCTAAACCGGCTCCACTAACAGTTGTGGAATAAACTGCCGACGGTCATTCGAGATAGTACTTCAGTCAAATCTTTTAAAACTAAATTAAATAGCACTATCTGTCTCACTCAGTATAATATGATATGTATGTATTTCTGTATGTTTATTATTATTTATTATAAGTATTTACTTATTATGTAGTGGATTATGCACTTTCTGTCCCCCTCACTCTTAGTGCCTTGTCTCACACCCTGTAAGGTTGGCTAGAAGAGATATTTTTAGAGATAAGCTCGCCTTTGTACACAAAATGTGTAACTGTATTTAGTTTTTAAAATTGTACAATAAAGAATATATATATGTATCGTTAAATATATTTCCACATTTTCATTTTTCTAAACTTATTTTAATAAGATCTGTATTGCGGTGAAAATAAATAAGTTTGGGGCAGGAAAGCTTTACTTGCGAACCGTATCGGTTGTGGCTAGTGACCCATGAAAATTCCCTAAGTGGAATTTCGGGTGATACACGCATCGGATGTTCCCCGTCATTCCTTATACCGATTGAACTACTCTGCTATGAGATATATTGTTATAATCAGTTATCGGAATAAGTAGAGCTACTTCCAAACAATGACCTCAATCATACATGTTAATGTGGATATACCTCCGGGATCTAGGGATTTTAAAATGAGTGAGAACTTTAACGTTCAGACAAAAGTTGCTGGCTATTATGCTCTCTATTCAATGCCAACAAAAATGGGGTGACCGGTACCGGCCAATTCTGCGTGAAGGTCAAGTATGGGGCGTAGAAAAAAAGGTTTGGATGAAAGTTGTTGGTCATGATGCCCTCTACCTAATGCCTTCAAAAATATGGTGTCAAAACGACTTTGTTATAACTATGTTCTAGCATTTCTAGTTTAAACTTTCAAATATATATAAAACCAGTGATCTGTTATAATTAATATAATTTATCGCCTTTTGAAAGTTTCTTTTATTAAATTAAATTAAAATCAATTTATTTCAGATAACAAAGATCCATACACAAAAATTAATAATTAATCATGTCACATGTAAAAATAATATAATATAATAAAATGTCAACATATAAAATAACACATAAAATAACAATAATAATATAAATGCCTGCCAGGTGCTCGCTAGCCCACCAACACTGCCGTCCAGTGGCTAGCAATGGGACACTCGAACTTACCCCCGACCACCCTCAGGATGCTGTTGGTACTGCCGTGTACTCGGCGCATCAGCGAGGACACTTTTTTACGCATTATCGCGTGGAATCCGTCGACGCGCGCCGTGGCAAACATGCCGGACGCACTACAGCACCACGGCAGCCGCAACAGCATCCTGAAGGCGTTATTATACTGGACTCGTAAGGCGCTGTAGGCCTTCTGCGTGAATCTCACCCACAGGCTGCTCGTGTAAAACGATTGACAGAAGGATTTAAAGAGAGTAACTTTTACCTTTTCTGTACAATGAGCAAACCTTCGGGCGATCATGTTGCTTCTGACCGCCAGCGCCCTACGCTCCCGCTCGATATCCTCGTCATCCATCAAGCGTTCTGTCACGACATGTCCTAGGTACTTGAACTGCTTGACTCTCGCCAAAGCAGTCCCGTATAGCTTGACCGGCGGCACATTTTGAGGAGTGCTGCTTCCCGCGGCAAAAACCAGGAGCTCACTCTTTTTAGTGTTATACCTCAACCCATGGGTATTTGCGTAGGTTTCACACGCTTGCAGCAGCCTCCTGAGTGCACTGATCGATGGGCTCATAAGCACCATATCGTCCGCGTAACTGATGTTGTTGACGTTGACGCCATCAATGGAACATCCCGCCTGCATACTGCTGAGCCCGCAGATCAGCTGGTCCATATACAGGTTGAAGAGCTTCGGAGACGTCAACCCACCCTGTCTCACTCCACACTCCAGCCTGTATACATCCGACCACTCACCCGCCCACCGAACAAAGTTAATCTGATTGTCATACCAATGCCTGAAGATGCCGAGGACCCCGGGCGGGAGGTTGATCCTCTCAAGTTTGTCCCATAGGATCGGGTAGGACACCAAATCGAATGCCTTAGAAAGATCTAAGAAGCACGCATAGACTGGCGTGCTTCTGTCCGTATAGTACCGGACGGTGTGCTTGAGAGCCAGGATAGCACTTTCGGTCGACAAACCAGCTCTGAATCCGAACTGTGCATCATGCAGTTTTAGGTGCTTATCCAAATGCTTGTCAAGCAGACAAATTTTGTTATTGTTGATGGGTTTGCGCTTGACCTCAATCTCATCTGATGGTAACTGATGATGAGGCCTAAGGTGAAGCGCACTTACCCAGAAGATGCCTATTCACTCTTCCTTTAAAAATATACAAATTGTACTTGTCCGGAAATACCCAAGCTGGCTGGCAAAAAGTATTGATATCAAGAAAAAATAATTTAAATTACAATATTTTATTCGCTCCTTTTTTAATGAGGAATAAATAGATCAACTGACAGACGGACGGATAACGAGTGGCTAAAATGCACATTGGGCCCGATTCTGAAGGTACACATTTAAAATTTGACAGCGCTAAAATTGGTTTCGTCTTTATCTTCATAATACTGTGTGACAAGGATAGCAACAGTTTTAGTGCTGTCAAATTTTAACGTCGTGCCTTTAGAATCGAGCCCATTATATATTTATTATAATACTTATACTTTCAAAAGTCGATAAATTATATCATCAATTCCTGTAGTAGAGAATTGCGATGTAGCATTATTTGAATATAAATTATTTTTCTTAATATCGATACTTTCTATGTGACGTTTATTCGTACTCAAAGAAATGTCTGGTGATGATATTGATATAAATTATTGTTATCTTGCAAGTTTCCGCCATTGCTTTGCATAAATGTACCTTCGTCATTTAATTGGAAATATTCAGGGCTGACGTTGCGGGTACAGAAGCTCAAGTGGATAGTTATTGAGTCAATATACCCGTGACAAAAGAGTTTGGTTCCTAATAGGGTTTACTTCTGACGGAACTCTAATAGCTACATTATTACACAATAAAACCGTCGAAACTCTTAAAATTCGGTTTATTTTCCGTATTATTCAATAACAGAACCTCCATAAATCGAGTTGGGTGGCTCTAAATTGGCACGTGTGATAAACTGCGGGACACATTTTTCAAGCGGGACGGTCCCGCGGCAGTATTGCCAGCGTAGGACACTTTACGTCTTCATAAAAAGGAAATATGGCGAACCGAGGTGTTTATGTTTGAAATTACTCGATGCGGTCCTGTTCAGTAAACTATAGTATGAATATGTTAATCTAAATAATATAAACTTTCTTACTATCGCGTAACTACCCGTTTGGCATTTAAACTACTGAGATTGCTACGGCGTAGCAATCGTAGCACTGCGTAATTTGTCTTACCTATAAAACGAGGAAGGAAATATAATAATAATAAATATGTTAGACATTCATAAGGTACTCATAGGCACGTCTTACGTATCTATGAGTACCTTAGATGGACAACTAATTCATTGTAACACGCGTAAGCGTTTTGTAGTTCTGCAGGGCAGGATCGACTCGATCCCACCCCGGATCCTCAAATGAGCATAATTATATCTTTAATTATGTCGTAGTCGAAGGTTCTAAAACGTCAGACATCTTATCTTTTTAGGCCAGGAAGACCCTTCTGGATATTTTGTCCCCAACCTCTGTCCACCAACGGTGCCTCAAGCCGTTCGGTGAACTTCACATACGCATTAGTACTTCTTCTTTCGCATATATATATATGCAGGTTTCCTTTTTTATTTTTCTTTCTTCACCGAAAAGTCTCTGGTATTTTTTTTTAAAAACTCATTAGTATGGACGGGGTTTGAACCTAAGACCTCATGCACGTGAGGCGAATGCATAAATAACTAGGCTACCACCACGGCTCTAAAACTAACTCGCTAAACTTCAGACATACCTTCTACTAAGTACAATAATATTTTTAATAAACATGTATTATGAAATAATGACTTTTTAACTTCTTTAAAACTTAGGCTAAACATTGTCTTATTTATATCTCAGTCTCCATTTAATTTACGTACCTTTAAGTTGGTAACTCTATAACATGAAGGATTACCCGTATAGGCGCGGCATGTGACATTATCTAGAGACTTGGAGGACATATAGCCACGTACGTATGTAACCGAAACTGTCAAAATATGATAATGTTCGCACGGGGATGAGGCGAGCTGTCGCCTGAACGCGCCATGGGTGTGTCGCAAATGCTTTACGAGTTTTCAAAGATTACAAAGTACCTACATAGAATGGTATGGTTAGGATTTGCTATGTAGGTAGGTTGGTATTCTTCTGAGTTTGCGCTGCTTTTTATTGTATAAAGGCTGTGGTTCGTATGAAGTTTCTGCTATTTTTTTAATATACAACAGTACAGTTACGCACTTGAATAAGATTCACATGCGAAAAGATTTGTTTATTAAGAAGGAGACAGATATAATAGATTGCCTTAACTGCTCTTTTTTGCAAAATATAAATGGTCGCTATAGAGAGTAAATAATATTTCAGTTTATTTAATTTTATAGGTAAGAAAGAAGAATACTTTGTTTTATTTGTTAGATTTAGTTGACTTTTTATATTTTTTGTTAAGTAAAATACGGAGATTGACATTGCGATTTTTGGTTTTACTTAATTATTTCTTAGTTAGTGGTGGCAAATTAAGATTTTTTTTTCTCATCGCAACTATGTAAGTTTTAGAAGTTCTTTTTCCTTAACCGCAACCAAGTTGCGATTAAGGAAAAAGTTCTCTTGATTCGCAACTGGTTGCGAATCTCAGTTACGAAAACGGCCGGAACGATTTACTTACGGCTAACAGAACACACGTAATTAACAACATAATAAAATAAAACTTAATTTTTAATCAAGGCAGAGTCAGGCAAGTTAAAGGGAGTTAAAATATATATATATAATTAAGATAAAATTAAATTGATAAATAAAATTTGCCTACATAAAAATACAAATTAAGAAGGTGGCCGGAAGCGGCTGGATGCCGAGGGCGAAGGACCGGTTGTGGTGGCGTTCATTGGGGAAGGCCTATGTCCAGCAGTGGACGTCTAAGGGCTGATATGATGATGACTATAAAAATACAATACGAAACAAAATAGTCAAAAGTGTTATTTTTTTTTATAAAAAACAATAAAGTAACAAAGGTATAAATAATTAATTATATATAACAAAAATAACAAAGGCAGCAAAATGCTAAAAGCTATTTAAGACTGTGTATATATTACTACACTGATGACATTCAATTCTTATGACTAATGTCTAATGGACTTAGACAAACATTTCGAGAGAACGCTAGACTTGTAACATCGTTTGATTATCTGAAACTATGTACAGATATTATAGTTGTTTGTTTGCTAATTGCTACAGACAAATAGCCCACAGTTCACGCGCTACATGTTTTTACTCTATAATTCGTTTTGAGTCTCTGGAAGTTGTAAAAGGAAGTTCATATTTCCTGCAGCGGGTGAAGATAAAACAAAGTTAGTGCCCGTCCAATCTACTGACCAGAGCCGGAACAAGGTCGTATAAGCGGTGCTCAGGGCGCAAACTTCATGGGCCGCAGATCTTGATCCTGATGACGTTCTAGATAGCACATACTGAGCGTAAACTGAGCCCAATAACGTAGCAATTATACACTTATCGAAACAGTACATGAGATTGTCGTATAAAAGGTCAACATCATATGAAAATTCGCGTAGTGTTTGAAGTATTTAGTACATTAATAAATACGTAATGATGGTTTTGCATTTTTTTGCGCAACTATTTTCTGAAAACTGTTTTTTTTTAAATACATTTATCCTACTGGCAGGTTAGTTTTTAATTTAATTTGTATTTTTTTAATTGTATTTTTTTCTCAAATTTAAAAGCTAAACACTTTTGTTCTGGTAATTTTTTAATGATACTTTTTTCATCTTTTTTAGTATCAGGCCACCTAGTAGCTTTGTATTATTAGGATATCTTTATTAGTTAAAAAATAATCGTCTGGTGACACTCTTTTGTTCGACCTGTATAGCCTTTGCCATACTAGTCTTTACGTTAATTATTACTTAAACATAGTAAGTGACTATTTGTATGTGCAAATATGACTCTATATAACCTGCGAAAGTGATTTGTGTACTAGGACAGTATCTGATCTATTGATAAGTTTGACCAATTTCGTCTAAATCACAAAATCAACACAACAGAATTATATTTTTTCATCATTCTTTAATTTAATAAAAAAATAATAATAGCCAAAACATAACTTAGTTCAACTTGCATTACCAACATGTCACTATCGCTTTAGCACTGTGTAATACCGCTGGGGCGCAAAATAGAAAATACAGTGCGCCATAACATAAGTTAAGGCACGGGGCACATCGAAGTTTAGTTATGGAACTGCTTCTGCTGACCACGTCCAGTCACTGATAATTTGCTATTTACGAGCAAGTTCCTCTAAAATAAAAGAACAACTTTCGAAGTTGCGTTTGTTATAAACTTCATTTCACTAAAATATAAGTTGCTTCACTGGCAGCAAACAAGAAATTATGAGTTGCACCAAACGAAAAAGTTTTGCCCAGCTGTGAGACAACATAGACTTGCAAAGAAAACAAGAATTACTTTAAAGATATGATCATTTTGCCCAGCTAAAGCACGCAGAGGTCATCAACAATAGATAACAACCATGGATTTACATACAAGCTTATTAATATACGCATCTATTACGTCACGTAATAGTAATTTACGTGTTTTGCTGCACTCACGTATAGATAAACTTGTGTAGGTTTTTGCAAAAGTATACGAGAATAAGAATAAAAATACTTCTTAAAATAGCCCTCCTTAGGCTTTGGCTAATTTCTACTGTATTATAGGATGTATACAAATATGCGGAGACCACGCTTTAACGGAGTAAAGCTGTGGGTTGTGCTGGTAAAGCATCGAGTGAGTGTCGTTCAGATCAAGGATATCACCATAACCTTTGATCTGCCCACGTGGGTTCCCATAGAGAAGCCCTACAGCTGCAGTACATTGCAGATGCAGGAATTTATTGGAATTATTGATAAATTAGTTCTGTTCACAAACATTAATAGGTACTGAGTTAATAATTACACACTTATACAAAAATTGTACACAAATATCGCTAAAATCGAACAAACCTAAAAGCCAAATAACCTAGCCCTGCTTCCGTAATGGCTGCCGCTATTGCGGTTTTATTTAGAAAGAATTATATATGACGAATATAAACTTACTCAATGTTTATCGTGTCTAACTTTCTTTTATACTAACTGTGCTCTCTACTTCGTACGAGCTGACTAGTATATTTAAACGCAGCTTATAACTGATTCTTACATGCTAAAACAGAGTTTAAAGAAAACAATACTATAAGAATGGGTTATGTAGTAGTGAGAGCTACAATTGCAGATGTTCTAAAAATACGTACACCCTCTTTATCTCCTTCTCTTCCCCTCCCTCCCTCTCCTCCCCCCTCCAAATGTAGTCTTTATTCATCACTAATCTTATCGAGCATCGCACTTCTTTACTAACGCAATGTAAGTGAATTTTTAAAAACTTATTTCCTGATTTTTGTGCAAACAAATATACACACAGATAAATAGACAAACTATCCAAAAAAATATTCTCAATTTATTGTACTCCTTATTCTTGTGCTCCATGAAGGACAAATAGTTTCGCGACTCCACATTTTTTCTTACCTACATGCCATTGCCCATTTATATTTTTGCACAATCGGAAATTCTAGTTTTATATTACACTAGCTTATACATATACTTCGTCCGCGTTCAAAAGTATCTTATATAATATTCCATATACTTCGGTTATAATTATGACTATACCAAGATTCATCAATATCCGTTCTGCTGTTATGGCGTGATTGAGCAACAAACAACAAAAATCCCTACTTATCAATTACAATATTAGATTAGATCAAATTAGATCTATGGCTAGAAATCTCTTGCTATCTTTATCTTGTAACATTATAAAAGTGAGATAGTTAATCTAATACTTATGGTTTCATTAATTTTGGTTATACAGATGTCTTAAACATCATTCTGTATCAGCATGTAGTCGACGTCATCGCCATATATTTTTATAGAAGCTATGTTAGGTTTTTATGCAGTCAATATACAACTTTATCACTTTCCGCTTGCCCGGTTTAAAGTGCTTTCATTGGAAATTAAATTGAGCTTTACATCCATCAATTTCCCAATTTCTCTTTGGCTGTCAGCTAGATCCGGTAAAGCGTTAAACCTATTAATTTAGTTTTAATAGACGTAGGTATGTTATTAAAACTTTAATAATAAATTAAATAAAGTAACCGTTATAAACTTATTTAATTTTTTGGTTGTGTTCAACCTACTGCTATGAAATTACTTTTTATTCAATTATTTTGTCAATCAATTTGACAGCCAAAATATTTTAGATATCTATGCTAAATTACATTATCACTGATAATGTAAAAGACAAAATGGTTTTCTTGCTAAATTTTTCTGGAATATCTTGGAAAATAACGATTTTCCCAAATACATGCAAGTTTATAATTTTTACTTAATTAGTTTAATAGTTTTTGAGTCAGATGGATAAAATAGTTTAGCTATAAATAAGGGTTATTCACTCTAACGGAACTCTTAAAAACCAACAGGCCTCTTGAATTTAATCATTGGACGTTTTTGGCGTTCCTCTTCTCGGCTGAATGTATCCCGGAGGTGTCGTGAAGCTTGGAACTAAGGCTACGAAGTGACAAAGATGTCCCACACCAGGGCGGCAGAGGAATGTTTTCGCTGCCATTTGTTTATTTCAATTTCTTTTGAAGATACTCTGCGAAGTTTTGGAATTTAAGGCGGCTATTATTAGTATTTTTCATTTTGCTAAAAACAACTTACCGTAACGTACGAATTTATCCCACAATATACATAGACGCTAAGTCCTAAAATCCTGTACTCGTCGTACTAAACAAACAGGCTGTACTCGATTTAGAGAAGATTTTTTATTTTTCCCATATATGGTCAAAATATTGATGTTTATCAAAACACAAGTTTTTATAAATGAAAACATAATCAAACTTAAATTACTAACATATCATTATTTTCTCAAGTAATGTCTGCTGACAATGATAGAAGCTTACCTACAGTTTGAAACAAGAGTAAGTGTAACAACAACAAAATTTGTCTTCAAGTTCTATATATACTTATCTTAATAAAAAGATTTATTTTTTGCTATTGTTTTGGATGGAATGGAAAGCCTTGCGTGACAGTAATATTACTCTTAACCTTTAAGTCGGAACACTTGGCAGTAGGAAAAGATAACGGATAAGCTGAGGATTACCGTAAAATGTAAAG
This sequence comes from Esperia sulphurella, assembly GCA_947086405.1. NCBI lineage: Eukaryota > Metazoa > Arthropoda > Insecta > Lepidoptera > Oecophoridae > Esperia > Esperia sulphurella. The sequence continues at coordinate 4,583,696 of OX352274.1, read as the reverse complement.
TGTAAGTATCTCAAACTGAATTTTTCTGTATCGGCATGGAATATTTTATACAAAATAAGTACACTATGGCAACATCGTCTAGTATAATAGTAAATTATCGACATATGCTTCCGGTACTCAACAGATCCACTTGCATACTCGGCTCACCTCATACCATATTCAGTGTAACGTTGAAAAATATCTCCATGCCACAGATGCGTCCCCCGAGTATGGATTGCTTCCGAAGGTGGATTACGGCCCGAACAGGGTTCTCACACATCTCACATTAGAACATGTATCAAAATTTTTTGAATATAAAATCTCAACTAATATAATCTGAAATTATTTTGGTATTTTTTATAATATTTTTTACTGCCAAAAATGTTTAATAACTATGAACTATAAAAATCTCATAGGCACATTGATAGGAAATTGTGTTTTCGATCATTCGTTTAGACCACTACTTATGAGACACCTGTGTAATAGATTTAGTAGCATCAATATTAGTTCGTAAGCGTATAAATATTATAATCTGTATTTACCTATAATAAAACTGTAACTGGTCTATGTCTGTACAGGGGAGATATTGTAGAAAAATGTCTACGAGGGGTCTTTATAGGGCCAACAGAAGCCAAAATAATTGTTTTTAGGATTTTTGTCTGTCATTCTGTCCGTATGTACGAGTATGTTACCTCATCACGCAAAAACTATTGAATGAAATTTAATGCAGTTTTCACAGTTGTCTTGCTGGAGTTCTAACTTAAAATCCGGTGCATGTTTCATCTTGATACGCCACTTACAACCTGAGATATTAATAAAGTATTTTTTTATAATAGCCATTATATGCAATATAACAAAGAATATAGTTATTATGTTCGGTACAGTGTATGACGATCGGGACTGAGAGTCTGAGTGGGAGTGGGATAGGAAGCGAGAGTGGGAACGGCAGCGGATTCTGTAGTCCACGCAAGCGGAGCCTCGGGCAAAGCTAGTGTTATTATAAAATAAATTCGGTATGAAACCAATCCTAACACCAAAAAATTGCATGTAACCAAGATAGGGTTTCTATCGTGTGGATTAATTTATGTGAAATAAGCTCAGTGTTACTACTCAACAAAATTAATAATTGAACATCAATTGCTCAGCCATTAGGTACATTCGCAATTTCGCCATTGTCGACATATTTTTTTATTATTTCACAACTCACAACCCTAAACGTGCTTATGGGCCACAAATCTTTGAATACTAACAAATATTTGAGATATTTTGGTAAATGGGATTACAATGCCACTTATATCAAGAACTTATAAATATCAATTAATTGGAGAAAAATAAAGGATTACATTACATGAATATATACATATAAGGTAGACCTACAAATGGGGTGGATAGATGAAGGCTTGTCCACATTGAGAATACATAATATTATTATTGTTAAAATTATTTTGTTCATATTAGCACAACAGCTCATCATCATCAGCGGAAACACGTCCACTGCTGAACATAAGCTTAGCCAACAGAATGCCACTTTTAGTGGGCTATCTATTGGGGGATTTGCCATAATTACCACGCATGGCAGACAGATTGATGATTGCAGTAATGATATTAACATACATAGGAGAACGCTGCTGCCCGTTTCCCAGTTCCCGGATTAGTATGGCCCTATACTTCCCGCGAGTGTCGTCAATACGACTAAGTGAGTGCACCTAAGACGGCAGCAGAGTTTTGCTGTGTATATTAAGATCGTTACTGTGATCACCAATCTGCCTGCCAAGCGTGATGATTATGACAAATTCCCCAATGGACAGCTCACCAAAAACGGCATTCTATTGGAGAGACTTCTGTTCAGCAGTGGACGCATTTCGTCTTCTGATAATAATAATAATAATAATAATAATGTTTTATTAAAGGCATAAAAAACCCATAGAACAGACAATACAAAACAAAAATAAAACAAACAATTACAATTAAAATTAAATATTACATAAAATACCTACCAAAATGTGTAGGTGGTCAATGAATCAAAAAAAAAAAAAAATTATTGTTTGTATATTGTTTGAAACACCGTGTGGTTTACACAGAACACTCGTAAAACTCCATCAGAAAGTTTATTTGTTTTATTTGTAGACCTCTTGGAAGATAAATAGCAAAGGTAAACACAAAGGGGATGTATCGATACACATCTATATTGATATACGTACGTATATAATATAAGTATCCTGGAAAGGTTCTACGGTTCATTCTGTAATTCAGGATCAAATATTGATCAAAATACCGCGATCAAACTTCTAGAAACTCTCAAGATATAATCTTTTTCATATAGCTGGGGTATGTTGACATTGTACATGAATCTACGACGGAAGTTCGACAGACATTAGCTACTTTGTCAAAGTAAACTGTGACAAGACTTATGTAAGCTTAACGTGAGTTATTTAATAAAGATAAGACCAGACCTGTTCAAGGTACTTGTATAAGCAAATAAATTTACGAAGAAAGAGGCATTCTGATGTCATTGTAATATTCAGATTACGGGTAATAATAACAGTTTAATTGGTCAATTATTGAGGAAATCGACATAAATGAAATTAGTGATCAGTTAAATATATTTTTATAGGGTTTTAAGTTAGTGTTTCTCTTCAAAATCACTGCAAATCAAAGTAAAAATATCATAACATATCGCATATTCGATGGAATAACGACGTAACTGCAATTACATTTGAGTTGAAACTTGATCTCTATTGTACATAGTTTGCAAAATGTACTTTATTGTTTATTATAAAAGCCACTTTTTCAAATAACAGTAGACACAATATTAAAGTATTTTTTTCGCAAATACGTCATTGTTCTGTGGAATGTGCGAAATGTTATTTGATTATCCATTTGTTTTAATGTAATTTCCGACACACGTCCGACATACTCAAAATAATTTAAATCTAATTTTTCAAGGAGCCACCTGGCGATGTACTTTGGAGAGATGCCAGTGTTATAAAATTACATTAATATGACATAACTCTGAGTTACTGCATGTTTTCTTAGTACACGGTTTCAGTGTTGCCATAATTTAATTTACACCAAACCATAATACACAGGGCGATGTATTTCGTCGGTGTTACACACGGTTAAATTTATGAAGCAAGCAACTATGTAGTCTGTATAATATTCCCACAAATACTACTTTAAGAATGTACTAAATTCTCCTAAGATAGAACAAGAAGGAATAGCGCCATCCCTATAAGCATGGTTTACTTCGCCATTGCAGTAAATCAATAAAATAAATAATAATACATTTATTTAACAACAACAAAAACTAAAACTAAAATAAGTAATAAAAATCAAAGGTAAAAAATGACTCCTAAGCTCCCCACCGCGGTAGTTTGCCCAAAAGGCTGGCAGCGAGTGCTGTATGGTGAGGCTGATCCTCTGAATTTTTTCCTATTTGATTCCTCTGAACCTTTGGTCATGTGAGGTCTCGAGCAAAAGGTTGGATATCTCCCGAAAGAGACAGAGAGCTGTTGAGCCCCAGGCTGTAGTGTTTCAACCCCAACGACTCAAATATATAATTTGCGCCGTCCTCTGACGGAAGCTCATCCCGTCAGGTCACCGGCAAGGCCGTTTGGTTCTACTCGTATAACGGCTGGCGCGCTGGCGATGACAAGTGTTCGACCGATGATATCGTTCAACCCGGATTGCTGCGGTGTACGGCCAGCACTCCTGCACAGGAAAATCCGTGTGGACGAACGTGACCGCAATATTAAAACATTACCATACATTTGTCTGGCCTCTCGAATTCCCTGTAGATGCTTTGGGAAAGTCACAAATATAATGTACAGACCGGGATCAATTTGTACACAGATGTTTGTAAATAGTGGAAAACGAACGCGTGACCTCTGGCGCTCGAATCCATCGTCCAAGCCACTAAACTAACGAGTAAGTACCTAATCTATTCAATTCTCACGTTGAAATTAAATTTAATATTCATTTTATGTGAAAATGTTTTATGAATCAATATGTCAGTTTTGAAAATGAAGCGGGACGAAAAGGATATAAATTTGAACTTCGTCCAATTGGTGATATCAGTATTTTAAATGTACGCAAAATAATAAATGTTCCTATAAATGTTCAGGTAAGGCTTACATAATTTATGTGTTTGGATAGAACTGCACATATCTAATTTCCAAATGGTTTTGTTCGTAATTGATGCATTCATTTATTCACTGACTGGCTGTGCCCGCGACTTCGTGTGCCATTTCTTGGACATGCTCAAAACAAAGTGAAGACAGTAATTCAAATTATGTATAAAGTTCTATTAAGAATATACACGTTATATACACGTTTTGGGTTGTAACTCAAACATCGTATGCGTTAACATGACAGCGTCTCTAGTTTGAGTAAATCATTTATGCTATCTCATAAGAACCATTCGGACATCGGGAAAAAAACTTAAAATACGAGTACTTATATAAAATGTTTATATCATCAGCGCACGTTATTTGTAAATGTATGTATCTATGGAATAAATAAATAAAAAAGAGACCAAACATCCAAGAGAATCTACACTTTCGGATTTATAATTAGTTCAATCGTATTATATGTACATGCCACAGTATTATAAAAGAAATGCAATGACAATTCCAAGCAGTACATTTTCTTAAGGACGCTTTGCTCGTACAGCAAACTGTATCATACTAAGCCTGAGTTTTATGTCGCCATGAACGCGAGTTATATGTCGTTCACATGAGTTATACGACGTCTTAACGGATTATTTTGATTGGGTACACGGTGTAGTTTTAGGAACTTGGGGTAATTTTTTACACTTTAAGTCTAATAATCTAACTTGCCTTAGAGGGATTATATGAACAGAACATATTTTTATATATATTTTTATATACTATATTTTTGACATAATTATAATGTAATGTTATGGAATGTTTAAATAATTTTAAAATGAAACCACTGTAAATATGAATTATAAATTTTGTGTTTTAAATTTTTTTAATTAATTAAATATAAATGGTGCTTTTTGTAATGTTTTTCTATGGTGAATAATCACATAGAAAACTGATGACTCATCAGTTCATCACACAATTAATTCATTTCAATAAACTGTAATTAAAAAGGATACCGCCGGCTCACTTTATTATTATTAACGAACCTTACCTTTCTCTTAAACCAAGATGTCGATGGATTCATTTTTTAAGTATAATTAATAGTCTCCCGGGTAATACAACGATTTGTCTGTCTTTTAATAAAGGGAATTTAGAATAATTTGTCCATGTCTGCTTTTAAGAAGTACTCAATGGGATGGTCGATATTTCTCTGTAAAATGTTACTACTGCCTTGGGGTTCTTCAGAAAACTCAAAACGTAGGGACTGTCTAACCGGCAATTAATTGTATTTTTGTTTAATTACTGTAAATCGTTATAGACAGTGGACCGCTAATGCTACAGTGTCGTAATGAAAACGTTCTTCAGAATTCAAATTTATTGACGACCTCCGTGGCGGAACAGGGTAGCTCTAGGACTGCCACGCCGGAGGTTGCGGGTTAGAATCCCGCTAGGGGCAAATGTTCGTATGAATAATATGAATATGAATGTTTGTATCCAAGTCTTGGATGTTTATATATTTATTTAAGTATGTGTATCCGTTATCTAGTAACCATAACACAGGCCTAGTTTGGGTCTGGATGATTGGTGTGAATGTCTGAGATATTTATTATTATTATTTATTATTCCATCAACATATTGGGAGCACTATTACCTTTTCAAAATTATGCTAAAAAACAGACTAATATGTGGGACAATTATTTTGAATTCATTGATAACAAAGTTTAAATTTAAGTTTCATTTCTGTAATATTCACAGTATGGAGTCGGTAAGACAGTAAACAAAACGTAAGGTTACCTGTATTAAAAGTCGGCAATACGGTTTCTCGCACTGGTACAAGCAAAAATAGACTTTAAAGTGACGAACCTTTTCATACCACCACTGTGCAGCGCAATAAGCAATACCTATCTCTAACGGTGGATGTCGAAAGGATAATTATCATCATCATTTTCATATCATACCTTCGACGTTCACTGGACATAGGCCTTCCCCAATGAACCGCCTGCCTCAGGTCGTCGTCGGTCCCTCTAGCGGCGGCAAAAACTATTGAAGAGTTTTCGTGCAAGATTCTCACCTGTTTTCAAAGTTCTGTGAAAATAACAATATTAGTGACGCTCTTTACCTGCTTGTCTGTCCGCCGGATAAAAAAAATACCAGATCATTTCGACTGAAATATGGAACATACTCGTTTATGTATTTGAGACGAGAAATCGGAAACTCCGGGTAAACAGTTATATTCCGAAATATTCGAGGATTGTTAACATTGACTGAACCCGCACTTTGTTGACTTTGCTACTTAGATGAGTAATTCTATACAGAGAGGGTTATTGGATTTATTGATCTATAGGCTCTGTGGTCAACTTATACAGGAGTAACTACGGTATCTGGAGCATAATCGGACCCTTCTTACGGCCACCCAGATGCTCGGGTGGACAAACATAATGCTACGTTAAGATAATCCTATACACACGCCGTTATCCAATTTGATATGAAAACAGTGTACAGAATGATTTTCTTGGAATATTATTATCAAGATGCGCAAGGTGAATTGATCGAAGGCGTAACGTTTATTGGTTTTTATAACTGTATGTTGTATAGTGGTTTAGGCGTTTGCCGCGAATGCAAGAGGTCGTGAGTTTGAGTCCCACTGGGGACATACATGTATCAATCGTAAAAGTTGGTTAAAATTTCCATGGCGTCGGAGTTAGGTAATTCGCTTCGGCTTTGCGTTGTATATGTATGTGTACGCATGTACAAATAGCTGACTACTGACATTATGTGATCTGCATAACGTATTGGTTGGTTGGTTTACACTGCTAAAGCCGAAGATCGCATCCCTCACGGTTCAGGACTTAGACGTGCCACGACTTAGACTTAAGTTATGGACCTCTTACGACCTGTACCCAATTTAGACATTTTACAACTGTGACGTAACACTCCGAATCGTGATTTACATATATCTAAATCTAGTTTGCGTTAAGAGGAGTTGACATGGTTTTAGTATGAAAGGCGGAGGACAAGGGGCCTACTCTTTAAGCTTATTCTGATAAGCATTTGGCGTCTAACTACAATAATAAGATTATCAGTTATCCGAATATGTCAAATGACTAATTATAGAGTACAACATTTTTTTGTTGTACGACGGATATTATCCGAACGGAGTGGGCCCCTGGTGGCGCGCGCGCATTAGGGAAGTTCTATGTCCAGTTTGCCGAAAAAACTCAACAGTACAACGCATATTTAATTTGTAACCTGTTATGGAGATTAGTACCCACACACAGCAGTGATATAGATCGATATACAAAAAAAGGAATAAAGTGGCAGGAAGTACTCGCACACACGGCCTATATCGGCAGCGGCAGCGATCCGCCGGGACACATCTGCATAGCAATGCTCTGTTTGCCACGGCACACTCCCGGATTTGATGCAAAAAAGTATGTAACGGAATATCGGAGTTTTTTTCGATGTACGTAATAAAATATCCATGTTTTCGTCAGAGATTTGAGATAGTGAATTTTTTAGCATTTCGTTATTATGGTAAACAGGAGTTTATTAGGGTGCTGTCAAAACGGATGCTCTATATATAGGATAAACTTTGGCTATTTAATCGGTGATACATTATAATTTGGTGAGTGATTCGCTACTCGCGGAGCAACATAAATAATTATAAATATAGGTACAGTGACGTGATATTTATTAGATAAATAAATAAAATAAATCAGGCCTCCCCAACCCGTCTGACCAGCGCGGGGAGTGTAGGCCAAATCCTCCGTCTGTCTCCGGGAGATGAGAGAGGGTTGTGCTTCTGCAGTGAAGACAAAAATAACCTGATGATGATGATGAAAGTGGGTGGCGCAGTTACGTTTAATTGCGAAACGCATGTACTTAATTATCAGCAAATTACAATATATCACCGATTAGCCAAGGTTTACCCTAGCGAAAGTTTTTCTGTAATTAGTCTATCCATCCAGCGGATATCTCGAATACTACTGGACTGACTGAGTTGAAAATTAGAACAAACATTAAAAATCAGCCGGCAATGATGGAAAATTTGTCGCTATTGTCTAAATGCAGTTTAACGGGCGACATTTATCACTCATCATCAGGCATGTCTGTCCGTTTGCCATTTCGGCTAATAAAGAATAATTGATGCTGAAACCGAGAGATATAACGTTTATTACATTTCATGGTCTATGGCTAACGTTATTATACGAAATAGGTACAATAGGGAATATCTTTATTATTTCTTTAATGGTACTGAATATACAAAGTTGTGTTACTTTTACCATCAATGGTACTAGTCAATGGTATTACTGACATAACGGGCATTTCGTGTATAAACACTTACTGAATATAGGTATATTCTTTATACACTTCGCCTAGACTCGTTGTTAAAGACTGTCGAGAAATAACGAGATTTTTTCCGTCTCGTTTACTTGCACGAGCAAAGTACATTATCTTCTGCGTCATTTCCATCACGAATGTCGACCATATTTTAAGCGTTAGTGCTGAAATGTCGCACCTTCTATAATAATCTCTTGATTTTGTTTACAGTGGCGAACTAACGACTGCTCGCTAATGGGAAGGGACGGTGACTCGTAAATAACTGAATAACACTTAGTCCTGGAAATTTCACAACATTTTGACCATGGACGAAAGGGAAAAAGTCTTTTAAGAGCAACCATTAATGTGTAATTACAGGAAGGGCGCGTGAAAGGGTCTAATTTTTGCATTTTCCCACGCTTACGGCGCGTTTGCCAAATAGGTCGTTTGACGAATTGACTTTTATGGTTAATAAACTTTTTATTGTTGGCAATGTCAATAATGAGAGATACGATGACCGCCCAACTCGTTTGGCAATAAAATTATGATTTATTGCGAAAAAAAATATTCTGCCGTACATTATTAACCACCATCTCAATTCCTAAAAGTGTGCATTCTATTTTTTCGATTTTTACTTTATATTACGGCAATGTGGGTGAAAATTCAGAACATTTCAAAAGTCATGAATAGTGAATTCCAACTGTTGGCTTACTTAGCCAGGCCTAGGGATTATAGAGCAAAACTGTCTCCAACTCAGTTCTCCTATCTCCATGTTTCAGGGTATCCCTGCGGCCTATACGAGCAATTAAGGGCGTAATTCCCGGCGTGCGGTCAACTAGTTTAGCAGTTTTATAGTTGTCTAGGAGACATAAACGTTAATAGGTCCTACCGTCTTTGCGGGCAGGCGTCTAAGGCAGAATTTTTATTAGGGAAGAATTGAGTGTCCCCTGGTATTTAGACTGATAATTGCAGATGTTTGAAGACCTTAGACCGATAGGTATTATAATTATAGTCGTCAAATAATACATACATACATAATGCCCACGCCTTGGTCCCAGTGGGGTAGGCAGAGACGATGTATCGCCACTTTGCGCAATCCAATGTCGCAACTATAACATTTAGGTTCTTTTTTCAATTTGAAATGAGATAATGAATATGTCACAAGATATGTGGATAAGATAGAAACCCCGTAATTAGGAACTGGATGTAGAACAAGTCAAAATAACACATTACACCGACAGACTATAGTCGTACGCTATGGTAAATGATCAAGTTCACTTATAGTTTAACTTTATCATTATTGGATAAGGTGCTAGAGTTGGGGGCCTACTCCGTAATCATTTCGGATAATGTCCACCTAACTAAAATTTCATTTTGTACTCTCTACTCTTATTTAATTCAGAATGTGACTGTACTATACAAAAGCACTAATAACTTGTTCACCCGTAGTTTGCTTAAAGAGTTCTAAATCGTTTGTTACCAAAAAAATTACTATCACCTGTGTACACTTCGGCCTCTTATATAACCGGTAGACAGATTGATAGGAATGTTTATGACGCACGGCGTTGTTTCGAGATACGACATTTGATACGATGCGACATTTGATACACCTGCTTTTGATACGTTCTAGAGAGACGCGCGGGCGGCGCTATTGCTTCCCTCTCTTTCTTGCATTTAGCTTTCCCACTAATGCCCACTCTTCAATGTACGGATGCCTTTTACGTCCTTTGAGCTGGTTCCGATATTTTGTTTAGACGAAAGACAAACTCTACACAAGTGCTACGTCGCAGCGCGTAGCAATTAAAAGAGCTTTTTCGTAGCTTCAGTTTACCTACTTATGACTTTTAATGATGACAGTTTGTTGAGTAAGATAATAAAAAAGTTCTTAATTGGTAATTAAGACAGGTGCCGTAGTAGAGTCATAAATATTGTAGAATTAGTGTTCGAAGTCGGTATTTTTATTGACATTGCATACGAAAACCGCTTGAAAAAAAAAAGTGTTTTGCTAACGTTACATTATCGTGAACCTACTTATTAACGGTTAAAAGGGATTAATAGGCTCATAGATACGAGTAGTCCATCTAATGGCAAGCGATTTCTGTTGCCCATCATCATCAGCCTATAGACATCCACTGTTGATCACAGGCCTTCCCTAGTGAGCACTCGCAACCTTAGGATTGCTGGCCTTTATTGCACATGATTACACTTGGTACGTTTATACACGTAAATTTTGTGCGACTACCTCTACCTAGGTGGTAGCGCAATGAACAAGAAAAAAAAACTGTGCAACCAACTCCCAGTAACACATCTTTTAAAATCAACTTTGTATACAATATTATAAAGATTGTGCGAAGCTGTAGCAACATTAGTACCAGGCATCTTTGTAATTTAAATAGTCGTTTATTTTATATAGGTTAAGTTGTTTTATACTCTCTGACATATTTAACATTTCGTAGTTTGTTGTAGAAGCGTATGTATTGCTCCGTGAACGTTTATTAACCTTACTAAGTCATAGACATTTATTATTATTGGTAGTCGGCAATTACAGGTCATACAATTTTAAAATCTATAACATAACAATCGTGGTAAAACAAGTTTATTGTTATTTATTCTATCATAATAACTATTATTGCATCATAACTAATGTTGTAACAGTCCAAAACTCGTATGGAATAAATATTGTCCCACTGCAACTCGTGGTCAACCTACAGCAACGAGGTGGTCAGGATGCAGGGAATTCGGAGATCAAGAAAAATGATTGAAGTGAAACGATTCAGATGATATCAGATGATTAAGATGATGACTATCAAATACTATCAAAACTGTGGTAATATGTTGCCAGTTCTTCGTTATAAAATAACAACATAACAGGTTTTGAGGGTAAGGAGGGGGTGGCGAGAAACTGGTACAAGGCATAATACTTTACCAAAAATCTGAATAATATTGACTGAAGTCCGATAAAAATGAAATCATGTCACAAGAATGATATATATGTAAATAAAATGACATTCTTGTAATATGTGTATTAAATTTGTTTAACTTGAATTAATTATTAATAATTTAGTACTTATATTTTGCACACCAGAAATGGTCGAATATGTACGGATCCTACCGATATTGTTAATCTTTTATTATGTACCCATTAGCAAAAAAAAATGCGAAGAAATTTGGTAAACTTGACATAAACAGCATGCCCTTTTTTTGTAAAATTTATGTGCAATAAAGAGTATATAATAATAATAAACAGCAAATAGAAACCATGTAAAAGTAATGAGATATAAACGGACTGAGGAATCTTGTAAACTTGGATTTTTTTTTGGATTACATATAGGAGTATCTTAGACCAGTATCGTAGGCACGGCACCATTATAAATAATGAATTCATGAGCAGATAGGTGTGTTGCGACAGGACCATACTTTATAATTTCCTAAAAACCCCGCGAAAAACTTTTGCTCTAAAATAATCCATGAACTACTATTTGGTGAGATGATTACGAAGGCAGACCCCTTGCTACCCGCACAGAATGGGTTCACCCCTGAAAATATGTAATTTTTTTCTTTAAATAATTATTTTGAAACACTGGATATTTTGAGAACAAGCTAAGTCGTTTATTACTAATTTTTAAAACATATAAATCTATAAATAGAATCTCGACTTAATTATCTTGGGATTCCAGTTCGTTTCGTTCCCAAACATTATATAATATGTTACGTTATCTGTGGCAGCCACTGAGTGTTATCTGGGGTGTAGCAAGCGGCCGTAAAAGTCTGTACCGAAATTATATCGAGCTGTATTGTATATCTACATGTATATTTGCCAGTCGTAAAATAAAGTTGCGCGATAAAATTGTTTGGCTTCTGTCTGTGATACTGGACGTTTGGGATTTAGGTCAGTGCACGGTATAATCTTCGATCGTTGATTATAAATAAGTTTTTTGGAGTCGACAAACAATGCGCACATTACTTCCTATAGTTTAATTATACCTGTATTCTATACCTACCAGGAGCGAAAATAATGCAGTTTGTTGGTAAATGTTATTTTCGTTTCTGAAACGGAATATCTTCTCTATCGTTCCCTCACTGCTGAGGATCGCGACCGTATAAAATGCGCCTCCACGCATAGCGGTCATTGGCCAGCTGCACTGCTTCATATAAGGATCCGCCAGCCACCCTCCTCACCGGGTCTGACCACCTCGTCGGAGCTCGTCCTCCGGAACGCCTGCCCTCTACTTGTCCCAGAATGATGAGTAAACGGAATATAGTATGTAACAAAACACAGTACTGTATCGAACTTGGTATCGAATATTAAACGTGGGAGTGGGCGTGGGCGTGGGCGTGGGCGTGGGCGTGGGCGTGGGCGTGGGCGTGGGCGTGGGCGTGGGCATGGGCGTGGGCGTGGGCATGGGCGTGGGCGTCGGCGTGGGCGTGGGAAAAGGGGAGTAGGTGTGGTAGCGGGAGCGGGAGCGGGAATGGGAGCGGATTCTGTAGTTCACGCGAGCGGAGCCGCGGGCACAGCTAGTAAAACATAAATCAGGCCTCCCCAACCCGTCTGGCCAGCGCGGGGAGTGTAGGCGAAATCCTCCGTCTGTCTCCGGCAGATGAGAGAGGGTTGTGCTCCTGCAGTGGAGACAAAAATAACCTGACGATGTTATATGCACATAATATATACAAATATTAAAAAATCTACATGTTTATTCGACTTTACATACAAACTTCGTTTTGATTACAAACATACTTTCATCAAACGCCTATACCACCTATATGAGCTCTTATTTTTTTTAACAATATTATGTCGACAACGAAAGCAATAACTTTAGCAGATCCCTGCATGTTGTTAAATTTATTGAATCCAGTGTGGATTCAAGTGAAACGCAAATGAACGGGTTGAGGAAACGTTTGCTCAGGTACAGAGTGCAAATATCAGTGCCTCAGTTGCGGGTTGCTATATGAAAAAAAGTTTAATTCTCTGCCAGGATACCAGTTGTAATGTTCTAGGTAACCGACTTACATTTCTGGCCTGATCGTAACTTTCATTTTTATTTTATATTTATTTATTTAATTTCACAGCACAAGACAGTTATCCTCGTATTAGATTGCCTATGCATATATTGAGAACCAGATCATGCAAAAGCAATAACTTGGAAACTAGTAATTGTTAAAGTTTATGGGCAATAGTAACTTTACCATCTAAATTAGCTTTATGTCTATTTGCTATTCTATCAATAATAAATTACTTGTAATAGAAAAACGATTACTTCTATGTTTCTTTGTTAATTCTAGTCTTGTCATTTAGCTAGCATGTTCTGACAAGATACAAGTTTTTTTGTTGTGGCAAATATTACTATAAACTTTATCAAAGAGGCATTATGCCCTGTATGAGAGAGAAGGAAGAACATTCTTCGGTTAGAAATTATAATGGCTACACAAAAATAGAGATTGAGCATCGCATACATAACTCAGAATGTCATTTTAGGCATTTTCTCTTATCGGTATAAGCTAGATGTAGTATTCAATCCTTAGATGGGTTCCAAATTATCGTCGGGTCAATTCAACTTACTATTTCTTTAGCTATAATAATACACTTACTGTCCAATATTTTCATAAAGTCATTTTTTAGTTTATTATTAGGTTGTTCCCATATACTTATACATTTATATATTATACTTTTGTATAATAAGTATTATTATATTTTCCAGTGTGTGTATTGAAACTATATATTTGTTACATCATCATCATCAGCCTGCACGTGCCCACTGCTGGACATAGGCCTCTACCAAGGCGCGCCACTGAACCCGATCTTCGGTTCTTCTAATCCAGTCTCTGCCAGTATATTTGTTTAAATAATGCACATGAAATGTTAAAAACTAAGTAACTATATGAAATGGAAGTAGGAAAATGTGTAAAACTCAAGTATGTAATTCAAATTAACTTTAACACTCACAAGTGGAAAATAAATTTAATTAAATGTAATATACGTAATTAATGATGTTAGTATATTAGCAATTTGGATTACATACACCGAAATATTTCAGTTAATCAATGAATAAAACGATGTTGTCGGATAATTGTCGAGTTCGCGTGATTTACGACATTAATCGCGTCGTTACGGATATTTTACTGTCTCTAGTATGAGTCTGATCTGATATTTGGTCGGGTTTTACTATAATAAAGATTTTCATAGGCTTGATAATAAAAATAAATCAAATCAAATCAACATTTCACCAAATATTCCTTTATAGTAAGTGAGGTAGTGTTTTGAGTAGTAGCAGTGAGTAGAGCGAAGTACTATTTTGGCCGGCCTCATGATATTTACTGATTTCGACTGGTAGGGAGGTTCAGTTTGCATAAGTTAGTACGAGAAGCAAAACACTGTTTCTGTCTTTCATATGCAAACCAGAAGCCCGGGCCGCCCGGGCCGGTTAAAATCGGTATACAGCGTGTAACTGTTAAGTATCGCCAGGCGATTATTCCGTAAAAGCCGATTGCGATGAAATAAAGTGTATATGTTACTCCTATGTTTTTTCTGAAAATTCCATCAGAATTGGTTCAGTAGTTTTTACGTGATGCGTGCACAAACAAACAGACTAATCCTTAAACCTTCAATTTTTTTTGATAATATCTTCAATGTACAGATACGCGAAGTTTACGTTTTTATTTATAAGAATATAAGGTACATCAAAAATTATGCCTAATGAGTAAAATCACATCAAAACTTTTTGATTTATGAATATGAATGTACCTATTTTGTTCGAATTGTTACGTATGTGTTTCGTAGCAACAGTGTACAAGTGTATTGGGCATATATGCGTATGCGACAGTATATGTATTGCATCAGAGGAAGAGACTGACTGTCAGACGTTGACTCGTAGAGAATGTCGTCAGCATTACGTTCGCCTGTTGTACAACTTTGTGCAATATTTAAGAAAACGCTATAGCGTCTCCCCTACGCATCGAACCTTTGGCCATGTTGCTTTAAATTCCAGGATAATAAGTAGCTTAAATATTATTCTAGGATATAATCTGTCATTTTCCCAAGTTTTATTACAATCTATTCAGCCATTAAAGTGTGATTAAATAAATAATACATATACATACATACACTTGTCTAATCCCAAACTAGGATAGTCTCCTGTGTTATGGGAATTAAACAAGGATTGGACAATACACAAATATAACATCCAGACCGGGACCAACTTATACAAATTGTACACGGTGTCCGTCCCCAGTGGGTATCAAACTCACGACTACTGGCGATCGAGTCCAATAACCAAGTCACTACGCCAACGAGCCGGTCAAATTGTGCGCCAAACGTCCACACTTTAGTTAATAAGCTATCGGTACTCATCCATTATTCCAGAACCAATTTATTCAACATTGCGCTTCTGTCGACGCTACAAGTTGTTGTTGTAATCAATGCCTCGCGTTAATGAACAATCTCTTGACGCTGCGGTGGACGGTATGACAAATTTTATTCAACCCTTAATTGGAACGCTTCGGGTGTCATACGTCCTCTCGTGTTCTCTCGGAATTGACGCGGATTTTATTGGGTATCCGCATATCTGGGTACGTTGAACTTTTTAGTATGGTATATTGTTTGTTCGTATTAGGTATTAGTAACATGTGAGGCCAACCCATTGCATATATTTTATTCCATCCTAACTAGAGCTTTTTGACGTTGTTTAAATTGTGATGTATTGTAATGTACTGTATCTTTGTGTTGCATGTTGTATTATATATGTATTGTTATTATGTTAATTGCTACACCCTTGTGGGTAAAGTTGCACTGATCAATTACCAAATATTGTTTATTATAATAACATCTGTCTATGTATGTACCTCCATATAATTTATGGCAATAAATGAACATTATGTATTTCGAATATCTACGCAAAAAGCCGGAAACGCTGTAACCCACAACTATGTAAAATTGTTGTTATGGCAAATTAGGAATCAGAAAAATCTACGTCGAATGGTCTGGGTCCCGTGTCGGTTCTATTAGCTGTAGACCATTCGACGTAGATTTTTTTTCTGTTACGTCATATCTTCTCGTTGCGTATACGACAGTGCCTGAAGACAAAAGTCTTCAACAAGTGCGTCCTACCCGTATTGACCTACGGCGCCGAAACGTGGACATTGACAGTGGGTCTAGTCCGAAAACTCAAGGTCGCTCAGGAGCTATGCTCGGAGTTTCTCTAAGAGACAGAATGCGAAATGAGGTGATCCGCCAGATAAATAAAATCTTCGATATAGCTTAAATATTCCAAGCACGTACTTATTTTATTTTGCATAAAGCCTAATCTGACCCAGCTAAAAATAAACCTGCGTGTCTAATAATACTCGTGAAGCAATACTTGTTCAGCTAAACACATAAAAAAAACATACCGTCGAATTGAGAACCTCCTCCTTTTTAAAGTCGGTTGAAAAGGGTATAAGTAGTCTGCTTTTGATAACAATACATTAATAGATTTGTATTTTTTTGTAAACGTAGCTACTAATAAGATATTTTTTTCTAAGTATCTCCTAATAAGGCTAACTTATTATATAAAAATGTCGGAGAAAGAAACGTCGTACACAATGTGCGGGTTTCGTCTAAAATATATAATATGTTTTTTGTGTTTGGCTGCTCCACCCAGCGCGCGAACATGTTTGTTTGTGCGCGCATCACTTAAAAACTACTGAACCGATTTCGATGGACTTTTCACAGAAACATAGTGCATAATTCGGTGTAACATATAGGCTTTACTTCATTGCAATCGGCCCAGTCAGTCAAAATTTATGCTAATTTATATATTTCGAAAACTCGCATACAAAAGTGTAGGGTGGCACGACGGAATTCATGAGCGGAGCGGGAGCGGGTATGGTGCCAATTATGTATGTGAGTTTTTGAAAACTATAAATTCGCATAACTTTTTATTGAAGAGCTAGAGGTGGATCTGGACCTGGACCTGGACCTGGAGCTGGTCCTGAACTTGGACCTAGACCTGGACTTGGAGCGGGAGTGGGAGGGGAAGTAGGAATGGAGCAGATTCTGTAGTCCACGCAAGCGGAGCCGCGGGCACAGCTAGAACTAAATATTACTACAGTAGTGCGTACCAGCCGTGCTCTTTTTTGCGACGACATCTGACACACAAACCAATGTTCATATAAGCAACATAAGAAAGCGTTCATTATTTAACATTCTCTTTTCGTTTTTTATCGTGTGAATTTGAACTCTGTAAAGTTGTTAACAATAAACCGATATACTATATTGGTACTTCGTTACATTTTCATGGCGATTTTATAGATTTTCGATAATGTCGTACCGCTATTCCACAGTGCGCCTATTATTTTATAGAGTACCGACAACAACGATAGCTGCTGAAAACATTACATGCAATGCATTAACTTTTAAATGAGTAACGCCATTTTGTTGCTGCGACACATACTTAGATTATTATCTTTAAATTCTAGTTGGTGAACCCTTTCTGTATATTTCACATGTACCTACGTAACGTGAAGAAGGTGGCCGGAAGCGGCTGGATGCGGAGGGCAGAGGACCAGGTGTGGTGGCGTTCATTGGCGAAGGCCTATGTCCAGTAGTAGACGTCTAAGGGCTGATATGATGATGATGATGACGTATCGTAACTATGCATAAACGACCTATTATATTCTACTCTAAATAACTTTTTCTACGGTATTTTAACGGATTACGAGAAAAAAAAAGTAAACAGATAACTTGCCAGTTTAAAAAAAAATCATAGATAACCTTTTTAGGCCAGGTTTTAGTATTTGTAATTCAGTCTCAATGTTGGATATAAAAGTGCACAAAAATTGTATATCTTTTTCAATCGATTTAAGTGAACAGAGGGATATTTTGTCACGTTAGGTAACATAATAAGCAGTAACGATAATGTGATTATTAATAAAAAGGATTATTTACGACGCAGCGCAGGAAGACTCGAGCACAGCTAGTTTTGTGTAAAATAAACCGACAAATCGCGTACTAAGTGAGCTAAGAACATGTGCAAGTAATGCCTAGATGTAGTTTGCTTGTCTGTGGCAGTCAAGTGGGTGCATTGCTTCACTTTGCATCGGGTTTGTTGCGACTGCTACTTGTAAAGTTACCCTGCTGTAGGTTAGAACTTCATATTTATTTTTAATAGGTAATAATGTTTTTATTAAATGCATAAATACCCATAAAACAGACAATACAAACATAAAACAGTTTAAATAAAATGCCTACCAAAAGGGGTAAGTAGTATGTCAACTATAATTATTTTTATGACTGTTTCACGCTCCGATGAACATCTATCCAGTACTTACAGATAGGACTATCCAAGTCACAGTAGACGGCTTCAGATATGCTGTTATGAGAGCAACGTAGCCTTTCCTAAATGGAAGCCAAGCGCAACTCTTATAATTGCATAGAAGTCGGGCAACCGCGCTTCGGCGAACATGTTCGATGCACTGCAGTAGCGCAGCAGTCGCATGAGGCAGCATCATGGTGCTATATGATTTGCTAATAAAACAATACAAGACACCAGGAAACTGTTAAGGAATACACAAAAAAGTTTGCTGCTAAAGACTTCAAGCCGAGTTCTACTACAATTTAAAGATATACTTTATCTTAATTTGGTTAAGTCAGGCCTGTCTCCTTCCACATTTTAGGTACACAAAAATGTTTCCTAGGAAAATGTTCAGTGTAATATTGACTTTTTTCCATGCGGGTAGGATTCAATTTGGCTTGCTATGAATTTTGTAGGTACGTTTATGAGAAACTAGTTGTTGCCCGCGACTTGGTCCGCGCGGATAACTTAACATCACAAATTATTATGTATTTCCCCTAGGAATGGGATGTTTTTTCGGGATAAAAACTTTCCTATGTTCTATTCCAGGACCTAACCTATATCTGTACCAAGTTTCATCACAATCCGTGCAGTGGTTGAAGCGTGATTGAGTAACAAACATCCAAACATCTAAATATCCAAACATCCAAATAACCAAACTTTCGCATTTATAATATTAGTAGGATTGAACAAACTTTTTAGGGATTGCGCCTTTTGTACATGTACTATTACTTATTTTGAGGTTAAGTTAACATTAAAACGTCTACTTCTGGACATAGCCCTTACTTCATTGACAGTAAATGTGTTGGCATTGGCCAACATACTTCAAAAGTCGTTAGTAGTTCGAAGTATAAGTAGTCGAACTTCAGGAGGGAAGCGCATCATACATTACGTAACACACAAACTTCTTGACTGGTGTCTAGTGGTGTATGTCACTCGCTAGACTTTGTATTTTGCTTTGCGTTAAACAAGCAAAGCTCTACTTTGTACTGTTACTCTCTTACATGTAATATTATGGAGAACATTTTAGAATTGTACACATTAAAATACCAAGTGGGTAGTTAACGACTATAATAACGTTCAATACTCACAGTTCACCTTTCTAAACTGTTAGTGACCACGACCAGTGTAATTTGGTCAAAAAGTCGGCCAAATGTAAATAATTTATGTGTAAGACTCGTGTAATAAATATAATAGAATTGTATAGTACAACCAGTACGACCAGCCTTAATACCTTATCCAGTTATGATAAAATTATACCTATCTTGGTCATTTATCTTAGCGCCCTATCTGTACTACATTTATCTGAGAATACTTATATAATTGTGTTACTGAGTGTATTTTGTAGTGCTACGGCGTAGCAAACGGACGCTAAAGGAGTGCTCCTAGCGCGCGTAGCGGGTCATGTCATAATGTTTTCGTTAAACTTGTAACTGCGTGAAAAATATATTAGCATCGTTTAAATTCTTTGATTTTTATAGGATATTAATATTGTTTATAAATAAATACATTTGTCTAATCCTAAGCTTTATTTAGGATAGGACAATTCGCAAATAGAACATCCAGACCGGGCCAAACTTGTACGAAGTTGTCAATCTTCAGTGGAGATCGAACCTCTGGCCCTCGAGTCCAATAACCAATCCAATATGCCAACGAGGCGGTCAAAATATCTATAACTTTTGTAACAAAGTACAACCTTATGATATTGAATTATATTGATAAACTTGTAGACGAACCTACATGGTTCGCTTGTTTTCGTACACCTTGCAGATTCAGGGTTAAGCTCCACTAGTGAGCGATCAGCTCCCATAGCATGAGGGCACAGCACCGACTGGGCGCGGCCGAGCGTTTGCACTCTTTAAAATGAGATCGTGTAGCCGGCCACGCGCGATTCCTTCGACATAAACACGAAACACAGAGAAAATGTGTGGTAGGGGAGTGCTCCGCTTTTTTGTATTGTTCGATTTAGTATGAGCCACTTTCACACAGAGCACCGCCGAAGCTAGCGGGATTCTGTACCGCTACTGCCCTGGGCAAACGGGATTCTGTATGAAGTGTACATTCGCTAATGCCTTACGTCGCCCTACTCCCGCCCCGGTTTCTGTGTGTTTCGCGCTGTAGCTATAACGTTTCGTATCGTGTTGTTCGTGGCGTGACTGCTTGTAGCAGTCATCCGCAAAGATACGAAGGCGTGCTGACTAGTGTTGCTTGACCCTCATTCTCTGTGTCGTCATAAATTTTCCATCTACTCAAAATTCGTTGTGCAAAGCCTCCGAAAGCTCCCTGAAATTAATGTAAACAGTATTCTTGACTAAGCTCCTAATAATTGACGTTGTTAACCATTCAAATCAGTTCATCTCGGAATGAGTGGCACGTTCTATGATAAAACTGGTGGGCGCCTCGAGGCGAGGGATTTACATGAAATTTGCATATTATTGCATTCTACGTTAGAGAATATAATTAAGGTGTCTGCCAGAATCCTATGGCATACAAAATTGACCTTGAGGGTAATACTTAGAAATGACCTTTTTCGATAAAAAAAACTGGTTTAGGGATTTAACATACTCCAGCAAAACATTTAGTCAGACTTGCAAATCTGCAATTCATCATCATCATCAGACGAAATATGACCACTGCTGACCACAACCTGCTACGTTTGATGGGCTATCTATTGGGGGATTTGCCATAATCTCCACGCTCGATAGGCGGTTTGGTGATCGGAGTAATGATTTTAATATACACAGTCGCCTTGACGACACCCATGGGAAAATTTGGGGTGGCTCTATACTAAACTGGGAAACGATAAATATATATTCATTCATATATCTTTCTTTTTCTTCTTATATATGCGATTTGGACTTGGACATAAAGCGGCTAGTGCGTTTGGACAAAATGCGACTTGGCCCTTGCACAATATGATTGTATATATTTATTGAATTTGGTATATTTATGTGGATAAATATAAGTATGTTTAAATTATTCTATTTGCTATACCTATATATGTTTTAGTTTCCGTTAGTTTTAATTACAATGTGCACTGCTGAAATCGCGCCACTGGCCTAAATATCTGCTTTAACTGGCCTCTTTCACCCCTAGGTATATTGGAAGAAAATCCTTATAGAGTTAAATACATCATTATGTTTGTAATGTTGTGTGTTACTTGTATTGTGCATAAGTATAAATAAATTTAAAAAATAAGATAGGATAACTGTTACAGTCTAGCCTTAATTTTAAAGATTTATCCACAGACATAACATCTGATCGTTCCCGATATAGGATGTAAAAATTAACTGGTTTAACAATAACTGGATATAAAAAGAAATCGTTCGGATGTTTCGGGCTCATTTTTGTAATATTTTTGATGAATATTTTCGCTGAGAGTACGTAAAACAAATTGGCATTGTTTAAATACCGTTGTATAATTAGAAAAAATAAAAAGGAAAATTTAACCTTTTTCAGTTTTTAACAAGACCCGCTATCATGTAGGTACCAGTGAGATTTTTTGGGTTTCCAACGCACAGGTTTACAGGAAGCAAACCATAGACTTAAGGCTTTAGTACGCTCTTGTACATCACATATTTGAATAAATAATTGTAATTAATATATCTGCAGTGTAGAGTAAGTGTGATACGATAAATGACTATGTTATAATTTTAACTCTTCTTGGATAAGGTGCTAGGATTGGTCACTTAATTCGGAATCATCATCAGCCGAAATACGTCCACTGCTGAACATAAGCCACCCCAACAGAATGATTCTTTTGGTAGGTTATCCATTGGGGGATTTACTATAAACCACGCTTGGCTCTGGGTAGATTAGTGATCGCAGTACCTAATGATTAATATGTATACACAGAAGGACGATGCTCGCCGGTTTGTATCGGCTACGCTATCGATGAGCCGAGAAATTGACACTATAAGTTAGAAAGAGAAGCATTGATGTAGTTGACGTTATACCGTTGTCCCTCTCTCGATCAACTATATTCGTGCGCTGGGTGGAACAGCGATACAATAATTGACGCACACTCACAAACGTGTCCGGACAGGCGGGTGGGCGGTAGATATGTCTGTTCGCATGTATGGAGTGTCGGGGGCGGGGGTGTGTTTATACGCTGTCGCTACGAAACATGCGTAACAACTTGAATAACACATTAATGACATATCATACACACAGATAATGTATGTATGTATACGCTTTATTGTACCAAAAATAATAACAATAATAAAATAGGAATTAAACTGTGTACAAAGGCGGACTTATCCCACTTAGGGATATCTTCCAGTCAACCTTAGAGTAACCAAAAGGACAAGTATAATGCGTTTAGTACTAAATTTGATAAAGAAATGTACCTACTTTTAATAACTTTTAATAAGATAATGCTTATGATCACCTGGTATTGTACCTTCTGTAGAAGCGTACGCGGTAGAAAGGAATAATAAACTGTTCCAATTAGACGGACGATAAGTAACGGACGATTAAGTTTAGGCAAAGCACCGATTATCGTAAAACTAAAGCCAACAAAGAAGAATATTGTTCTAGAACATTGCAAAGCAGCTATGCAAGTTGAACGCGGTTTACAGCCAAAGTTTTTCTTTGAGTACACACGGCACAAACAGAATTTACCCGAGAAGGAAGCTGCAAGCAGGTAGGGTTGTCACGGGATTAAATCCTTAGGGATTTCTATTTTCAACTTCGTATTATCCTAGTATCTGAGTGCTATTTTAATAAAAATAAATATGTACGAATTAAAGTCGTACTGTCAACCACCACTGTTGGACATAGGTATTTATAAATGCGGAAGTAGTTTTCGAGTCCAAATTCGTGTTCGCCGCACTAAGTATACAGTGGCATTGCTTCGGTCTGTGGTAGTTCGTCTGTTAGTTAATAGTATGCAAGGAAGGCGAGGTGGGAACTTGGTTGCTCCTTTACCTTTAATTAATACCTGGTCGCATTCACCACGACCGCCGCGTCTTCACCTCACGACTTCTTTGGAATAGTGATCTGGGCGTTAGTTTCCAACAAGGGACGTATATTTCATTCCAGATTAATAGTCCTATGAAAACAAACGCATTTGCGTCTCGAAAACAAAATACACAATAGATGGTGTTCCTAAGTGGACTGCAAAGTTTACATGGTAATACAAACCTGTTTTTGCTGCTGGTGACCCTTTCATGTATATGTTACCGAGACGTAAATAGCGTTGGTTTTCATAGGACTATTAATCTGGAATGAAATATAGTAACTGTAACTGTAGTAACTGGATGAGAAGAACCGAGGATCGGGTTCAGTGGCACACCTTGGGAGAAGCCTATGTCCAACAGTGGACTCTTTCAGGCTGATGATGATGATGAAGGGACGTAGTGCATTGGATTCCTATAAGTGATATACATTTCGGACAATCTATGCACAAATTAGTATTACAGCGAAAATATCCAGAATTTCGAAGACTTTATCTTTAGAGTTACCTAACTACTTAGACCATATTAATTAAAAATGACATAACTACAAATAAATCAATACAAAACAATACAAACAATGGATTTCGATCCGGTTTTCACTATAAGTTTGACCGTTTCTCGAAAGGTTTTGATATACAATACTACCCACACGTCGGACAGCTGAGCTAGATAGCTAGTGTCGTATGATGTGCGGCACTGGGCATCTACTAAGATTACGGCAACCCTAAAAGCAAGGAAAGTAGGGAATTCTAATCTAGTTGATGTGGCCCCGACCACTAGAATGACTCGCGTGCTCTATTTGCTCCGCCAAATGAAATTGTATGAAAGGGGAACAGAGCCAGTGGAGCGTGTTTAGAATTCACCAGTTAGATAATGGACTGAGGTATGGCTTTATATAAAACAATATTTATATACCTATTTCTCATTAAAACATATACAAAAGGTTTCTCAGTCTCGAGTAGCTAGGTCACACTGAAAGTTTTTCACTCTTGCGGTCACTATAAATATTTAATTTTCGAACGTTAAGTTTTTAAATTGTGTGTACAATCATGAGGGTAAAGACTTTTTGGTGTGCGCCTCTGCCCTTATAGGGCGCCATTTTTTTCCTTTATGACTACAGAAGCTTGTTTTAGTTTCTCCTACAGTGAAGGTTGGCTGCAAGATACCTCTTAAAAGTCCATATTTGTACACTTTTTTTCTTTATGCCTTTTTTGTAAAATTTATGTGCAAGAAAGGATATAGATAGTTTCTGGCGCGGAAATCGTTGTTAAATTATTGTTTATGACGTAATATAAGTTATCTTACGCCCAAATAGATTATTTGCAAGACTTTTTGGAATTTTAGTTATCATTTGATAAAACACACATACACACACACAGTGTGTCTCAACACGGAGGCGGCGATGTTGTTCGCAACACATCACGTCAAGGGATATCACGGAGCGAAAAGCGGGCGGAGGAAAGTCGCTTTGCGACATTGGATACATCATCTCTGCCTACCGCTCTGGGACCAAGGCGTGAGCGTTATGTATGTATGTATTTGATTAAAAATGTCTCTAACAATAACCACAAGTACTCGTATCTGTTAAAAATAGTGCAAATGTCTAAGAAAAAAAAGAAAAGTCAAAGTTTAATTCATGTCAATAAGTATACTGAGTTCGTTGACTAAGGTGAATTTAATCCCAAAAGATTTTAGAACGATTGATATCAATCCTTTGCCTCATCTTCACTTCTTGCAGATGCAAATTGAGGTAAATCGTCCCCCAACCCCATCTTAAATCTAAACAAAATCAACTTAAATAAATACCTGTCAACGAAAATATTCAACCACAGCCACAGAGTTCAAAGTAGAAATGAAAAATACTTGCCGTCGGATTGGAGGCAAAAAGTCAAAGGGTGAAAACCAATTTAGCTTTGCATATGGAGCGGATCCGCCAGATCCGGTGGGCTAAATACCGTTCGACGGAAATTTTATAATTCGATGGGCACTGCGCGAGGGACATTTATTTTAACCACTTTTTAACTATGTGTAAAGTAAGATGGTAATGTATCTCGAGCCTATTTTGTTACTAATTGCTCCTATCCATTAGATTAGGTCAATGTCAACCTCAGTTGTAACTTATAAATTTATAATTTATTGAATTACAATTACATTTTCTAAATAAAATAAAAGTCCACATTTTATTTTAATAATAATTATATCACTGATTAGACAAGGTTTAAGTAACAAGAGGATTATCTATGTTTTATCAAGGCAGTACAATATTTAAATCGCGGATTAGATGATTAATTCGTCTCCAAACCCGCCACTTTACAAAGTTTGAGAACCAGCAGGGAACCCCCCTCCACCCGTCCCTGCTGCTTGCAGAAAATGCTCCTTGTATACAACCAGCTCTGGTAACGATGTTCACGATTCTCCCTTTACGTTTATTTCAGGGAATCTAACGTTTATGACGTAAGCAGCGGATTAATTTACCCGTGTTGGGTGTGTCGGTTATTTCAATTTAAAGAACGTCCATTAGGTGGATATGCTGATAATTAAAGTTTAGTTAATAACAGATTGACATCTATTAACGAGTATTTAATTATTAAACTAACATTTACTACTCACTAGCAGACTGTAGTTATTTAGATCTAAGTTTTTGTCTTTACACCATTGAACAAATTTTTTTCTACTATTATTTTTTAATTTATTATATCAATTCATCAAAATCTAATAACCTATTTGGGTCTGCGGTAGTTCTCACTATCCCCTATTTATAAAGACAGATAGCTTTTACCCTGTAATGGGTCAAAATGGTACCAAAATTAATACTTTGTAGAATACAATAGGTCTCCAGTAAATTATTACTGCGTGTACATTTAAGACGAGATAACGAGCAAACCTATTTGTACTCGGCTGAGCCCGCAATGTTTGTTTGATCCCCGAGGCATAAATCCGCGTACGAGTATTGTATTCCAGATATACCTAGAGTCAAGGTTGTATAAATTTGATAAAGACTTAAAATAGGCTGTTCTGTGACGTTATTTGTATGTTGACTTTCATGATATTTAATATTTAATATTCTATGCGGGTTACTTACGACGACTATGAAGCTTTTGTTGAGATTAGATACAGTTAGGGTTTAATTGTACTATTTGTTTAAGGTCTGAAGTGTACAGTGTACTGTGGAAGTTGTCATTTTAGGAACTTGTCAATAGATAAAGTTGTAATTATCAACCTGATTGTTTCTTTCTTTATGAACAGAAATCGTTAATTCCGATGCAACTTCAGGGTTGTAGAGCATCTACAAATATAAATAAATAAAAAATAACCAAAATATTCAACGTTACCTAACTAAATATTCAAAACTTGTGTATATTACTTGTCTCGCACATGGGATTCACAAGAAATAAGAAATAATGTTAAAAGGTCAGTGAATAATTTAAAAAAAAACCTTTAGTAGAGTTTGAGTTTTTAAACAATTATTAGTCGTTTATGATTCATTCATGGAAGATAGTCGCTAAGATATTAGACACACTAAACAAATGTGCTTAAAAAAAAGATTCCGACGAATTGAAAACCTTTCCTTTTTTTGAAGTCCTTTAAAAAGGACGTTTGGCTAATAACTCCTTATACAACATGGTCTCAAGGAGATTGTTATCGTTTTCTTTCTAAACTCTAATAGTGCCTAGCTTACACCTGAACCCGCAGGGACTGTAGGAAACTAAAGTGCTAACTTTTCATCTCGGAACTTTTAACTATACGCTTTTATTCCATAAATTATATGTTAAACAAACAAAGCTGTCGTATTTTTCCAGTTAGACTTCTAAATAAATACTTGCCAAGAAAACAAATCCAATTTTTTCAAAATTTTCACTAAAAAAAAACCACCTTCGATCTCAAATTAGTCACACCACTAACTGCATAGTATTAAAATAACCTGTGATTACATTTAATGGTACAGAGTAAAAATTTTGTAGTCAAGGCCCAAATATTTTTTTGGCTCAGCTTAAAACGTTTACCTTTTTAATTTTTAGATAATCATTTAACTAGTCATTTAATTTTAAACAAAATCTTCCTTAGAAAATGTCCACAGTACTGCACGTGTAAATATATAAGTAATCATACCGACTCACATTAATAATGTCTTGTCTATTTATTTTCTGATTTTTTAGGTCATTTGGAAAAATACTTTGGCATTTACGTCCAGCAGTGGTCTCCCGACTGGTCGCAACCGAGTTAACATCTAGTATTAAGTTCATTTGCGTTGCCGTAAAATACAAGTACAGTTACTTACAGAACATCATTGGTGGTTCATCGTGGTTTCACCGCCATTATCCTAGGTGTCATTTTTTTAGACACACAACATTCAAGATAAACTCGGATAGTCTGTAGAGCCACAAAATTCATTATATGTTTGAATAAATAGAATCTTAGTACGGTACGTATATCCACTTCAATAATAAGTGCTCAGTTGACCAAAACATCGCCGTCCAAACCAAACGGACTTACCCGATTACCACTTATGTTTACATAATACCGGAATCCCACATCCTTCATCCCCGTCACTTCGCCATCCCCTGGGTCGTCGAATCTGATCCCGAGTTTTACGACAGCCCGCAACTTCTCGACAATTACGGCCCCGGAAATTAAACAAAGGCTTGACCGCTCGCTCCACAGTTTTATTAAGCGAATATGGGGGCAGGGCCGCAAGATTCGGAAATGGGGTCTCAAAAGATTTTTAATCAGATGAATAAATTCAATTGTTTTACGAAGAGGAGTGGCAGGATGTTATGATGGGAAGATTTTCCTCCATAATTTATATGAAAGATCACTTATTTAAATTTTTTGGAAGAATTACAAATGTCATTGACAGGATCATGAAATTACCTCGTACATGGGTCGCACTGTAAATTTTGCTCTGCTGGCCACCTATAAATATTTGAATTTCGATTGTTATGTTTTCAAAACAGATGGTAATTAATATTATGTTTGTATAAAGAATTTTATATATGTATGTCGGGAATTTCGGTTGTTAAGGCAGGCAACACAAGTTACGCATAGAACGCAAGCGGCGGTCTGTACCGTCGACTTGGATGGTGGCTGCGGGCGGCAAGGGGTGAGGAGAGAAGGAATCAAGGGACAGTCACGATAGGCACCCAGCGCGCGCAGACGCATCTGTTCTATGACAAACTAATTAATTATCTATTGTGAAATCATAAATCAGAACTGTAAATTATATCGCTTTGAGAACCATCTATTATTTTATCAATTATTAATAATCTCGAGGTACCCTAATATGTCTGAATATGAAAGAGACACGCCCACTGATGCCAATCCGAGCCATTCTGCGACATCAGAAGTGGGATTCCCTCGAGAAGAAAACAGTGAAAACACTACGAGTGACGCAAGCAACTATATAACGTGGCGCACTATGCTAGAGTTGCAAAATCGCCAAATATCTAATCTTATAGAAGCATTAAAGACACCGGCAACTTCGAGCGCAGTAACGCTACCAGAATTCAACCCTGAAGCTACTGATGCTGACCCGCGGGCTTGGTGCAACACCGTGGACCTCTGCATCGCTGGAGAACCGCTGCAGGGAAGTGCGCTAATTATTGCATTGAGTGCGGCGCTTAAAGGAAACGCATCGCAATGGTTTTCGCAAGTATCGTACGTATACAATGGCATCAATTTAAGGATCTGTTCAAGGCGAGATATGATTGTTATGAAACGACTGCAGCCACACTCATTAACTTACAAAGTAGTCGGCCAAAAGAAAATGAACACCTCGCTGCTTACGCCTCTCGACTTATCACGATGCTTACGTCGAAATGGCAAAACTTGAATGTTGAGAAAATAGCCATATCAACTGTACTGGCTCATATTGCACAGTTCGATAATCGTCTACATCGAATTGCATTCACGAATGAAGTGATGACACGTGACAAGTTACAGCGAGAGCTAAACGCTCTTTCCTACATGAAAAGAAGATTCCCTGGTGATTTCAATGATGAGTCCATCGGTGCTAAGCGATTCAAGACCTCTACATCTCCACTTCGATGTTTTCATTGTGGAAAGGCAGGCCATAAAGCTGCAAACTGTCGATCGAGAGATATGAAGATGCCGCCACGACAACAACAGAATAACGTGATCTGCTTCCGCTGCGGAGCAACGGGCCACTTCGCCACACGATGTCCACGCGGGGCAGCTGCGGGGCTGAGTAACGGTGCAGCGGGTACATCTGGCGGCGTTGCGACGGGTTCGAGCACGCCAGCAACTACGCGAGACCATCGCGTTAACCTATGCAGTGTGGTTAATCCGCGTGGTCAGTTTACTAATAACGGTCAGTCATACCCATTTTATTTTGATTCTGGAGCCGAATGCTCACTAATTAGAGAAAGTACAGCTAATAAACTATGTGGAAAACGATTTCATAACCTAGTGACATTAACTGGAATTGGTCAACACAGTGTTCAGAGTACATTACAAATCTTATCAATTGTTTACGTTGACGGTCACTGTTTAGAGATTCTATTCCATGTGGTGTCGGATTGCACCTTGAACTTTGATGTTATGTTTGGACGAGAAATTTTAATGCAAGGTTTTAACATTAAGGTAACGTCAGACTGTGTTGCTTTATATCGAGATAGTCTTGAAGTTTTAAATTGTGGTTTAGCAAATATGAAAAACTGTAAGGGGAAACACTTCTTGAACAGCTTTGAAGATATTGACAGTGATGCTCCTATTGAGTTTAGGCCTCAATTAGTAGATATCTTAAAAGAATACTCACCGTCGTTCGCAAATAAGATTTCCGAATCTCGGGTGACTACCGGACAGTTAGAAATACGTCTCATTGACCAGTCTCGTGTAGTTCAGCGACGTCCTTACCGTCTCAGTGCAGAGGAACGCAAGATTGTCAGGGAAAAGGTTGACGAGCTTCTGCGTGCTGGTGTCATCCGCCCCAGTTGTTCCCCCTATTCTAGTCCGGTACTTCTGGTAAAAAAGGAAGATGGGTCCGATCGAATGTGTATTGATTTTAGAGAACTGAATAGCAATACTGTCGCTGATAGGTACCCCCTACCATTAATAGAGGATCAGATCGCTAGGCTCGGTAGCGCCAAGTACACAGTGCTGGATATGTTGAGTGGCTACCATCAGATTCCTATACACAAGGATTCGATTGAGAAGACGGCTTTCGTCACCCCAGACGGCCAGTGGGAATATCTCACCATGCCGTTCGGTCTAAAGAATGCCACTTCTGTCTATCAGCGAGCGGTTATGAATGCTCTAGGCGCTCTAGCCTATGATTTTGTTGTGTGCTACGTGGATGACATTTTATTGATTGCATCTGATGTTCAGCAGGGTCTGGAAAGGCTTCGTCTTGTACTCGATGTGCTGACAAAAGCTGGCTTCACTTTAAATTGGTCAAAGTGTGCCTTTCTCAAAAAGCGTATTGAGTTCCTTGGTTATGTTGTAGCGGAAGGCAAAGTGAGCCCAAATCCTCTAAAGATTGAAGCACTTACCAAGCTTCCCCCTCCACAGACCGTTACCCAACTAAGGCAATTCATTGGACTTGCTTCTTACTTTCGGCAGTTTGTACCGAATTTTTCCAGAATTATGGGTCCATTGTACAGACTGACTAGTGGCAAGGGAGCACATATTGAGTGGCAACCATCTGATGAACAGATACGTCAGCACATCATCTCAATACTTACATCAGAACCTGTCTTGATGATCTTCAATCCTGATGCTCCCGTCGAACTGCACACTGATGCCAGTGCAGATGGCTATGGTGCTATTTTGATACAGAAGGTCGATGGCAAGCAGTATCCAGTAGCCTACTATAGCAGGAGGACCTCTTCAATCGAGTCTCGTTACCACTCATACGAGTTAGAGACACTTGCTGTAGTTAATGCTATAAAACATTTCCGCCATTTCCTTCATGGTCGTGAGTTTACCGTAGTCACAGACTGTCATTCAGTAAAAGCAACTCAACACAAAGTAGATCTCTCTCCCCGA
Organism: Esperia sulphurella; assembly: GCA_947086405.1. Lineage (NCBI taxonomy): Eukaryota > Metazoa > Arthropoda > Insecta > Lepidoptera > Oecophoridae > Esperia > Esperia sulphurella. Next base: position 4,552,004 of record OX352274.1, on the reverse strand, counting down.
GTTCACCGCTGGTGGGCCTACCTCCAGTCATTTGATTTCCAAATTATTTACCGTGAGGGCTCTAGAATGAAACACGTTGATTGTCTTTCTCGAAATCCAATCCCGCGTACTTCTTCCTGTTCGAGCAACGGTAAGCTAATCGAAGAAAAACGAGTTGATATAGCCCATTTATCGAGTAATTGGCTTCAAGCCGAGCAGGAGAAGGATCCTGAGATTCAGAAAATAGTGTCGGATCTCCGTAATGAAATGCTATCTGATGATGTTAGAAAGACATACGAAATTCGGTCCAATATTCTTCATCGAAAGATTCAGCGGAATCGTCGAACACGGTGTTTACCAATAGTTCCTCGAGCATTTAGATGGTCAGTGATCAACAATATTCACGAGTCTATAATGCACCTGGGCTGGGAAAAAACTCTAGAGAAGGTCTATGAACATTACTGGTTCGAGAATATGACGAAATATGTTCGCAAATTCGTGAATAACTGCATAACCTGCAAAATTTCTAAACCACACTCTGGCAGGGTACAAGCTGAACTACATCCAATCCCTAAAGTCAATGTGCCCTGGCATACAATTCATATGGATGCCTCAGGGAAGTTAAGTGGTAAAAATGACGTGAAGGAGTACGTATTCGTTCTGATAGACGCTTTCACGAAGTATGTTTTATTGTTCCACTCTCTGAATATTGATACTAACAGCAGCATTAAGGCGTTAGAATATGGCATTAATCTGTTTGGAGCACCAGGTCGTATCGTGGCTGATCAAGGTCGTTGTTTTTCTAGTAGAGAGTTCGCAAGTTTCAGCAGTTCATCTAACATTCAGCTCCATCTAATAGCAACGGGCGGTAGTCGTGCAAATGGTCAGGTTGAAAGGACCATGAGTACGCTCAAAAGCATGCTCACTGCAGTCGAGACAAGTAGTGATCGTTCGTGGCAAGATGCTTTAGGTAGTGTTCAGCTTGCTATAAATACCACTGTGAACCGTGTGACCAAAGCCAGTCCACTTGAACTAATGATAGGGAAAGTTGCGAGACCACTAAATCTAATGACAATTGATAACGATGATGTTGAAGTCAACATTGCAGAAGTTAGAGAGCAAGCGGCACAGAATATAGAGTCAAACGCCAATTATGATAAATCTAGGTTCGATAAAGCTAAGGCTTCTGTTTGCAAGTTCAGTGTTAATGATTATGTGTTAATTAAAAACGAGGAGCGAAATCAAACAAAACTTGACCCAAAATTCAAGGGCCCATTTAAAATAATTGAAGTATTAGATAATGACCGATATCGGATCAAATCACTCAACTCAAAACGCACTTACAAGTATCCTCATGAGAGAATTATAAGAATGCCTGATCATCAAGTTCCACCTGAGCTTAATGCTGTTAATGATGAGCATCTAGAGGATTAGTTGAATATTGTATGAGTATTTCACTAAAGCGTTGGTGCGTCTAGTAAGGGTGTGACCGTTGGTGCGGTCGAGAAAAAAAAAGAAAGGCCGTTGGTTCGGTAAGACCGTTGGTGCGGTCGAGAAGGGTGAAGTCCGTTGGTGCGGCAACAGAGACCGAAGGGACAGGTCTGGGAGTCTTCACGTTGGTGCGTGTTGACAATGTGAATTTGGTCAGGTACTCATACTACAGTAGTTATGACAATGATTTTAATGGCTGATGATAAGAGGATATTGATGGTCTGGCAACTGAAAGTAAAGTTATCTGATCGCTCTTGTATCTATTTATAGAAATTTTATAGTTTTTCTGAAACTTGATTGTAGTGGAACCGTTCTTAGAGATTTAGGCGATTTTTGTAGCATTGTACTGTGTGTTGTCTGTTTTGTTTCAGACGGTGCACCCGAGGTCGGGTGTATTGTCAGAGATGGCCGTGTCGGGAATTTCGGTTGTTAAGGCAGGCAACACAAGTTACGCATAGAACGCAAGCGGCGGTCTGTACCGTCGACTTGGATGGTGGCTGCGGGCGGCAAGGGGTGAGGAGAGAAGGAATCAAGGGACAGTCACGATAGGCACCCAGCGCGCGCAGACGCATCTGTTCTATGACAAACTAATTAATTATCTATTGTGAAATCATAAATCAGAACTGTAAATTATATCGCTTTGAGAACCATCTATTATTTTATCAATTATTAATAATCTCGAGGTACCCTAATATGTCTGAATATGAAAGAGACACGCCCACTGATGCCAATCCGAGCCATTCTGCGACATGTACTACAATAGCAGAGCATACTAAATCGCTTGACAGTTATTATTTACGTTTGCTTCCTCCGTAATAGTGCAATGGTTGCCTTCAAAATGCTTTTGGACTTCAGACTCCACATTTGTGCACTGTGAGGCGTTGGTATTCTGACCTTAACCGCGATCATGTTCCTCTCTATGATAAGATTCGTGACGAATTCAAAATTAGAGAGAAACTTTATTGCCACTGGATTCCTCATGAACTCACATTATACTAGAAACGAACGAAATGTTGCTAAAAAACCATGGGTCTTCAGATACAGTTTATGACATCGTAACAGAAGATGAAACCTGGATTTATTATTACGATCCGAGTAAAAGCAACAACCATGTGAATGGGTCTTTGAAGATGACAACAGGTTATCAAAATTGCGATAAGCCAAAAGTGTTGGTTTTTCTCTAAAACGTGTATGTCTGTACTGTGCCTCTAGAAGAACAAAGAAAAAGCAGTGTCGGGTGGCACACGACAATTTGTCTGCTTAGTGTTCTCGGAAAAGTTAACGATAAAAGACCTATAAGTTGCATTCTCTTGCGCCATGACACTGCTTCTCCTCACACCGCCAATAAAACAAAGATCTTTTTGTTCTGAATAGGAGAAGCTCTTGACACACCCTGCTCACAGCGCAGACCTCGCACCAAGCGATTTCTTTCTTACCCACACATCAAGGATTTGATACAAGGTTTAACATTTACGTAACCAGCAGACGCAGTGATGGCTTTCAACGAAAATGTCGATAATGCCCTGCTCTCAGATGAGTGAACCTTTTTGCTTTGAAAATTCGTTTGAGCGAATAAAGAAATTTGTATTAAATTTAACGGAGAATATTTTGAAAAGCAATTAATAGATAAGTTTCGTTTTGAATAGTTTTATTGATGTTACGCAGAGCTTTCAGTGTGGCCCTCGTTACGAGTACGTACGAGGGCCAAACGACTACATATATTTAAAATCGAGTTAATGCACGAATACGTAAGTTAACATACGAATCTATCATAAGGAAACATTACCTTTGCATACGTCACCTTACTTGAAGGTAGACCCTGTCTCTTAACCTGGTTAAGAGACGTTGTAAGAAAGGGGGTCCCGACTTCTTAGCTTGGGGGCCCTACCACAATTGCGGGCCTTTATATTAAGAGAGACGCGGCTTAAAGAAGACTTCTGATAGTGGCTGCGACGACGGCTTTAATTGAATCCTTAATGGCGATTCTTGAGATTGTTAAGAATGGGATAGAGATGCCCATTCTTGATTTTACTTCTTGTATGAGGTTTTGTTAGACTGGGTGGTGCTTAAAGACCAAAAATATTTGTTAATGGAGGATAGAAATATCTATACAATGTAAACGTAGGTGTTAGTGAAGGAGTTAGATAAGAACTTATTTTTATGGAAACGGGCAGACACTCCATATAACTAAGTGACTCCTGCAGCCCATAAGCCTCTGGATTACAACATGCGATAGTCTAAGAGCTACAAGTGCGTTGCCACATTGATAACTTGATAACCTAGATACACAAAAAGTTTGTCTTAGTTGCTACATGTTAGCTAAAGTAATCATTTGAAACAAGATGATCAAGTTGAGTTAGTTCAAGGGAACAAGATCTTAGTGCGCTCGTATGGAGTTCAGATGGCTGTTCACAGTTAATAAGATCTAGTTCATAACAGCAGTGTTTTTTTTTTCAGTGTAAGAATGTCTTTTTTGTGTCATAATTCTGGTTCTATTATCATCATAGTATACTTTACGAGTCAGCAAATGTTTATATTTTGACACATATACGCTCGACAGCTGACTGCGTGCATGCGGAGTAATTAATCAGTTTCGTTATACATTGGTTTATGTATATTTCAGTTCAGTAAGGACACAGGAGTAGTCCAGTCCGGCTTAATGTTCAGTGTTTGGGTAGCGCCCACACACAATAGAGAATACAGAGCTCTATTGCTTACTTTGATAACTTCATTCTTATTTTTATAGAAAAGAGAAAGTTGTTTAAAATACCATGACAATAAATCATGCTGGGACGCTTAAGAAAGATCAGGTTTTTAAATGAATGCATTGCCTAGTTATGAAAGAAGAATAAATATAAGTAAAGGACATAACCATCTTGCCAGTTTTTAGAGTTTCGTATATCTCGAAATGAAAAAAGGATCACTTATCACTTTACGTATAGGGGAAAGTTGGATAAGGGGGTAACGTCATGGGGGAAGGTAGTTGTAAATGATAAAAAGTCAATTTGGAAGTTGTACCATGAGACTAGGGGTTATACATTGGGGGGTATTCAAATTTGGATCTGGATTATGTCTTACTGATTGCTGGTGTCTATAACGATATGAACGCATGTGCCCTCAGGGGTCGTGCTACTCGCACTTATCCATCGTTCTCTATACCAGCCTTTGTTTTTTGCATCGCATCCCTTTCAATATTGGATATTTTTGCATAGCATTCCTTTAAATATTGGATCCGAATCATGCGTCACGATATGTATAACGTAATATTAGAGGTGAATGTTTTGTGTTTATTGTTTTGACGGGTTTTTATTAACTTCTTAGGTTTAACTAAATAAAATTATTGTATATTTGCAAAACAATGTCAGTGTTCAGTTCTACATGGAGCTTCCATGTAGAATTGAATTTTGTTGAGGTGATACAAATTATTTTGAACAGTGATTGACTTGGAAATCCTTAAAATAACAGTACTTTTAACTACAGGGTGAAATGAAGTAATTAAATGAAGTGATATTGACTAACTAAAGAATAACTTTACAACTGGATTAATAGTTCACCTCTAAAACACTGTATTCTCCTATTGATACAATTTCTACAACACAAAGTTAATTAACTACCTCTGCAATCAAATTACTGTTAAATATCGAATCTAAAACATAATAGATACAACAGAGGTGGTTTTAGGGAATGGAACTATTATGTAAGATAGGAAAGTGACTCTATTTTCTTTCTGTAATGGAATTCAGAAAATGTGGATTTTTTATTTTATCTTTGAGGTCTTTTTCTTGTTTCTAATGTGAAGATGGGAAACTGTGGAGTCATTCGAACAAGTAAAAAAGAGGTAATGGTTGCACAAATAAAGATAGGGATAACCAGTCAAGCATAATTTACTACGTAAATATGGTACATGTTTTAAATCAAGTAACGTGTTATTGCAAGGTAATAAAAATGTACTTTAAGTGGCGCTGCAACAGAATTTTACCTTCGTAGTGTTTGCAACAAACTATGTATAAGTAAATACTTTTATATACGTTTATGAAAGAAAATCCTAGATTCTCCCCTGTAACGCGACTGTACGCACTGTCTTGCGTTTCAATTGTATTCTAACTACAAACAAGATTATAACAGCACTGTTCAACACAATCTAAACATAATTAACACATACATAATTAATATTTGAACTGGCACAACCTTACCTTTGAAGTAGTTAAATTAAGCAGTTCTCATCCATAATTACGTTAGTTAAGGACTTATCAACGCAAAGAAAGCATTTATTATTTAATTTATCTCCGCTTATAGTCTTATCTTGGATATTCTGTAGTTTCCTATGGGAATTGCGTAATTTATTAAGATCCATGTTTTTATTTGTATATTTTTTGAGATATGGTTCGTGCAAATAAAAATTGGTTACTTACAATCATACCACAGGCTTTTCGATAAAATAAAACATCGTCAGGAGATTTAAATATGCTGGAGAATACTTTAACACGGTGTTTTTGAAGTATGCCATCACAGTCAAAGTTTTTCACAGACATGAATTTTGTGTCCTGTATATTTGAAGTTACAAAATACTTAGTTTTTTTATCTTTTATGCCTACTTACTTTTCCTTCTAAATGACTAACTTTTGTTCAACTTTGTTTTAAAGTTACAAATGAGATACTACTTTGAGCTACATTAGAAACATTTTAAACTTGTTTATCTAATGAATTCGAGTGTAGACAGTTTTAACTTTGTTTAATTGTTCTTTGAAGTAAATTTGGAAATTCTGTGAGCAATTTTGCTTCGTTTCTAATTTTGCAGCGGCTCTTAATTTTGTATAACAACCAATTTCAAGTTTTGTTAAGAGGCATAAATATAACCTTTCGATAAATATACGCTTTTGCAGTCCACAGTCCACCACACAAAATTGATATGTCTGTTTTTCTGAATCTTAAGTATCAAAAAATAAGAGTCATGTATTTTTTTATAATTTCTTCTGCTTACGGTTTACTTACAAAGTTTTCCACTGTCGAAAAGAGTTTATGATGTAACTAACCCGTTCTAAAGAGTTCATCTGATTAGGTTCCATCAGATTACCTATTTCTACAGCCAAACTTAATAATACAGTATCATCAGCCAATATACGTCCACTGCTGAACATACTCGTAAGCCTCCTCAACAGAATGCTATTTTTGGTGGACTGTTCATTAGGGGATTTACTATAATCACCACACTTGGCAGGCGGATTTGTGATGCTGTAATGATCTTAATATACACAGGAAAACGCTGCTTCCCGTCCCTGGTGCAATCCCTTAGTCGCCTTGACGACACCCACGGGAAGATTGGGGGTGGCCCTATTCTAAGACGGGAACCACACGGCACCAACTTATATTACTGTATAAAAAATGTCTGCTGTTCGTGAGTGATAGTAGCCGATGACCATCAGATGAGCTGTCGGTGTATTCGTTGTTCCATTTAGAAAAATAAAAGGTTTCCAAATACAACTCAAATTGTTCATTATTGATGTATTTGCTATTATAGAATACAATATATAAGCTTTAAGTATTTATATTCTTCAACATTATACCGTTATTATTTTTGACAATAAACCTTTAAACCTACTAAGTAATTTACACATATATGCGACATTCCTTTGTTTGGTTCTGTTCATCCGAAACACGAGTAATCATCCTCGATAATATTGAAAGCAAATAATTGCTTGTGCGAAATAACATAAATTAATTTTCCCTTGACATTTAGTTTACAACTAGCTATTGCCCGCGACTTCGTTCGCATGGACAAACTAACATGTGAATTTTAAGGGCAGCTTTTGAAATTGTTTGTCGTTTTATAGAATTGCGAAAAATATTTATTTTTTTAATAGTTTATTGTACACACAAACATACAAAGGACAACACAAAGAAAAGAAAATTATACAAAAGGTAAACCTTATTTCTATAGAAATTTCTTCCAGCTAACCTGCGGTGACGTCAAGGGATTATGAATATTACGAAACCATAAGTTTTTATTTTTGTACTATTTCGATAACTATTGGAATTTCGACTTTGAAGTTCATAACCTAATTATGAATTATTAATAACATAGTTATGTACGAGTAGATGATAAAAATTCCGATTAGCGTTAAAAACACTACTTATGGGGGAAAGCTTTACATTGTCATTTGTTTATGTTTTTTATTTTATTTTTAGTTACATTCTTTTTAGCATAATAGGGGTAGGTATGTCAGTTAGATTTTTGGGTTTTCTTTATCAGTTAAGGAGTAATTTGGCTGGTGACACTTTTCTGCTCCACCGTGTATAATAAATTTTCGTTTTTTTTTCTCGCCATAGCGAGTTGATGTTATAGCAAGGTGCAGAAAGTAATTCTTAACATTACCCTACAATTGCTACGCAGTTGAGCGCGTAATAATTATGTTTACTTCGAAGTGTGCATAGCATTGCATAGTTTTCTTACTTATTATGACAAAACCACTAAACACTATATAGCACTAACTGCATGCACGATGTATGATGTATTTGAGCATAAAACTATACATTTTTATACAAATAAAGATAAAAAATAGAACAAAAGTAAAGTTGCTCTACTTGAATAAAAAATATATTTCTTTTTTAACATAAGAGGCAGATTATACAGTAATATCTGTTCTGTAGACTCACAGATGAGAAATTATACGTACACTAAATATACATGGGACCAACAAAGGTCAAAAGTTAAGAAATGATACCCATATAGATGCGGTACTCTCGAAATGACCACGCGGTTTTCGAACGCCCATATGTAATGATCAAGCCAGAATGGTCCACTAATAAATTCAATATAATACCGTGACTAGGCAAAGTCCAGTCTCTCAGCCGCTGGACCTTTTAGAGTGGACTCTGTGACGGCACTGGACCGTGGACAGTTGCTATTCCATTGATAAGCGGTAGCGGTTAGCAATTGGGTTCCGCTTAACGTACATAATGATAGCTATGGGCGGAGGAGGCGATAGGGCGAGGAGGAGGTGAGAGGGGAGTCTTCCATGTATTGATAAGAACCTGGACCTGACTTATGTGGCAATATTTTTTTCATTGCTTTTTAGGAATCCGTCAAAACGGATACCCCTGTAGCGAAACTTTTATTCAATTTGCTCGGTAACCCGAATACAACTGGGCTAACCGTTTGTGCGGACACTTAGAACATACATATAAAATTGGACAGCAAGGATGGTAAAATTATGAAAATTCCACAAAATATTTTCTTTGTTTAAAAATTTGAGAAAAACAAAAGAAAATCACGCAACACACAACAACAAACAACCAACGCACTTTAACTACAAAATGATTAAGGCAAACACTTTTAAATCAAATGCAAATAAAGTTTTATTCGCAATGTATTTACAACATTTGCCACAAAAGACTCAATATAACATTGTTCTGTATTTAATAGGTAACTTGTTTACAGTTTAGAGTAAATAACATGAAATGTTGTTTAATTTTATTGCCTTGATGTTTAGAGAATATTTTCGTTATTATGAATTTATATTCTTTACTTTAGTGATTATCCTTTGAGGGATTAATTTTATGCCTGCGACTAATAGGAGCTGTGTTAGTGTTCTTATTGACATCAATGTTGCTGATGATGAGTGTTCATTTCAATGCCAGCACTGGACCCGCGCACTTACTCGTTCCAATTTAAATAACTTTCGCGAAAATGTAAAATTAAAACCTATTAAATTTCTTAACAAAACCATCACCTCAGAATTTTGTGACAAAAACAGAAACGAAAACATTCGTTTATTTTCGAAAAATAATCTTTATTTTTTTGAAGAATTTCGCTATTTGACGGCGACTAAGGGCGCTGTGATCAAAAGACAAGCGTGCAGCCAGGCATTCCTGCGCAAACAAGGAAGTAAATCATTTTGATAGGCTGAACGGGAACTGTTTTAGACTCACAAGGGGCATTTCATGTACCACGTGGGGGGGGGGGGGGAGAGATACAAAGAAAGGGGAAGAGGTCGTTAAAATAGTAAATTGGGCTAATTGAAGAAGGAGAGATCCCAGCCTGCATTGCAAAAATTAACCGTATTCACGCAGCCATAAAGTCCAGCGCTTACTTTCTTTTACGTATTTTTACTGCCGTCATGTTTATTTATGCAAAAGCACTACAATTTTATATAATTTTAATAATCTTGGATATTCTTTAAAAAAATTCCTGATGGGTTTACGCTAGACCTCAATCACACCTGATGGTAAGTGACGATGGGAGGATGCCTATTTACTCTTCCTTTAAAAAGATCCAACTCAAGATCATGTATTACTAAATCCTTAAAGAAATTTATTAATCTGGTTATGCATTGAAAATAATCATATGCATAAAATTAGCGTGCCGACAACGGTTCCGCCCGTTGGACTACAGAATTAATGTATTTTTTTTAATGAAGTTGACTTTTACTTCATGTTTATCATATAATTATTTCGCACATGAAATGATAAACAGTCATAAATTAAAAAAAGCATGTTTAGAGAAAACACGACTTAGCGGGCTTACCCCTAGGTTTACACATGGACAAACTTGCGCAGTCCGAATATGAATCGGATGCACAAATTTTGAAGGTGCTCCAGTTTTTTCAACAGTTCCTTCTCTAAAAGAGGAAGAAGGAGAGCTTGGGCCACGGTGACCAAGACTTCATTCAATTCCTAGTCACGGTGACTACATGGGAATAAAGAAAAGTAAAAAAGTTGGAAAAAACTGACTACGTGGTTTATAGAAGCTTCCCAAAGGGCGATTTAACGGTACAACGGACTTTAATGGAGTGACACAGATTATTATGGTCTTGAAGGTGCATTTAAGGTGAGACAAAAAATTTAAGGGCAGATTTTCCTGTTGGAATATTAATGGTTTTTTTGAGAAATCAGAGCTTAAGCTTGCGTGTGGTTCCCGGCTTAGAATAGGTCCACCCACTAATCTTCCCGTAGATGTCGTCAAGGCGACTAAGGGATTGCACCAGCAGCGGACAGCAGCGTTCCCCCGTATATATTAAGATCACTACTGCCATTACCAATCCGCCTGCCGACCGTGGTGATTATGACATATCTGGATAGCCCACCAAAAGTGGCATTTATTGGGAAGGCTTATGTTTAGCAGTTGACGTATTTTGGCTGATTATGCATTTGTTGTAAATCATGTTATTGATGATGACCTGTAGGTACTGTCATACATAACGATTACTATAGATTATAATTTGTTTATAAGGTTGCATATAATAATAATAATAATATGTCACACATTCACACCAATTATCCAGTCCCAAATTAGGCGGAGCCTGTGTTATGGTTACTAGATAACGGATAAACATACTTAAATAAATATATAAACATCCAAGACTTGGGTACAAACATTCATATTCATGATACGAACATTTGCCCCTAGCGGGATTCGAACCCGCAACCTCCGGCGTGGCAGGCCGAGAGCTACCCGTTCCGCCACGGAGGCCGTCAGTATGATTAGACTGAGTACAGTATGATTTAGATTCCTCTGTCCACAAAGTTTAGTATAAGTACAAAACCCATCATCATTATTAAGCATCATCATGACATGACTCTATTGTAGACCGTGTTCATTGTCGACTTATCGTGATTCATGACAAAGAATACAATAAAATGTATACATATAAATCTCGAAAAATTCGCGCCATGTATCAACATGACCTCTCCCTAGCCAGTCTTGTGTAGACTTCCGCATCCGGCAAGTACCGCAGCCAATTTGCCGATATTTGAGCAGAGCCCGAGCTAATAGAGTGAGGTTTGACCCTTATTTGAATAATTTCCATTAGCGGACGATTCAGATTGAACGACCTGCGAGCGGATGCAAGTTTGTATACTTAGGACTGAGCCTGTGATGTCAGTTTGTTTATGTGTAGCACAAAATGCTCGAGTATCTAATGTACGAGTAGTATCGACTATGAAGTTGGTGGTTGATAAGTAAATACATAAATACATACATATATACATACACTTATCTTACCCTAAACCAAGATTCCCTGAACTATGGAAATTAGGTGAGACCAGGAAACTTAAATAATCAGTACAGGAAGAACTTGTACAAATGTACGAAGTTGTGTATCGGTCAGTGGTAATGTTTCTAAGATCTCCGGCTCTCGTGATCAACCCCTGCCCACACTACTAAGCCAAAATGTGGTTAAATCATCATCATCAGCCGAAATACGTCCACTGCTAAACATAAGCCTCCCCAAATAGAATGCCACTTTTGGCGGGTTGTTAATTGGAGAATTTGCCATAACCACCACGCTTGGCAGGCGGATTGGAGATCGCAGTAATGATCTTAATATACACAAAAGAACGGTGCTGCCTGTCCCTGGTACAATCCCTTTGTCGCCTCGACGACATCCAAAGGAAGACTGGGGTCGGCCTTATTCTAAGCCTTGAAACACACAGCAAAGTGTGATTAAATAATTTAAGTATGAAAATCAATGAGAAATAATGCTGAACAAAATGTGATAAGTAGTAGCCAGGGAACGAAGATAAAAGGATTTAATCTGCATCATTTCATTTGCCGGCGTCGCAACCGAATTTTCACTTTAATGCAAACATGGATCTTCTCTTAAGTTTCAAAACTCGACTGAGTCTGAAAATAAGAAAGATAGGGATTTGCATTCAGTTTTATGCCTAATGGCTGTAGGAAAATAGACAGGAAATATTTTTCTTTTTAAAATAATCCTAATAGCAATAGTTATATGTACCATTTTACCTACTCAGATGTTGTCTGTTCTGTAAATTAAAGTCAGGCTTGGTCAGTGTCGACAAGGATTTAGTTCCATTACAAAGGTAGCTTAATTGTAACTTGAAACTTACCGCCATCCCTTGATTTACGGTCGAAAATAGCTATAAATTTTAAACGGTGTGACGTAAAATGAAATTAATTAGCAACGAGAATCAATTAGTTACGGCGGTCATGGATGACACTGAAAGTTTAATTTTTCTATGCAAAATATACTCAAATAATATGTAACTAATGTAATAAGACTACAGTAGTGTGCTGTAAGTATGGTACATTTGCAATAATCTATATTACATTGAAAATGAAACGGCATGCGGAACAAACACCATTATCCCACTAATATTATAAATTCTAAAGTTTGGATATTTGGATGTTGGATGTTTGTTACTCAATCACGCTTCAACCACTGGACGGATCGGGATGAAACTTGGCACACATATAGGTTAGGTCCTGGAACAGGATATAGAATAGTTTTTATCCTGAAATAACATCTCATTCCTACGGAAAACGCATAATCATTTCTGATATTAAGTTGTCCACGCAGACGAAGTCGCGGGCAACAGCTAGTATGGTATATTTTGATTTCGAGACGCAAATGCCTTGGTTTCTATTTGTGTTGGAATTGGAACAGATGTTACACTGAAAAAACGGCGCGTGTAAAAACACGGTTCAGTTGAAAATATCATAACACCTGCAAAGTTTGTCGCTAGAAATAAATAAGTCAAGTTTGTTATTAACCGTATAAATTCATGAAGGAAAAAAAAGTTTTTACTTTCATGCATAAATTGGTTAAAATAGGTAATTTTATATTAATAATACGGACCAAAACGATCGTAGTCCAAGTCAAATTCAACTCAGTAATAACAGTAGTCCGAACTAAATATACGAAACTGAAAAAAGTCAGCAAAGAACAAAAGTCGGCAAGAACAGAATACATCGTCTGCGTAAGGCTGACAGTGACTGGGTGAGAATAACCGAGGATCTGGTTCAGTGGCGCATATATATATATATATACTAGCTGTTGCCTGCGACTTCGTTCGCGCGGTAACATTAACAATGCACCTGTGTTATATAATTATTTGTTCAACAAGTGAGCAAAGTTATTTTTTGTTGCGGGTGCTGACTTTAAATCACGAACTAGCTAGAACTAACTAGCAGTCTAGATTGAATGATTATAGACTACTGAGCACAGTGAGTGATTTAAATGCACGAGACATAAAAAAAATTTCTCTCGTGTGAAACATAAAAATTTTCACCTCTACTAGCGAGAAAAGAATTAAATTTTATTTAAATGTTGCATTCTGAAACTGAACTGCTTGACATTTTTATAAAACCAAGTAAACATGATATTTTTAAGTAAGCGATATTAATATTTACTAGTAAATACTAGATAATTTATAAATATTTTAAATATTCCATCTTTAAAAAGGCAATAGTACTATTTATAAACTTAAATTTCAATAAATAACTTACAATTTTTTTTGCATAAGTGTTAAATCACTAGGCCAAAATCAGTTCTGAACGAACTATCGCCCAGTTTATCGTCGGAAGGTGGTGTTCGAAATACGTTCGCACGGCTCGCACCAAAAGCGCCCTTTTCGAACTGGAGAGGTGAAAAATATGTTTCGTAGTCGTAGTGCAACTTTACGCACATAATATCCAAATCATTAGGCTTAGGTTATTGATATCATATAGTCTCTGAATAAAATAACGTTGTCAATTCTAGAAGAAACCGCTGTTTGCTATAATAGCAATTAGACATCAGACACTAAGTTGCAAGTTTGGAAAAGAATATCGAAATTTCGATCACCCCCAATGATCCAATTCTCCCCTTCCCCTTCTTCTCATTCCCCTACACTTTCCCTATCCCATACCCCAACCTTTCCCACCCCTTCCGCCTTCCCCCTTACCCCTCCCTTACCCCTCCCTTATCCCTCCCATCTCCCATCCACTTTCCCTCCTCCAAACCTGCATATCCTCTCATTCCCCTTGCCCCACTTCTTTCTCTTCCGACACCCTTCTCCTCCCTTGTCTTTCCTGCAACCCCCTCCCCCTTTTTTACATACCCAATTAACTATACAACAAAATGCCTGTCAGGTAGTGATAGATTACAGGGCCACTAAATAGAGAATAAAAAATTTTTGTACCGAGACTTGTGAAAATACCCAAAACAGCTTACACAAAAATAAACTTTAAATGACCTATAAAACATTTCTGTCAGTTAAAGGTAAATAGTAGGTACCTATTCCGATAAGTTCCTAGTGGCGAATTCCACAATGAAGTCCCTCGACTTTGTACCTGAACTCAAAGTTGAGACACCCACTGATTGGACCGGATTGGACCTAATTTCCTCTGGGATAAAGTTAATTAAAACATTACGTTGAATTTAACACCCCCATTAGCACACGCACCGCAAGTTAGGCTGCTCATTCGGTATTTCATCAATTTTCTGTTCAAAGGGTCTGATTTTCAATTTAAAAAGATACCCAAATTTAAAAATCGGATATTATATTCTATCTTTATTCCGCTTTCATAACGCGAACTACGACGTTGGGGCAGACGAGTTCTGGAGTGGAGACCGCGGTACGCGCAGTGTGGGATGCCCCGCCGCCAGGTGGACCGACGACCTGAAGAAGGTGGCGGGTAGCGGCTGGATGCGGAGGGCGGAGGACCGGGTGTGGTGGCGTTCATTGGGGAAGGCCTATGTCCAGCAGTGGAATTTCAGGGGCTGACATGATGAACGCGAACTGCTAATAAAGGGCATTCCCTGCCAGCTTGGGTATTTCCGGTTAAATACAATGTTGATATTTTTAAAGGAAGAGTGAATAGGCATTTTTTGGGTAAACGAGCTCCACCTTAGGCCTCATCATTACTTACCGTCAGGTGAGATTGAGGTCAAGCGCAAACCCATCAACAATAAAAAAAACATAATAGATGTAGTTTAAGGCGACTAACGGATAATGAGTGTCATATGTGCATCAGGGTGTTAGAAAGTATATCGTGTAATTTTCGGGTGCTAAACCCCAACTCGTGTTATCTTTACCGTTATTTTGTTTACGTTTTAATTAAATGCAATTACAATGTTCGTAACCGACACCTCCGGTTTTATAAAAGGGTTATTAAAATTATAAGTTCATTACCACGCAGCTTTTAGAAATGGATATTCGATTACGTTAAATAGCATTTTCAAATAGAATAATCCTCTCAAAAATAATGAGAGGTTTATGCCTTTATGCCCTTTTTTTGTAGCGGGGAAATGTCTACTGTATACCTACTCGCTTGGGGGGGGGGGGGGGGACGAGAAGGTTATGTCGGACTTGCAGCGACTAAAAGTTGGTCATCTCTGACGCGCAGAAGAAGGACTCGGGATATCGATGCCTCGGCCTAGGGCCTAGGCCTAGGGCATACCCTAAGCCACACCGGTATCATGTCGTGGATTTTACTTACATGATTTAGATCATAAATAGTCATAACCACTGGAATGATCATTTAAAATTGTATTTTTATACTATATCTCTGCATGTTGTTTACATTTTACTGTTATGAATTTTGAGACATTGACACTTTCTGCCAATGTTATAGTTTTGACTGATTTGGTGTTTATGACGAGAAATGACCTTTTGGCTGCATGATGATACTGACTGCAATGACACCAGCGTCAGAAGATTTTTCGGAAATAGGAAGGACTTCAAATAAAAAGAGAGTTCTCTTTTTGGAATAGCTGGGGACTTTATGATCGTTTTCCTGCGCCAAAAGTTATCGGCAGCTCGTATTTCCTACTTAATTTCTACTGCTAATAAGTGCGCGTGGGTACCGCAATCAAACAAAGCTGTGCTCCAACCTTGCGACTCGCGAGTGCGATTGCGCGTGTGGAAACAGTAAGGGACTCCGAGTGGCCTCGCGGGTCCGCGGACAGACTATCCAGACTACGAGTGGCGTCAGATTTGCACTACTACCTGCCTTAGCTTCACACTATGATATCCGTGGGTCTTCTTGTTACATTACCTGCCAGTCGAGGTACGAGGCCTGACCCTCGTTTGATTACGTTCCTATCACTACAGATCCCCTCTTTTATACATACTCTGTATTTGTAGATAACATGTACCTGTAGTTCAGAATTAACTACACACACCCACTTAATACCCGCTGGAAATCTATTATACTTTCTTATTTCTTCTTCTTTTCTAGAAAAATTACGGAAAATACAAGAAAACCATATTTTTTCTTAATATTACAGAAAAAAATGACTACACTTACGTACGTACAATTTGCCAACTTTTTATCAGTGAGATAAATATTTTCATGTCAAGTCCACCGCACAGCGGCACGCGTGGACCAAAGAAACATGTATACAACGAACTTTGATTCGGAACAAGTAAACCACAAAATAGGGGCGCAATCCGTTTTTGGACCACGGTCAAGAGCGTAATCTAAGATCTAAGTTGGGTGGAAATATACTACTTGGCAAGCTCTGTAGCCCTGGCTAGCAAGCTAGCCCGAAATTAACTAATCGAGTGGAGAGTTTGCTGATACTGGGCTTATTTATTGCGGCGGGGCTTCGTGGTTACTACTCTTTAGGCCAGTGGTTTTTGGTTTATAATGATAATGAGGTGAATTGAAATTTAATAACGGTGAATAGTCGCGTAACAGTGACTGCAGGCAGTTTACACAACTAGTGATTTTATGCAATCTCTTAGTCAACACACACTGAATTTGTTGTTGTTGATTTGAGCAAGATCTTGTTAACCGTTATTAGAGCGCACCAAAAGAGCTTGTTCACTTGAACTAACTCAACTGGTTAACTCATACATAATTTCGTGATAGATGCCTCGATGAAATGACAACACTCAGTATTCCACACTTTATATTAGAAAATACACTTCAGTCGCTGACGACGAGAGTCCGAATGCCAGCACCATTTACCACACTGCCTAGGTAAACTACCCAGTGTCTGTAGATGGCGCCACAATACCAAAGACATTCACTTCCGTCGGGTAATTCAATCATTATATCTACTTTTACATTAAACAATTGTACTCTTCCATTAATTTATCATTACACATGTTGAATATAACTTATATGATATTACATAATAATTAGTTAATCAACCTAAACAAGTTGCAGACATTGTTCCCTGTTAAAATATCGTGAGACACAAGTATCATGACTTTGATATTGAAGAGTATCATGACCTTACTAGCATTCTTTATTGAAAATGATAAGCAAAACTTATAGAAAAACCATTAATTTAATATAAAGACAATGCTAAATTATTGACTCACGACATTCGGCCATCCGGCACCGTGCTACCTCCGGTGCACGATAGATCGTTATATCAAAATCACGACATTCGGTCAACTTATAGGTCATACATAACATAACTTTACATTCTCATAAACTGACGAACCTACCTTTATACCAATATAATATAACATAAAATGAAATAATATTTACAAGCGTTAATTAGAATCACTTTCACTTGAAGAATCATTTATTACGTCGAATGCATTAATGTGTATCCAAGGTCTTATTCTATCCGCTGCTACAACACTTTCATAAGAACGCTTCTTGCTAAAACCGGGTACATCAGCTATCTGATATCTGTCATTTCCTAGAATTTTTAGAATTTTATACGGGCCTATGAACTTTTGCAATAATTTTCTACTTTTTCCATCATTGGCAAAGCTTGACTTAACTATTTTAACAAGATCGCCTTCTTTATAAATACGTGCCGGCACTCTATTCGAATCATGTTTTTCTTTCTGTTTTTGTTGGCATATTTTAATATTTTCGTTAGCTTTATTTCTATCCTCTAGTCTATCGTTTTCATCAACCATTCTAGAAACATCTGCCCCTAAGTCTATCAGCTTATTATCAGAAACGCAATTTAATTTAATACCGAATAATAATTCCGATGGGGCTTTCTTTGTAGTGGCATTTACAGTATTATTAATGCCCCACTGAACTTGACCTAACTGTTTATCCCAATCACACTCATCATTGTTAAAATTTTGAGTGGACAGGGCTGTTAGAATAGTCTGGTTAAACCTTTCAGCTTGACCATTGGATCTTGGACAGGCAACAGCATTAAGAATGTGTTTTATGCCTTTTTCACCGCAGAACAATTTGAACTGAGATGATGTGAAAGCTGATCCTCTGTCCGATATTATTCTGACAGGGACTCCGAAGTCATTGAACATGTTTCCCAACACTTTAATCGCAGTTTTTGCTTTCGTATCTTTAACTGGTCGCGAAAACAAAT
Organism: Esperia sulphurella; assembly: GCA_947086405.1. Taxonomy (NCBI): domain Eukaryota; kingdom Metazoa; phylum Arthropoda; class Insecta; order Lepidoptera; family Oecophoridae; genus Esperia; species Esperia sulphurella. The sequence continues at coordinate 4,533,498 of OX352274.1, read as the reverse complement.
ACTTAGTAAATGCATCTACGATTGTTAAGATGTAACTATTTCCAAGTTTACTTTTCACAAACGGTCCTAGGTGGTCAATATGGAGGGTGTGAAATGGAATATCTTTCTTTTCTATAGGATAAAGATATCCTGATCGAGTTTTTGCTTGGTTATCTTTATTATACGCACAATCAATACAAGCGCTAACATATTTCTTCACAAATCGTCTCAATTTAGGGAACCAATATTGACCTTGAATTCTCTCTAAGGTCTTTGCGTACCCGAAGTGACCGATATCATCATGGTTCATTTTACACACCTGCCATCTAGCACTTCGAGGGACAGCTAAGCATAGCTGATCCTTAACTTTTCTGTGTAAAACATGGTTTTTCATGACATAGTTTTTTTTTATTTCTTTACTTTCCTCGTCTGTATTAGGCTTAAGTATTTTAGAAATGCGCATAAGTTCAGGATCAGCCAACTGCAAGGTAAGTAACCAATTATCTGAGGATATGTGCAGTACAGAAGGAAAGTCTTCTCCACGTAAATCCCTACTACCATTCTCATCTACTGTAGGATTCCGGCTTAAGGCGTCTACGTGGGACATCCGACACCCTGGGCGATATTCTATCTTAAAATCAAATTCACTGATTTGCAGCCACCATCTGGCAACTCGAGGCATAAGGTCCCTTTTAGTAAGAGTAGTCCTCAAAGCACTGCAATCAGTGAAAACTGTAAAATTAGATCCCAATAAGTAGACACGAAACTTTTTCAGTGAACAGACCACTGCAAGTGTCTTCAATTCGTAAGAATGAAGATGACGTTCCTCCGATGTGGTCTGTCGACTGAAGTACGCGACCGGCTTAAGAACCCTGGGATTTTTTTGCCATTGCATCAAGATTCCTCCCAATCCCAGAGAACTTGCATCAGTATGCAGTTCTGTGTCTAATTTTGGATCGTACAAAGCTAATAGTGGTCTATCTATCAGTTTTTCTTTCAGTTTAGTAAATGCCATTTCCTCGGCTTCCGTCCATCGCCATATCGCTTCCTTTTGTAGCAACATGGTCAACGATCTTGCTATTTCCCCAAATCCTTGAACAAATTTGCGGAAATAGCTTGCTAGGCCTAAGAATTGCCTTACCTCATGTACATTTCGCGGTGTAGGGAAATCCTTGACAGCTGCTATTTTTCGTTCACTTGGTTTGATACCTTGCGAGGAAATTTCATAGCCCAAGTACTCAATCTTCGTATCAAAGAATTTGCATTTAGATAGTTTTAACGTAAGTCCAGCATCTTTAAGTAATTTCAACACGTCTTCAAGATTTTTGAATCCATCCTCTATTGTTGGTGATGGTATAAGAAGGTCATCCATATACGCTAACGCAGATTAGAATCTTCGCGAACCGAGAATTTTGTTCATCATTTTCTGAAAAACTGCGGGTGCATTTGCTAATCCAAACGGCATCCTCTTGAACTCATAATGGCCGTCTGGAGTAACAAATGCTGTTAGGTGACGACTTTCTTTTTCCATCGGTATTTGATAATAACCAGACGCTAAATCTAGTGTAATGAAAAATGTGCTTCCGCTCAAATTCGATATTTGATCTTCTATTAACGGTAAGGGATATTTGTCTTTTACCGTTTTATTATTCAATGCTCGGAAATCTATACAGAGCCTTTGTTCCCCAGATTTCTTTTTTATCAGTAAGATTGGACTAGCATAGTTTGATTGAGATTCTTGAACTATGTCATTTTGAACGAGCTCGTCAACAATTTCCCTCACTTTCTCACGCTCATGAAAGGACATTCGGTAGGGCCTGTAGACTACCGGTGTTTTGTCCTGTAATTCAATACTCATTTCAGATTCTTTTGTGCAACCTAGTTCACTTAAATTTGTCGCAAAACATAACCTATACTTCTGTAAAAGATTGTATAATTTCTCAAAATTGGTGCTATCTAGATCAGATCCTACTTTTATCTCAGCTTTATCAAGTGGTAAGTGTGCGGTGGTGGTATTAGTTTTATTTGTGTCACTTATCAAAGACTCTTCTGCGGACGCGGGATTTACTCTCGCAATCAAGGCATTTGCCTTAAACTCCAATGATGCATTAGTTAAAGCTGTGACAAAAATAAAACCTTTACCATTTACTAGCTTGTAACAACCCCGATGAAAGTGATATTCTTGGTAAGGACTCATTCTTAAGTTTCCATCCGCGTATACATCGCCAGAGTATGGACTGTCTGAAAAAACTTCTATCAAACCCCCTTTTTCTATCACGGTGTCATTGGTGACATAAAGTTTAATTGTCTTATCCGAATCATTGGTGGATTCTATTTTATCATTGGGACTAAAATAGAAAAATAGGCTTTCGTTATTTTTCAAAACAGTTACTGTAGACAACTCGGTAAAATTCTGTCCAATCAACATCGGGGTATGCAGATACTCGTCATCTACCGCTAGCAATTCTAATCGAGCCTCAATTTCGTCTATTTTTACGTCGGTAGTAGATTTAAACACTGGTTTTGTAGCGGAGTTTCCGAAACCCCTAATGGTTGGCAAATCATCGTAGTCTTCTTTCAGACCAAGCTTTCTCGCCTCAGACAATCGAATCAAACTACAGTCACTTCCAAAATCTACATAAGCTTCTAACACAGTTCGACCTAGATAAATGTTTTTAAAGAACTTTTTGTTCGTGTTCTGGACAGATTCACTCTTGTTGGAGACGTGGATTGGTTCAATAGCTTCTGTAGAGCTTGAAATTATTTTCAATGTCTTTTTCTCCCTTTGATTATTTGTACTGTGAGATAAAAGGGGTTTCCTATTACAAGATTCTGAATCATGACCGATCCTGCCACACTGGCGACATTTAGTAATTGGTTTTGGGCATCTAGTATAAGGATGACCTTTCTCAAGACAATTAAAACAAGTCAAATTGCCACTGTTGTTAGGCCCGTTCGGTCCAGAATTACCAGATATTCTGTTAGATGAGGCAAAAGAGACAGGGTTCCGATAGTCTCTTTTTCTAAACTGATTCGAAGTGTGATGTAGAGACTCCCTCATCCGTTGAGAAGACAAATACGATAGTAGATCTTCAGGCTCCTCACACTTGAGTGCTTGTGCACCGTTCCTAATTGATATATCTGTCACTCCATAAATGATACATTCTACTGCCTTTCGGCCTGTTATCTCACAGCGACTCAACAGCGCTAGTTTCTCATAAAAGTATTCCCTTAGACTTTCACCTGCTCTTGACGTCCTACCTAACATTTCTTCCAAAAGTTTTCCATAATTTTCATCACTGGGGAAAGCTTTGATCAGTTTCGACTGCCATTCAGTCCAAGAATATGTAACTGTAGAAAGAGATTCAAACCACTGTTTTGCTAATCCAGTCAACTTCTGAAGGGAAAAATGGATTGTCTGCTTTTCGTCCCACCCGTATATGACCGAACATTCGTTAACCTTTTTTAACCACCTTTTGACGTTTTGAGATTTATTATTTGGGTCAAATTCTGGTATCACATTTTGCTGATGATTTGGAAAGTTATGAGCTGCCTTACTTGGTTCACTGCGTAGCGAGGAGAAGATCTTAACCACATCCTCTGCTGTTAATCCTCCTGACTTGTCTCGCTGAACTTTAGCAGGATGCTCTTCTTCGGAATCAGACGACAATATCATTCGTCGTCGACGTCGTCTCCTCCTTCGATCAACAATTAGTGAAGATTCGTCAGAACTCATTCTGTAAGAATAAAAAACATAAAGTACCTTACCAGTAGCATCTTGTACCATTCAATCATCAAATCTCTTAAGATCAAAACAACCTAAGACATCAATGATCGTTAAAAATACATTTTATGTTATCACTGCCTTTTGATTTCCAACATCAATCATTATTACGTACTTCATTAGTTTGTAACTCTCGCTGTAAAACTCGCTTCATAATAGCGAGATGTCAACTAAAATCCTGTGCTAATATTAATAGATTTTCCATTGACAAGTATGTACATATAATACTTAGCCAAGTTATACGGCTAGGTAATTAATTCTATTACCGTCAAACTCACAAATATCAGCAGTAGTCAGTCAATGGAAACGGGTTCACATACATGATTCTCATCCTCTCAGCAAAGTCAACATACATACGTGGCTGAATAATTGAAAGTCTTCAAACATAACTTATTTCGTAACCGACACACCTACATGATCGAATGAAGTCAGTATATAATCAAGAGTCCACATAAATAACTTATTGCCTCAATTGACGCACATACATGGCCAAATCAGGTAGGATTTACCTACGTAACTTATTTCGTATTCGACACACATACATGGTCGAATGAAGTCAGTAAATAATCAAATGTCCACATAAATAACTCATTGCCTTAATTGACGCACATACATGGTCAAATCAGGTAGGATTTACCTACGTAACTTGTCTCGTATTCGACACACATACATGGTCGAATGAAGTCAGTAAATAATTAAAAGTCCACATAAATAACTCATTGCCTTAATTGACGCACATACATGGTCAAATCAGGTAGGATTTACCTACGTAACTTATCTCGTATTCGACACACATACATGGTCGAATGAAGTCAGTAAATAATCAAATGTCCACATAAATAACTCATTGCCTTAATTGACGCACATACATGGTCAAATCAGGTAGGATTTACCTACGTAACTTATCTCGTATTCGACACACATACATGGTCGAATGAAGTCAGTAAATAATTAAAAGTCCACATAAATAACTCATTGCCTTAATTGACGCACATACATGGTCAAATCAGGTAGGATTTACCTACGTAACTTGTCTCGTATTCGACACGCATACATGGTCGAATGAAGTCAGTAAATAATCAAAAGTCCACATAAATAACTTATTGCCTTAATTGACGCACATACATGGTCAAATTAGGTAGGATCTATTTACGTAACTTATCTCGTATTCGACACACATACATGGTCGAATGAAGTCAGTAAATAGTGTTTACCTACATAATTCATTTTACGTTGCCCACATTATTGGTTGAATGTAGTCAGTAAATAGTCAAGAGTTTAATACTTAACTCATCCTAAATTGACGCACATGCATGGTCGAACGTAGTCAGTAAATAGTCCAGAGTTTACCTACATAACTCATTTCTAAGTTGACACATGCATGGTCGAACGTAGTCAGTAAATAGACAAGAGTTTACCTACATAACTCATTTCTAAATTGACACACATACATGGTCGGACATAATCAGTAAATAGACAAGAGTTTACCTACATAACTCATTTCTAAGTTGACACACATACATGTTTCATTTCATAGTCTATACACCTTTATTTTAACGTTATTAGTAAAATAGTTAAGGATATCACATACACGACTCCTCCTTTACATTTGACGCAAATATGTTTATGTTTAAGATCTTTATTTTTCATTAAGAATTAAAACAATTCACTTACATGAAAAATGCTGTTATAACCAAGAAGGTTATGTATGTAAAGTAAGCGTACAATTATTTCAATTTAATAACTACGCGGGTATATAAATAAAAAGTGTGGAACATTACACAGTCATGCAATACTTAAATTTTTTTTTGTTACATTGTTGCACCAACCAGGATTATTAGAGTATCAATATCAATGGTCTATTAACGTAGGTGATAGTTGAAGAATGCACATACGCGATTCATTTCTTACTCGATGCGCCTATGTACGCAGGTATGCGGAAAATTCAAGGGATTCACATACATGACCCCAATTTACATTTGGCGTAGCTACCTACATAGACATTGCATGTATTTTAAGTCAAATGCATATTTTAACATAAAATGTATTCACATTACTTACGTTTTTTTTTTTTTTTTTTTCACTCTTGTGGGCGTCGTCGATCGTCCCGTTTCTGAATTTTCGTGATAGATGCCTCGATGAAATGACAACACTCAGTATTCCACACTTTATATTAGAAAATACACTTCAGTCGCTGACGACGAGAGTCCGAATGCCAGCACCATTTACCACACTGCCTAGGTAAACTACCCAGTGTCTGTAGATGGCGCCACAATACCAAAGACATTCACTTCCGTCGGGTAATTCAATCATTATATCTACTTTTACATTAAACAATTGTACTCTTCCATTAATTTATCATTACACATGTTGAATATAACTTATATGATATTACATAATAATTAGTTAATCAACCTAAACAAGTTGCAGACATTGTTCCCTGTTAAAATATCGTGAGACATAAGTATCATGACTTTGATATTGAAGAGTATCATGACCTTACTAGCATTCTTTATTGAAAATGATAAGCAAAACTTATAGAAAAACCATTAATTTAATATAAAGACAATGCTAAATTATTGACTCACGACAATAACCAAAATCCCACTTAGTTGACTAGCATTTTTTACAGTGCAAAATGACTATTAAGTGAAGAAAACCGATAATTGTAAAGTGGGTCACACGTAGGCATAAGAGGAGCGCCACTTATAACTTAAGTATGTTTTTTTCTCAGTACAGTGGGGTGGTGGGAGGTGGAGGGGGGTGGGGGGGTAAGAATGCCTATTTGTGGTCTACCATACATTTTTCGTGTAGGTAAGTCACTGTCACAAGCACAATCCTTATCACCTTATGAAATGATGTTAAAGTTAGATCGGACTTAGTCATTTATCAAGGGATTTAACTGTATACCTGCATGGGCCCAAATATATTGTCCTTGGTATACTCATATATCGACGGGTGAGTTCAATTGAAAAAGAAGAAAGAAAAAACATTTATTTACTACCATAATTGGCACACACAAAGAAAAAACCAACAAAGCAAGAAAAAGGAATAGGGAAACAACTCGTTAAATTCTGTTAAGAGATAACTAACTTTAAAAATTTAGACTCTCATAAAATGAATGTAGTTTTCTTATAGTTTAGTATGTACCAAAACTTAGTCTATATTAGGGCAAGTCTATTTCTAACAGTAGCATCAACGGGTAGATCTTTATAGACATAGCCATATAACAGAATTTTACTGTCAAAACTTCTCCATGATATACAGCGCCTAACTCCATAGTTGTCGGCTCTCTGTGATCACCGCATTTCTTTGCCAGACAGAAACTCTTATTTGTCTTTTAAGTTATATTTGTAAAGATTACACCGGCCCGCATCCCGGGGGCATTTTGGGACAATTGCAGAGGATTACTGTTTCCGGTTGGCGTGTCAAATCAAACCCGAACTAGCGGCCCTGCGAACAATGGGAAGAAAATTCCGAAGTACCTACTAAAATGTTGAAAGCTAGGTTATTTATAAAACTAAGAAAAGTCTCCGATGCACTAACAATTTCTGCCGAACATTCCGATTTTGATACACACCGATGACTCACGAGACACTTTTATTTAATTTTATTTTATTCTATAATTATACTTATTGTGTTGATTCAATCAGTTATAGACTTTCGTACGTAGACGACAAATATCTACAACATTATGACCAAGCAACGTGAATAAATACCACAGTGGCCATTTTGCACCAAATGGGCTGTTTTGCCAGCGCATACCGTAAAAAATATCACTTGCCCTTACACTTTGACCATCTAATTTGTATGTGTATAGTCACTCCCCTGAGACATTTCGGGACGATTGCATAGGATTACAGCTTTCGGTCTCATCTCGTCTATTTGTCTATTCCCTAACAAGCGGTAGCGGCACCGCGCGAGAATGTTATCGCGAGCGATAAACCGCGCGATGGGACGCTGTGACCCTATTGCACGGAAAGGGTTGGGCTAAGGGACGATGCCGTTTGTTTGTTGTTTCCTTGAGAGCTGTCATTGGAGGAAACAACATACATTAATTTTGTATTGTTTAAGTATAGAGTTAGAATAATAGAATATCATGGCTGTAGGGAAGTTTGTCATGACATTTTAATTTTACATATATTATTATAGAAGTTGGCCGGAAGCGGCTGGATGCGAAGGGCAGAGTACTGGGTGTGGTGGCGTCCATTGGGGAAGGCCTATGTCTAGCAGTGGATATGATGTACAAAATCCGCTCCCGCTCCCTTCCCACTTCCACGCTCACGTGCACGCGCACGCCAAGCCCACGCCCACGGCCACTCACAGCTTCAAATGTTGTCCAAACGTGTGCGTACACAAAATAACAGATAAACAGACAAAAATTTCAAATATGATCTAAATGTGAACACATTACTCATATTACTCATCCTCAGACCCCACAACTTTTTTTGCAAATATCTTCAATGTACAGACACGCGAAGTTTACGATTTTATTAATTAGATTTAGATTTACTTTTGAAAAAATGAAAAGTAGAATAGGTAGGTGGGTGGTTCATAAAAGTATTAATAACAGTTCTAACCAGTGGGTACTCTGGCTAGTACCAGTACCAATATTAGCCTGAGGTTTCAGAAATGTACATGCATTTTTTAGATTTCAAATTAAAAATAGGAAATAGGTAAGAAGCTAAGAAGCTCTGCACTGACAAAAGGACATCATACAAAATGTAACCTTAGGGTGTTGTAATAAATGTAAGTATATATAGCCCTTACGATAATACTTCGGTGTATCTGATGTTTTTCTCATCAATTAGAAACGTTATCGATTTTATAATTTAATTTATGTGTGAGATTGTGAAATGACGTTGATTGGATTGTTTTCAGTGTCAATTGTGTTGTAAAGTTTCTTTCTTATAGAAGAATTGATAACAATTCTGTTTGCACGAAAATTTGCCAAATGAGGCGCGCTTCGCACCCTGCAACACCCTTGCTTAGCTGGCTATTCCAAGTCTTCCTAGGATTATTAACGTTTTCCTAAGTGCGCCTAGTAAAGTTATAAGTAAACAGTCCGTGGCACTGTAGGAATTTCAGTCGATTTCAAATAATTCATAAGATTATAATGTAACTAATAAGATTGTTATGATATTTCGGTTTTGATAATATTATTATAGTCTACGCAATAAGTATATCTTTATGTAAGTAATTATAAACCAAAGTAGAGTAAGCATGAAGTGCTTAATTTGTTAAATTAATGATACTCCGCTACATAAATTAATACCTCTTTGGGTAGTAATTAATTATTCAAATATAATTAATGACTAAATGAAGTATAGTGTAACGCCCTCATCCTTTACAGGATTTGTGATGTAATGAGAAATCAATAAGTTTAAACATAAATGTAACATGTAAAAATTCCTCCGCTGAAACTAGTTACGTATCTCAGTTATATACACGTGGCTTAAACGGTTTTTAAATATGGGATACAAAATAGAAAATATTTGTTTATTGTCATGAAACTCCAAACGCACAATTTCTAGAAAATGTGTTATTCAATTGTAAGTAAATGACTTGAATGGAGTTTGCTCATTCTGAATGTTTTAATTAGGTTGCAGTGCACGCTTCGTGCTTCAGGCCATTTATTTCTATTTAAAACTGTCAGTCGAAGCGAACCCGCGATACCCGGCAACTTTGTCCAGTATATTAAATACTAGGAAAGACACAGTGGCGTATTTAGTCTTCATCGCCCCGCGTGACCCTCAGTTTTTGCAATGCGTCTCGTATAAGTTGCTCTTTAGACCCCACTTAATAGGTAGAATTAACAAATGGTACTACGTGATAGAATCAGCATTTTGTATATTCCGAGGTAAATCTGAAGTCTGCATAAAGATTGACCACATTCGTTTTGTTTGGAAGCTTTTTTAAGGAGAAATATACGTTTGATCAATATGAAGAAAAAATGTTCAATGCCATAGTAGAAATTGAGCAAAGTTCCCAGATCTACGCACTTTAAATTTATCGCCCGGACGGATTTCGCCCTCATTACGGTCCTGGTCAGAGAAGCCAAAGGAAAGTTGTTGCCTCAAGTTATTCTTCGAAACTTCGTATTTATATTTTACTGTAGAAAACCTAGAAATAGCGACAATAGATGAAATTGATGCTGGTATTTCGACTTTTCTTTATTGGGATAACAGTTACGTTTCAAATTATTATAACCTTTTGCAGCCTTTGTATACTTTCTGTGTGCAATCAAGAATTTATCTATCTAGAATTAAATTTTTTTTTTACATCGTATTATTTATTTCAATCATGTTCTTAAATTATATAAAAAATAATAATTTATTAAAAAACTTTTATCTATTCATATGTAAATTATCAGTTGATCATTAATATGAAAAGGCCACACCACATGAGAGAGGAAGTCTTCGTCTATAACATTGTTAGGTGCTATTTTGATAAAATTGAACTTCTTATGCTGCAATCCTACGGGTTTTAAATAAATGTATTGATGTATTTCATTGAACAAAATTAGATTGGAACACAAAATGTACCTACTCTGTTACAATTTGATGAAAATTTAATAAACCGCCTAGCCAGAAATTTATCATCCCTAACACAAACACAAGGAATCTTATCTTGGCTTAAGTGATTATAACGGCTTACCGAATTCGTGGACGAACAGTGTTTCCACTAACGAAAGACAGTTGATATTGTAGAAATTTCAGTAAATACATACACGCATGGAAGTTTTCATCATCAGGTTATTTAGGTCTCCACTGCAGGAGCACAACCCTCTCGCCTCTGCCGGAGACAGACGGAGGATTTGGCCTACACTCCCCGCGCTGGCCAGACGGGTTGGGGAGGCCTGATTGATGTTTTATAATGTATTCCCTTAGTCGCCTTGTACGACATCCATGGGAAGAGTTGGAGTGGTCCTATTCTACTCTACCGGAAACCACACGGCATGGAAGTTTTAAATCGACATAATTAGTTTTCTTAATTTTATTTTGAAGTACAATATTTCATTTTTGGGTTATATAGGATAACTCGTAACTCGATTATTTCCTCTTTTTTATTCATATATCGTTACAATTTAAAATAAATAAAACAGAAATATTACATAAATACATACATATTCTCTTGTGATATGGAATTTAATCAAGGATAGGACAATTCACAAATGCAACACCCAGACCGGGACCAAGTTACCTATACAAATTGTACAAAGTTGTCTGTGCCCGCAGTGGGAACCGAACCCACGACCTCTGGGCAATGAAATGTCAGAAATTACATCAGCATGTTGAGTTGATATGTTTTGGTTTAAGTGAATTTAGTCCTTATTAAATTTCCGATGGACTATATTTAACATAAATATATTTTCAATCAAATTGAATGTGTTGCCAGTATATAAATAATATTCTCCATTAATGGAAATGACTGGACTAACCTATTAAACCGGCTTTATCAATATAATGAACTGTATATAGAAATAAGTATTTAACTTATGAAGTCCATAGTATGGATATCGATTTCTTTATGGTATTTTTTAATTTAATGAGTCTTGCGAGTGACAGTAGTTAATTAGAATATTAATATTTAAAAATTAAGGATAAAAAGATTAACACGCAACAAAATAAGGCGTCAAAACAAAAATCTTTTAAATGCATAACCAGTTTAACTGAGTTCTTTTTCCAAATGATTCATTTTCATGTGGTTTTATAATTTAATCATAATAAAGTCAAAGTTAAGCTCTCCACGCGGACGAAGTCGCGGGCCATAGCTAGTTATATAATAAAATCACTCAAGGTTACGATAAGAATAATCCCTTGTCTTCACCGCAGGTTAGCTGGAAGAAATTTCTTTAGAAATAAGCTTATCCTTTTGTATAATTTTCTTTTCTTTGTGTTGTTCTTTGTATATTTGTGTGTACAATAAACTATTAAATAAATAAATAAATAAGACTAATGCATTTGTAATTAGATTTACAAATCAACAACAATTCGCCGAAATACACTAAATGCACTAAGTACGGCAACACTGAAGGCAAGTGAACATCCCGGAGTTGAGCAGTGATTTCAATTTATAACGAGCTCCCTCTCTGCGCCTAATTGGCCGTCTTTGTGACTCAAACAAACGGATAGATAGATTATAACGAAATCTCTAGCGAATTTCGTATTTACAGAGCGTGGGAGAAGCCAATAACAGTAGAAGGTCACTTACACTATTACTTAAAGCAACGCGGGAGCAGTTGCCATGCTCAGACGTGTCTCTCTGCGGAAGGTACATGACCACCTTGTCATGCGCGGTATCGATGTGATCAATAGGTTATGATTTGAATGTGTTGTTCGATTTATTACATACTAGCTGTTGCCAGCGGCGTCGTCCGCGTGGACAATTTAATATCACAAATTATAATGTATTTCCCGTAGGAATGGGAGGTTTTTCGGGATAAAAACTATCCTGTGTCCTATTCCAGTACCTAACCTATATGTGCGCCAAGTTTCGTCACGATCCGTCTAGTGGTTGAAGCGTGATTGAGTAACAAACATCCAAATATCCAAATTTTCGCATCATATTTTTTTGACTATTTGTTTCGTATTATATTTTTATATGGGCTTTTTACCTGAAATAAAACAAATTTTATTATATTAGTAGGATAAGTAGGATATAGTAGGATGTGTCTTGTAGCGACAGCTTACAAGTACAACCCCGGCATTCCATCGAGCGAACAGTGTAAAAACCTACTACTGCTTCAGGAGCACCAGCCTGTTCATTGTGTGAGTAAATTATTGTAGGGCTGCTGCTACATCTGGCTTGCGAGCATAGTCGATCGAGACAGGGCCGTTATACGTCAACAACATATTGCTTTTCTTTCTAAATTATAGCGGCGGCTGCCCAGTAGTGCATACTGCCAGACGAACTCTATTTTGAGGGCGACCTTCAACTGGCGGGGGGGTGAATGTCGCTTCTTTACGTAGTTAATATTTAGCCATTTGCTTACAGCACCTCCAAGTCAGGTGGATCATACGTTAGGCGTAGGGCGACCATGTTTAAATAAAAATTAAGTAAGTCATTAGTCCTCACCGCATAATGAACTATGAAATTGAATACAGTTTAAGGGCATTTCTACGGGAAGAGTCGATTGATCAACTGGAGCGAAAAATGTACTTTTAATATCTAACTACGTTTTTTAAAAAAATCACACGTATTTATAGGACTATTGACCTGATGGAGAGCATATCTAGAAGACCATCAGATTTTATATAGCGCCAAGAAAAATTCCTAAAGTTTAAAAACGGGCAGAATTTGGCTTAAAATTGCGTGTCCGGATTCCAGAATTGACTCGTTATCGCGTCGTAACTTTAAAAGAAATGACTTGCTTATTATAATTCCAACATTCACAGAACAAGGGATAGATAATAAAGCCATACAGTAATTATATTTATTGTGAATCTTTGGGTTTTACTAGAATAACATATTTTAATTTTGTCCGAAGTGTGTGCCTCAATTCGGTGTAATTTAGTTTTGTTAAACCTACATCACTAACTACGCGCAGTACAAACGTCACTAGCTAGTTCCCGCATCCAGCCGGTTGGGCCCCAGCGGCTGAGCAGTATGGATGGGTGGATTGCTGCATATAGGAGCATTTTTCTAAGGTCCGAAATTATTCGGTGCATTTGGGGTCGGGTCATTTCTCAAATCGGGGGACGACATTAATTTTGTATATGAAGTATTTAATGAGATTTGTGCTACATTATTTTTATATTTAAGTGATATCTGCCAGTATGTTTTGTAGAAATTCCTTTAATTTATAATATTTTCAAGTTATTTGATGAAATGTGTTATTTTCTCAATTCGGTGGATCTCAATTCCTTGGAAAATGGTGCACCGAATTGAGAGAACTTACGCCGAATTGAGATTTCATAATAATATTAAATGAATTCAGCTGTAAGGATTCAACGAAAATCAGTTGTATGATGTCTTATTAAGATTTCAGAATATATTTTTTTGAGATCAAATGTGAGAAATGAAACTACACTGGCGGTTTTATTTCAATGTTTTTTTTTCAGATGGGCTAACTGAGTGAAACTGAAGCTCGCCGTTTATACTTATGCCCCGTCCGTCCAGTTCAGTGTTTTAAAGACATCCTCCAGTGCGCTGGTAAATAGTTTCGGAGGTTTAACATACCCTTGTCTAACCCCCATCTGCAACTGGATTGGCTTTGTCTGCTGATACTGGAGTTGAACGTTTATTGTGGCAGCGTTATACAGGCGTCTCAACACCTCGATATATCGCCAATCGACTTGGCATCGCTGCAGGGATTCCAGAACAGCCCATGTTTCGATGGAGTCGAAGGCTTTCTCGCAGTTCACAAATGCAAGACACGAGGGCTGGTTATACTCTTCAGTCTTCTGTATAATCTGCCCCAATGTGTGGATGTGGTCTACGGTGCTGTAGATTGACGTGTTGCCGTCTAATAAAAATATCACTCAATAGATTACGACATGGTCGCGGTTCCATACCCATGTCGTATTATCTCTTTAACCATTCGTCCAAATTACATGCAGTAAAAAGGAAAAGTCTTTTGTTTTAGACACTTGAGACGACCAATTTACTTATTTTGATAAGAATTCATAATTGTTGATAATATGACCAAAAAACATGACATAACGATTTAAATTATTTTTTTTATACAAAAAAGTACTTTTTGTGACTTAAATATAAAAGTAAGACATATGCTGTCGCTGACTTTTTGTAGACATTATCAAGCTCTACAACTTTTCTCAAGAACCCAATCATATATCTCTCATCGGTAAGGCAGCGTTCGTAAGAAACATTTTCGTTCGACCGTTTTTTCTCCGACTTACTTTGCAAATCCGACTACCACGAAAAAGTCTTTTCATTTTCATTAACCATCTGACTAATATACCATCAGTTAGTAATCAAAAACGTCTTAGGTATTTGTAATTTTGACCATTCATTACATTATTTCTATATTAGGTAACTCGTTTTTAAAATCGCTGGGCTATTTCTAAATTCGGTGATTCATTTTCTAAATTCGCTGGGCAATTTCTCAATTCGGTGCTTTCTCAATTCGGTAATTAATTTTTCTCATAAACCACTTCACAATATCTAGTCCCATTGTCATTAATAGATTCAGGATGGAAATACTTTAACCTTTGTTATTAAACTATTCATAAAAAACCAAATATTAATTCAACCACCGAATTGAGAAAAAAATGACGCTTCCGTAGAAATGCCCTTAACCGTTCTGTGAGTAATCAACCACTAGTGATAATAGAAAACATTATTTTTTCTATGAGTTATCAATCAATAAGTACCTAAGTAATATTGTTATGATTATGCAGAGGCACGGGCGGCAAAATTTTGAAACTAATGTTTACTATCCAAAGTTTCATTTCACGTTAAAACCGCTAAACGTGGACCCGCTGCATTGAATAACGCAAAATGTTTATGCAATCCTACGTGTTAAGGGGCCATTACGGGATTGGTCCGCGCCGATGTTAGGTATTTTGACTCGCGCACACAATGGTCGGCTCGCTCACGCACACATGTATACACGCCTAGTGGTTCCTTCTTGGAAAAAAATGGGCATAATTATCAAATAAAAAGTATGAATCATTGATTGACTTTTTAATGTATTTTTTTGATGATAGGTTTACGCTTGACCTCAATTACACCTGATGGTAAGTAACGATGGGGCTAAGGTGGAGAGCGCTTAAACAGAGGACAATTTTGCTTACACTTTGGAGCCCTGATGTCTAAGGGTGCTTATTTATATAGGGAATGCAGAAATTCATGTACCGAGTTCCAGGTTGTTTTCGATTACGTTTCAAAAGTTTTTTTTGGAACAAATATTGCTAAGAAATATATTTGACATCTACTTGAACGAAACAAACATGTTTTAAACTAGTTTGTTTTCGATATGTTTTAATTTAGGCAATTAAGCATGAAAAAAAAGCAGATTTATGAAAAAAAAAACGGACATAAAAAAACTATTTATTTTTTAAATAAACTGTTTCTTTCAAGTTGAATTTTATCTGAATGAAACCGAAAAAACCGTTTAAAACCAGACTGAAAAAAAAACCGCTAATACGATACAAATAAAATCATAATAATTTATTTTGTTCAGTTGCAAACCAACCGATGCAGAACCATCTAAATAAATATATTGTTATTCCATCGACTTTTAATCTATAATTCTGAAGTCTGACCAAAACTACTTGACGATTGAGTAACATGATAAAATTGTCTTTAGAAGTCGAATCAATTAATATCAATATCACTTTTAACACAGGCTCGAAACTAAGAACCACCTAATGCATGGCGACCCTAAAAAGCAAAATGTTCAAGTCCCAAAACGTTAAAATCAGTGTGTATAAAGAGGGCACTATGAAAAGAAAAAAAAATTTGAATGTGTACTAAACATAAATAATTAATTTCCTGTACTGGCTTGCTGTAATAAAATTATATGGTATTGTATGCTAAGAGTCTTGAAAAACTATCAGCTTCTACTTTTTTTTATATAAAATTTTAGTAAATGCTATTACTAGGCTATACGAGGCATTTATTTTGCAATCTTCGCTCTTATGGACAAAATATATATATTTTTTTATATAAATTCGGTAACACAAACGGTCATAATATTGAGAAAAAAACATTTGGCAATGAACCTCTAAACAAAACTGTGACCTACAGATATACACTAATACTTACTATAAAATATTGCCAATCATACAAATACATATAACTTACCTATCGATAACAAACCCACTGTGCGGTAGTTGCTTGTGTCTTACACAAGGCGCGAGCATTTGTTTTTGTTGGAGCAGAGAGACGTGCGCCTTGCCTGGAGGCACACGGCGGTATGAGGTTGACAAGCCGTGAGATTCAGTTATGAGACGCAGTGTTCTATGACTCTTTCACTCCGGAATTAAACAATCCTATTTATATTTAATTCCATATAATACTCAAAGTTATATGAACGCCAAAAGTCGTTTTATGCACTTTTAGTGACGGTTAATATTTTTTTCTCTTTAATTAGAATAGGTATAACAAATTCAAGTAATATTATTCTTAATTAGTTCTTTAACTAATCACATGAATTTTTTTGATATGATAATACTATAGTTTAATACCTTAAACTAGCAAAACGTCAGTGCATGTTTCGAGGAAGCGAGCCTTAATGTTGTCTTTTGTAAAACGGGTGAACGTCGTTTAGTTCCTTTACATAACAGCTGTTTTATAAAACAAACTAGTTGCTTTGTGAAACATGATATTTATAATGCAACTGCGACACATAGTACTTACATTATGCCTTGTATACCAAAAACCGGATATACCCCAATTAGTTTTTATACCCTACAATCTACAGACCAAGAAATATAAATCATATAATTATTTTTGACAAAAGTACTAACATTTAAAATCCCATTATCCTACGTAAAATTTGGACACCCTATCTCACCTGTTTGCAGTCATAGCCATATCAGCAGCCTAGTTCATACTCGCATCAGGAAAATTATGAAATGTTTTTCGGACGGATGGACACCGCTAAACTTTCGCGACAGTTCAGTTACTGAAACAGCTTGCGGCACGGTGAATGCTGTTAAAAATAATGATGGATTATCTGTTTACACAACAATGAAGAGCTTATCATCATGCAAGTATCTTATCTTATCGATAAATGCAATTCAATCATGCACTCGAAGCGAATGTGCAATGGCAGGGTTAATACCTAATAATACTGTCACACTAGGTATAAATTCACTCATAAAATGGTGGATTTTTATAATGTTACGTAAAATTTGGATAAAAATTAATCCCATATTTTTTAAATCGCATCGACTTTCCTGGCGATTCTGATCAAACTACTTTTAGGTTTTGGGTCTACTAGGAATCAGCTATTTGTCCCGATTTGAACATAACTCCGCACCAACCTTTTGATAAAAAAATATTTTTGTAACTATTTAAAATTCAAACAAAAAATACACGAAACGGAAATGTTGGAAAAGGAAAAAGCAATAATGGCCGGTCCCAACTACAGGGTCGTTCGAAACTCTCTGTACAATACTGGAATTCTTACTGAATTTTTTCGTTCCTTCCTCTGATTTATGTCGCTTCGGTCGGGTGAAATTCGAAAATTGCTACATTGTGTTGTTCCATTTTGAAGTATTGCCGTACCTTTCTGGGCACTTGATCTTTGGAACCGTTTTGAAATATATTAACCTGAATACGGACACATAATAAAACGGATAATTCCTTACAAATATGCGGTAAATTTGTATTTATTATGTACATCGTTGAATTTCTCAATAATTTGGTAAAATGAATTCCATACCCTACCTTCCATACCCAATAAATGTTTTGTGTGTGTGCGGCGCGAACTAAAAATACAATATTTTTTTTAAGTTGTTTCTCATGTAAGTGACATTGTCTTTATGAGAATAAAAATCTTTAAACCTATACCTATTCGTCACGCGGAATTAGGTAAATTTTGTCACATTTAATATTTGTCACACTCAGACGATTCCTCAATGAGATAACCGCTTAGTGTGCAGTTATTTAATATCAGCAGCACATGAATTAAACAATTTAGATAATAAGAAGTAGCATCGATTTTGTTTATTTTTGACAAAGTTTGTTTAAAGTGTATGAAACTACGCCATCTATCTAATCGTCCAATTGTTAAAACTTTTCTTTGGGTAAAATCTCGGCAATAAATCGCTGCAAAGGCGCGGCGTGGCGCTACTTTGTGTATATAGCCAGAGAATACTATGTGTATAAACACTCGCCCGTCCCCGCCCGCAGCATAGAGCTCGGCTGGCAGTACGCACATAAACGTGTACGGGGAGGCTAATGCACCTGTAGTACTAGTAGTAAGTAATTAAATCTGTTCGCTTGTATAGAGCGCTGGGGGTGTCAGTAACCAGGAGTTATTCAGGAGAGTGATTAGCGCTCCTGAGGTTTTTTGTCACACTTTTTTTTGTTTGTTTTAAGACATTAGCAGAAGGCCATTAGTCTGATCACGATATCTTTATATTATCTGTTTATTATCAGTATCAGAGTGCCTCAGACCAACGCTGGTTCTGATATAGTCACAGACTTTCCTTACTAACGTTGATAGTAAGCTTTAGTAAGGTTTGAGGTTAGGAAGTTCTCTGATTTAAGAAGATCAGCTTAGTCACGTTTATTTAAATTTCCTTCATAGTGTACACACATCACATCACACATCATCAGGTTATTTTTGTCTCCACTGCAGGAGCACAACCCTCTCTCATCTGCCGGAGACAGACGGAGGATTTGGCCTACACTCCCCGCGCTGGCCAGACGGGTTGGGGAGGCCTGATTGATGTTTTATAATGTATTCCCTTAGTCGCCTTGTACGAGATCCACGGGAAGAGTTGGAGTGGTCCTATTCTACTCTACCGGAAACCACACGGCACACACGCACAGACATTTGTTGCATAATATACTATCTCTACTAATTATGAAAGCCGGAAGTAAACATTATTTTGGAAAAAACAAATACACAATAGTGTTCTCCAAAAACGCGGGAACAACCCGCGGCACATATATCTTTTTAGTTCAATACTCAGTTCTCACGAATAGCCTCTAATTACATTATTTTCTTATCTTTGCCTTCTCCCGTTAATTTAGCGTGTTCCGTTTCCGGCCAACAATTCAAAAATAGAATATTAAATGGCTCGTGGACCAATCGTGCGTCCCCAAATTAATTCGTACAAAACAGTTTACCAAGTTACTCGAAAAGGGAAATTAGAGTTCCTTCCGGATGAAGGGAAATCCCTTTTGGATTTCTTTTAAAGCCGAAAACACGTTTTAATAGCCACTTTATTTTCCTAAGGGATCCCTTTCTCGCTTTAACAGTAACACGAGATTAGATTAAAGTAACGCAATGTCTTCTAAAAAAGAATTTAGCTATCACTGTACTCTTTTAAAGCGTTTTGCAAAATTACTTGGGCAGGAACCCTATTGTTTTACATGAGCTCAACTTTGTTGTTTTTACATATAACGAACACAGAGTACGTATACATTGGGCCCGATTCTGAAGGCACACATTTAAAATTTGACAGCGCTAAAATTGGTTTCGACTTTATCTTCATAATACTGTGTGACAAGGATAGCAACAGTTTTAGTGCTGTCAAATTTTAACATTGTGCCTTCAGAATCGAGCCCATTATCATGTTTGTTTTGTTTCAATTAGACCTTCATTGTTTACGTAAACTAGTAATACGATATTCAATAAATGTAAATTGAAACTACGTAATATTATGTTATCAATGCCCGTTGTTTCATATGGTCGGTACTTAAATATTTGAGTGTTTCAGCTGCCATCATTGCCATCAGCTTCAAAAGTTGAGTAGGCAACCAGATCATCATTTTTGTTATTGAAAAGGTTTATGGTTCTAGCACATATTTTGCAATAGTCACATATTTATTTAAATAGTACCTGTGCCCGCGGCTCCGCTCGTGTTGACTACTTACTCTCAATCCGACTTTGACTACGACTCCGATCCCGACGTCCACTCCCGTTCCCGCTCTGCCCCGCCCAAATTCGGTCGGCCAACGTTTTTTTAAACAATTTTATGGCCTTGCTTCAAAATCTTTTGGCAACATTCTCGCATACTTTGATATTTGATGATTTGGTCAGTGCTGACGATATTTATATTTTTTAAAAGAAAAAGACAAACATTGGAAACCGTCCATTGTGTAAAACTACTTTTTACACCGTCGCGTTTCAGTTGCTTTGTATTGTTTTCCCCGGGCTCACAGTATTTTCCCGGGTTAAGTACAATAAATTAGCAATTTTTTAAAGGAGTTTTTGGCTTGGTTACAAGACCTTTAAGCCATGTCGTATTTGAGTCACTGCACTTTTCACTTCATATTTTGATTTAGGGGTTTTTTTAAGTAACTAATTCTTTTTTTTTAATCGGTGCAATACAGTCAGCTTCGGGTTGACTTATACCATCTGTCAAATTAGCACTTTAATGTAACGTCTCAAAGTCCATTTTAGACGGTGCGAATTTGATATGTTATAATTTAACGTGTGACCTACTGAACCTATTTCCTCGATATTACCTCGAGCAAACTCGCAAACTTTGACTCTTTAATAAAGATACTTAACATTAATAAAGTTTCATTAAAGTATTGAATTATATTCCGTTAAATTCTTTATAAAAAATGTAATCCTCAAATCTAAAATAATCGCTACCACACCTATTAAGAGGTTAGGCAGAGTTAAAAGAGCGTGGTCATTAATTACACTTAGTAAGAACTCAAACATAAAGTCAATTTAATTGAAGCGGCATCTGGGCGCAACTTCTTAAGCGGGACTTGTTCTTGAAGTTTCAAAGGAACGTTACTTACCACCGGCGTTTAATTGGTCCATAATTAACACAGAGTTACATTTTTGGAAATTGATTTTGTTTCAAAAAAGCTATCGTGAGTACCTTGATACTACTATAGTAGATTGTGTGCTTTAATAACACGAAATAGCGACTAAGTAGTATCACGCCAGGTGGACCAACGACCTGAAGAAGTTGGTCGGAACCGGCTGGATGCGGAGGGCGGAGGACCGGGTGTGGTGGCGTTCATTGGGGAAGGCCTATGTCCAGAATTGGACGTCTAAGGGTTTATATGTATGAAATATCACACCGCCGGCACTCCATAGAAACAAATCAAATCAAATATTCTTTATTGTGCACCAGAATATATGAAATATTATAAAAAATAAAACAAAAATTACATAGAAGGATTAATTTAGAACAGATATAATTACCTACTATTACTAAAGGCGCACCCGTATGCCCGTGTTCATTTGTAAATTATTGTAGGGCTACTGTGCCAGCGCACGAACATATTCGATCTTGTATGTCCGGTGGATACCAATTGCCCAACAATTATATAGGAAAATAATGAAAAGAAATGATAATTCTTGGAGGAGGCCTACATTCGAAATACAGCTGCTGAGGAAAAGAACAAATGACAATCGGATAAATAAATGTAATGACAGGATAATGATACAATCAGGGACAACAATAATTTAAATTATTTACTGCATAAACATAAAAACATAATTAAGGCTATAATAATGATATGTGGGGCATCTCACACAAGGCCACCTGGTCCCAAACTTGGCAGAGCCGTATACTATGGGTATGGGACTGCTGATATACTCGTACATACAAACATGTTACCTTCTAAATAAATAAAACAAAGTAATACACCATTTATAAGTCATGAAAGGCTGTATCGATTTTAATTATCTCTGATTCGTTGGACTCGTCCGCTCTGAATAGCAGAATAACTATTAAAATGTCTAAATTCACGTTTTTTTTACAGAAAATATTTTTTTTATTTAGGTATTTTAGGTTAGGACCTCCGCCATCTACCGCAATTTGCAGCTCTAGTCACGCACGCTTATAGCTTATTTATAGGTTATTTGTAATAAATAATATAATTCATTACCACTGCAAATCAGTCACAGACTTAGACATTATAGAATAGAAATTCAATGGAAATTAGTGGGAAAATAGCATATTCAAATCTAGAAAGATATTGAAAATACTTCAGTTTAGCTAAAAGTTAACACGACATTCATTGACTGTTAGGTGGTACGAAGTTCGCCAGGTCAGCTAGGATATAGATACATTACAAGGCAAACACTAATGTTCATCACAGAAATGTTTGCCCTTGTTCGGATTCGAACGCACGACTCCTGTAGGTAGGTGCATTACCGACTATTCTGCAGGACCGTCAAATAATAAAGGCACATAACGTTACGGAAACAGTACCTATACATTTTATATGATTATTACACTGCTGTAATTTATTACTATATTGCTTATCTTTATTATATGTTTGATATTTTTATTCTTATTATATAAAATTTAATTTTGTTTCAGGTACGTATTACTGGAAAGAGTTTTGCTAAAGGGATAAAACAGGAGTATATTACAACGTGTTTATTATGTAAGTCAAAGTAGATATCTGAATGAAATATATGATGTAATAAATAGAAATGTTACTTTTTCATTGTTTTTGATAGTATCGTTCTGTCAAAACCAAATCTTCTTGTTAGCAAAATACAACACTGGAACTGTAACTGGAACATTTTAGACATGAGACAAGGTCAAAACTTAACACGACTGCACAATGCACCGTAAGTTATTCGAATTTAAAAGGTTTACCTTACATCAGTTACAATAGAATAGATAACAGTTTTAAACAATCGTATGAAACGGTATCCACTTCATTTTCCATTCACCTCATTGATTTAAACGTTACACAATTAATGAAATTGCCACCACTTCACTAATTCCAAGCCCGTAGCAGTCGTACACATTGTAGTTGCGGACCACAGAATACCCATTAGCCATGTTATCGGTGCTACACATCGTGTGATTTAATTTGAGAGACCCGGTCAGACAGATTTGGTCTGACGTTGTTTATACCTCTAACCATCATCGGCCGACTTGTTCACTGAGATCACACCGTCAGTCAACAGTCTATATAATATATAGGCCCCAGCGTTACGGATTGTTTCTTGCGGACGCGCACGCTCCGCGAGCGGCACAACACGACGAACAAAGGAATAAGGTTTATTTACGAACAAACAACCCTTGAGAATTTACAAGTATGACATTCATTTATGAACTTCACTTTTCAATTCTGCCAGTCACCGATGACGTAATAGATGGATGTATATAAGCTATGCTCGCCAATGACAGTTAAAAAAAAGATTGAAATTCCTCATCACAACTTTTGCTGAAGGGAACCTCAAACTAGTATGTAGTCTATGTAGCTATCTATATACTAAGCCTATATTTGTGTCTTTGTTGATTTTCAAAAAGCGCTAAATGAATTTCGATAAAATTTATATGGGGCCACCTCTAAAATATGACCTTCCATACAAAAAACGAACCATGAAAATCCATTCAGAATTGACGAAGTAATCGCGTAACAAACATACAAAAAAAAACCGTCGAATTGAGAACCTCCTCCTTTTTTGAAGTCGGTTGAAAATCATTACATAAAAAAGGAAATATGCTCAAATTTTCGAAATCCAAAAAGGATGTGGGCGATTTTATAATCACGCTTGTATAATATTTATTATTCATACTTAAATTGTGTTTTGCCACTGTATGAGATACTAAGTATGTAATGATAATGAACAATGGTACGAATGTATGCAGTTTGAACATGCGGTGTGAATTGGTTCAGCCGAATGAAAACCAATTTCCAGCATGATTTTACGCTTCTGGCCAACAATACAATTTTAAACATGTTGTAAACTGATGTAAAATGTTAAAATTGACAAATATGTTTTCAATTTTCCTTTCAGTGAGTGAGAGTGAGGTGAAATTGGATGTTTGCATTTCACATTTAATTGAAACAAAAATCAACAAATTAAAAGCAGAGGTCCCTGGGGTATCGTTAGACCAAATACTGAATATTGTGGAGTAGCTACACTCGACCGATTTAATTTGTGACTGCCCTGTAGGTATCCCTACACTACATGATTTAATTGCATTCTTACACAACCAACAAATATCTTTTTTGTTATTATATGAAATATAAATAAATTTAAGACTGTGGAAAATTAACAAGTTTAATTTAATGGATTAATTAACAAAATTCACAATTTGTCACATTTTCAGTAAAAAAAAAAAACGAGACGCCGAACAAAAGTAATACATTTCGTGCAAAACCGTGACAAAACGCTTGGACGGATCAGAAATTAAATGTATCGGTGTACTTCTGTTTAATTAAGGCACATAGAATAAGGTTTCCTTTAGGAATAGAATTCTCGTCGTAATTTCATTACCTTCTTATTACCCATCATTTGCCTCCACTTTACAGTTATGTTTAGATATATTTGTACCTCTGATTACATCCTACTATCCTCCTAATATTATAAATGCGAAAGTTTAGATATTTGGATGTTTGTTACTCAATCACGCTTCAACCACTGGACGGATCGTGATGAAACTTGGCACAAATATAGATTTGGTCCTGGAATAGGACATAGGGTAGTTTTTATCCCGAAAAAACGTCCCATTCCTACGGAAAATACATAATAATTTGTGATGTTAAGTTGTCCACGCGGACGAAGTATGTAAGGTAAGGCTAGTATGTATATAAAAATAAGAAAACATGGTGTTTAGTAAATATACTTTCAAAGTAAAACTGGGGTCAGATGCATGGGATCAAGTCCTATCAGGATGTAAAATTCCATGTTCAGTCAAACCCTTACTATTTTCGATATATTGCCGGTCATTTATTTATAAATTAGGCCATAACCTTCTAAAATCGGTAATAATGACATATACATTTTCCTGAAACCATCATTTTCCGACTATTGCCAAGCAGTATTACACATTATAATACTATTATTATGATATAAGTTTCAGCGCAATCGGTCGCTCAGTTTCAGATTTATCCGGAATAGTCAAAATAGGTAAAGTTATTTATTATAATTTAGTACAATTATTATTAAGTTAAGGTAACGGTAAGGTTTTCATTGAACATGACATTTGACATCCTAATAGGACTTGACCCTATTTACCACCAGTTCCAGTTCGTTTTGGATGTTTATATACTGGACACCATATAACATAAGTATATAAAAGTAACAAGAGAACAGACGAATTCGAGGAGTATTTAAAATGTCAAAAGTCCTTGTACATTTTCCTTAGAAAAAATATACAGTAGTTTCTCTAGTTTGTATTATAAAGTAACGAATTAATGAATAAATTAAACATTCTGGAAATATTGTCCAGAATCAAGATAACAATTCAGAAATCATTGTTACGAGAGTCGTTTAAAACTTGTGTTCGGAAATGGTAGGCGGGAAGTAATTTTATCAAAAAAATTACGGCACATTGTTCACTCTTTCCTGTTACTGAAACGACGTGAACTGTGAAATGAAAATGTAATAAAAGAAATCAGTTATTTTATTATAATTAAAATGCTATTGTAAATTCTCCTTAGTTTTCAAAGGCGCCGCCACTGGTATCGCAAATATTAATCAAATTATATCGAACGAGCTTTACTGAACATGCCAAATAAATGAAGTTGCCTTAAGATATAAGGAAGTAAGAGGCCGAATACAATCACAATTGAGAATGGTTACAATCAAATGAGCTAAATCTGTAATGCTAAATTTTTTCGAATATAATCTTCTAATAAAAAAATGTAAACTTCGCTTGTCTGAAAATTAAAAACAGTTCTAAAAAAAAATAGGACACATTAAGATTATTTTTGGAATTTTTGTCGGTTTGTCTATCTGTTTGTGCACGCATCACTTAAAAACTACTTAACCCATTCTAATGGAGTTTTCAGAAAATATAGGGATTAACTTGGAGTAATGTTTAGTCTTTATTTCATGGTAATCGGTCCCTTCAATCAAAAGTTATGCGAATTTATAGTAGGAGAAGAGTGGGTTGGAGGGCGGATAGATGGATGTGAGGAAGGAAGGGAGGATGGAAGAGTGGGGTAGACACATATTTAGTGGTCTGCGAGTACATAGTCGCGGGAACAGCTAGTAAATAATATATTTATTCATTTACAAATTAAATTTGTTTCATTCGCTCATGCTACGCTGTAGCAATCTTCGTAGCCAATTGTATAATAGTCTAAGCAGAGGTTCCCAATTTTATTTGGCCACGGAACCCTTATCGTACAGATTTATTTTGACGGAACCCTAGCTGGCTATTTTGATAACTAAAGTTTACCTTGTAGTTTGAATATTTTCATGTTAGACTTGTATGGACTCTAAAGGTTCATTAACCAAAGGGTCGTTGTCGGTGATGTTCACGGACGGATCACGGAAGGATAAAAGTTAATTTGAATGATATGGATTTGTATATTATTCCCTTGGCACTTATTAAAGTCACTGAGATGGAACGAACCCGCTCCTGTGACTTCGCTGATATGTGCGAACGTACGAGTTATTTTGGCTTGTTACTTGCGAATATGGAAAAAAATATCTCATGAGATGCCGCCAAAAAGCCTATTTTTTATTTAAAAAATTATTCGTATAGAAGGGAACAAAACGGTAATTAGCCCTTGACAATTAATTTTTTTTAATTAACATAAAAAAATTGATTTATAGTGAGCCATTGGTTGCACCGGTGGCTCCATCGCAGAAGTTTGCAAGCTTTAACACCATTTGTATGCAGACCACGATTGCTACGCTCGTTCCTTCTTTATTGTTTCACTACAAGGACACCATAGATAAGAGAATCAAGCAACTTGTAGACTGGTTGTTGTTTATGAATGAAACGTGCTTATCAGTTCAGAATACTTTTTAACTTAAAAGTATTAATCAAATTAAATGTATAATGATTTAATCTATAAAGGAAAGTCAAAAGGAAGAAGGGTAGGTGCAAGGAAGGGGAAAATCTTTAATTACAGTACTGATTTTAAATTTAAAATAGTCCACCAATGCTCGGATTTATCAAAATGAAGTTCGGAAGAAAAGGATGCTACTAAAATAAACTAACACTAATTACTAGCAATTATAGACTATTCATTTGTTATTAAATCTCAACAAACCAAATTAAATTCATACAAATATGAGTAAAAATAGCTTAGCTCTCACCAGGGACAGGCAGCAGCGTTCTCCAGTGTAGGATTTGCCCTAATCATCACACTTGGCAGAGAAATTGGAGATCGTAGTAATGATCTTAATATACACAGGAGAACGCTGCTGTCCGTCCCTGGTGCAATCCCTTAGTTGCCTTTACGACAAGGGAAGATTGGGAGTGGTCATATTCTAAACCGGGAACCACACGGCTAATTTTGGATAACAGGAGACAAAAGACCTATTCAAATATCTTAACCACAAAATAATACTCAAATTGCCTGAACTTAATGTCTTAAGCGATTTAAATTAGCGCGCGCCACAAACGCTTTCGCGCAGTAATCACAGCGAATGACTCTGCTTGAGTTCCACGTCTCAAAGGCGCTTTCTCGGCTAAGAGGGAATTGTGACGTCACAGTCTGCTTTTTCCCGTTTAACTTTTCGCGTCGGCTTTGTCTGTATCTGAGGCTGTGTGGCTTTTGAAATGGTAATCTAGTGGCTCAGCGCTTTAATATTTGCTGAAGCGCCTTTTAATTTATAGTGGTTTTTTAAATAGGTTTTGTTAGAATTTCTATTTCATACACACAACCAAAGCAATAAAAGAAATCTGTGTTGAGTTAGAAAACAGATAAATAAATAATCTGCTTTACAATTTATGACTTGATTCAGAGCTATTTATTATATTTTTTATTTTGTTATAGCGATAATAGTTTTCATTGATAAAAGTGTTTATTTGATAAACGACCTCCTCTGAGGGCTAAGATGGTTACCTAAACGGAATTATTAGAGATACATAAATGACTAGCTTTTGCCCGCGACTTCGTCCGCGTAGGTTTCGATATTTACACATTGAATTTCAAAATAGATAACATTTTTGGTCTCTCGTTGGAATATCTTAACCACAAAAGATGTGGATGCTTTTATGGGATAAAAACTGTCCTATTCCAGGACCTAACCTATGTATATGTGTGCCAAGGTTTATCCCGATCCGTCCAGTGGTTGAGGCGTGATTGAGTAACAAACATCCAACATTTCGCATTTATATTATTAGTGGGATAACTTATACAGGGAAATGCGTTAATATACCAAGAATGATTTAAATTGAGCAAATATGATATCTATTAGTTATTTTATTTAATAGTTAAACCACCGGATGGCCACGCCATAGGCGTCGCAATATAGCAGACCAAAGCGAGGGTGGATGCACGAACAGTATTCCAGCATCCTACTATAATATTATAAACGCGAAAGTTTGTAAGTATGGATGGCTGTTACACGTATATAATGTATAATGGAAATGTTTATCTTAAATGGAATAGGACATAGAATAGTTTTTATCCTGAAAAAACATCCCATTCCTATGGGAAATACTTAATAATAATTTGTGATGTTAAGTTGTCCATTCCGACGAAATCGCGGGCTAGTATAGAATAAACAATGAAACAAAACAAAAAGTTACCATATCATTTCAGCATAATCAGCCATAATACATCCCTAATTTAAAGTCTCCATACCTTCTAATCTTATGCCTCATGGTTGAAGCATTTGTCTAAAACGCCAGAGGTCATCGAGTCTATTTTCATTAGAGATAATTAACTGTCAACTTTATACAAATTGTTCCTTTGCTTGTGAAGTCATTGTTCTAAAGGATTTCTGTACGGTATTTTAGTACTGAAATTCCTTTGGAATTAGACAGTTCGACGTTATTGGTGTTATTATTACGACAAAAGTCATCCATTAATTTCCATTCTATATTAGTTAATTAATTAATACTCTTTGACATAAAGTCGCTTAACGTCATCATAACGATAATGGAATATGACACAGGAATCTAATCTGTGACGAAATGCTAGCATAATATATACGTATGGGTGATACGTCCATGTTTATACGTCATCTATGATTTGATTACGTTTATTATTTGTGACAGGAATGTAATCAGGGCTGTGCAATGAACATTTGCGCCCTAAGCAAGTATGTATGTATGTATGTATGTATGTATGTATGTATGTATGTATGTATGTATGTATGTATGTATGTATGTATGTATGTATGTATGTATGTATGTATGTATGTATGTATGTATGTATGTATGTATGTATGTAAATGCTTTATTGTACAAAAAATAACAAGAATCACAAACAAAAGGATAAAGTTGTGGACAAAGGCGGATTTATCCCAGTTAGAGATCTCTTTTAGTCAACCTTATAGTAACTGAATGGATTGGTATAATGCGTTTAGTACTAAAATTATAAAAGAAACGTACACATCAAATATACACTTACACTAAAGAGAGAGTATGACTACTCTAATGGTGATGGGGATTCTTCTAAGGAGCTATTTGAATTAACCCGATCTGACTTAACTTTATCCCACATCAAAAATAGACAGGCGGCCATGTTTTTTTTATGTACACAAGTAAGATGGTGCTCGTGCCTATTTAGGCGGATTGCACCAATCACACTACTCCGTAATATTTACTGTCAATGTTCTATGATAAATATCCAAGTTTGTTGAATATTATGGGCTAGTAGAGTTGTACACCTAATGAGGTATCTGACTGTACATTGAGTAATGTTGTCAGGTCCTAATATAGTTTTATAAGTCACAGCAAAAAATGGATTATCTAAGTAGATTATAGCTTAGTTCTTAGATACATACGAGTATATACCTATTTATTATTTTACAAATTCCTTGCATTATAAGATTATCAATGTCGGAACGACCAACAATTTGTTGTGCCTCTATCGTAATTTAGCTGTTCAAACAGATCGACCGAATTCGGTTAAAGCTATATAATTTCCTATCTGGAGTTACAAACACGGCCGAATTACGAATGGTGGTTAGTACCACAACAATTGTTGCTTCCGATCGTATTTATTTACCTACTAGCTGTGCCAGCGGCTCCGCTCGCGTGGACTACAGAATCCGCTCAGCTTCCCACTTCTGCTCCCACTCCCACTCCTGCTCCAAATGTAGTCCAAACTCATCGCAATCGGAATAGTACCGAACATTATAATTATACTTCTTTGTTATATTGCATATTTTACCTACTAATGTATTTGAAAACTAAAAAAAACCATTTCTTTTGATGGAGTTAACCGATTGCGGTGAAATAAAGCCTATATTAGTAGCTCCGAGTTAAGCCCTCGTTTCTATGAAAAGCTCATCAAAATCGGTTCAGTCGTTTTTTTAGTAATGTGTGCACAAAACAACAGACACAAATTCCAAAAATATTTGAAATGTGTTCTATTACTTATGCTTAGACCCCTTAGACTTTTTGCAAATCACGCTTAGTTTACGTTTTTATTTATTAGATAGAGTAAATAATATCCTCTCTATCATTAGTACGACCCTGAGTTTACTCATCGTGACACGTCACATAGAATCCATGAGCCATAATTTGACCGACCATTATGTTAGTACGGATGGACATGCGCATGCATGAATCGAATTTCATATTCAATTACATGTGGTTTTCATTGTAACATTCTCTCTGGAATTACGAGCTTCTGGTGACGTATTTCAAAATCAGTAGGGTTGCCGCCATTGTATTTCTCTTCATTTTATTGATTTTCTATATTTAAATAACTCACGTTATATTTTGGGTGTCTAGTCTTGAAGTAGACTTTGACCTCTGCTTTCAGTAAGTGCTATTCTCTAAAATACAAACTCACGTGCGAGTCTCACTCAAGTTACTTCACTCACTTCGAAACCATTGGCATTCTGTAAACATTTTAGAGCACTGTTGACGTGAAGTGAGTTCTTGAAAATATATAATAAAATACCGAAAGGTATAAAGGACAGTCAGTCATATGACACATTTGTAGCTAAAATGAAGAGCTATATATTAGAGAAAGCGTATTATAATGTAGATGAGTACCTAACAGAATTAATTTGCTATTGATTATGACAATACCTATTATGTGTTTGGAATATATCTGGCTAGTCTAATGGAATTGCAATATTTGTTACGTACTTATATTTAAGTCTCATTGTAGTGTGTCTGGTATTTTTATGTTGACTTGTAAATAATATGTTTTACTAATAAATGATTGATTACATTCCAATATTTTTAGAGAAATAACAATATTATAACTATTAGGTAAGTCTAGGCAATTTTACTTGGTTACTAGGCTCACAGCATTCATGCGGAACTGAAATACTTCCAACGTGTCACACTTATTGTTAATTTCTTAATGTGTGTCGCGAGTGGCGACCCTGAAACCAAACCAACCCTGAAAACCTGCACGGGTGTGTTTCGTGCGCCTCATTAGAGTGCAGATCAACGATTATGTCACTGCTCCGTTGACAGATTTATGTTGTGACCTGCGGGACCCTGTCGCGATACGATTTGTTGGCCGTTTGTGCCTATACATAAAGCGCATTTAACTAATATCATGAAACTAACTGAACTGCTACGGACTTGCATTCAAGACGTGGCAGTGGGCATAAATAAAACAGAATGAATACAATCGAGATTTTTAAAACTATAAGTAGACAGAAAAACTAAAATCATGTATAAAGATAATTATATCGAACAATATAACTTATGTAAAATCCTTAAGCATAAGTACCTAATAGCACTAAACAACCATAGCAGAGCCAGACCAGTCCAGAGCATATAACTCCAGTCCTACATGTCAGGTACACCGGGTTGGTTGCTCAGGGGGGAAAGTTGGAGTCCTTCACGATGGTAAACAAATAGGCAGGCAGATCGCGCCAAGTACCACGATCCTGATGCACGTATTTCGTTTCATTTACTCTCATCATTGTCTTCATTTATGCTTACCGTGGGACACACGTGCTCACGTTTCCGTCTGTGAGCACTCGTTCCATATGTCTGTCTACGTCAGTCGTCCCCAGCTCCTACTACCAGCCACATTCGCTTGATACTTGATCTGTTTCGTCATTCGTTTATCACTCACTTATAAAACATACCCAAACCTGTTTGAATTGATCTGTACATACGCCTTTTCCCAAATGTCCTTGTTATGAATATTTTTGTTGCTAGCAAATAACCATCTTTTTTCAGCGACCGAGATACAGTTCCGCGTTTATATGCATATAATAGCTTGGCTTTAGTAGCTTTATTATAACGCCTGCTTTATGATGCTGATGTTACATTTGGTAGGCATTGTCAGACACAGTTTGAGAACCCCTTTGTTCGTCTTCTGTTCAGTGAAGCGCTTTGCTTTTGGTTCAAGGGATAAACTGTTATTGTAAAATCTTAAACTGCGAAGTTTATTAGGCTAATTCTGATTTAATGAACTAAGCTTTGAAATATCGATGATGTAAATACGAGTACTTGCCGATACCATTAGATAACCAGGTAATTAAACAAAATCATTCGTTGTTCCTAGATTCTTTCTAGAACCAATTTTTAGATTATTGGTTTTTCTACAAAACACAATAAATGTCCATCACAATTTACGCGATTTTTTGTTTCTTCTAGATAACCACTTATTTAGTTTTATACAAGAAACTATTAGTTACCTTTATATAACACAGGTAATCTTATAAGATATGATTATATCATGTATGATTTTATTGTTCTTCCTAATTACCCGGTTATTCAACTTGTTTTTCTACAAAGAACATACATAGATAACCAACTCCAACATAAAAGAGGGTTACAATTTGACTAGTACCTAGTTTGTATGTGTAATATCTATAACTGAGTAGTATTTGATATTAAAAATTAAAAACTCGCCCTTAAATTATTAGACAAACTTTGTTAATATTTTTGTAAAGTAATAAAATAAGCTCCCCTTTGTCGGATGTTGTTAAAAAAATTGGTAAACCTACAAGAATGGTAAAAGCTGCAACTTCCTGTACCTGCCTACTGATACTTTCCTTAAACTTACTTTAGAACAAAAAGCGATGTAGGTTTTATTTCGTGCCTTATTTACTTGAACGTGATATTTTGCTAAAATTTAAAAGTCTTCAGTAATTTCTTAGGCATCTGCTATTCTTCAAGATGCCTATTCAATTTCTTGGCTTCTTACATTTAGGTACTCCATAACCTAATTTGTTTTGGATTTGTTCATTGCCAGACCTGCTTTTTCACGCAATACTCAAAATTTAAGGTTTACATTTTATTAAAAAAAAATCGCTTGTGATAATTGGCAGGTATAGCTCGATATGCTGCAGGAGCTTCAGCGGCGCTGATACATTCCAGCTGTTTTTTTTTAATATGCCATAACATTCTTATTTATTATTTATTTAATAGTTTATTGTACACACAAACATACAAAGATAACAAAAAAAAATTATACAAAAGGGTTTATTTTTGGATGTTTATTATTTGCATTGAAATTAAAATATTACCTTACGATAACTACCTTCGTGATAATAACCTCCCGCGTGTAAACTGTCAACTATTTAGTTTGATCCGAGTGCTCTAAGTATCCTAATCTCAAATTGTATCATGCTCCATTATCAAAGGCGAATATCTTAACTGAAGTACTCTGTTTGGAAACAATATCTTTCCTGGGGCATAAGATTGCCTACAAATTACATGAAACTTTGCCACGTAAGTCCACCGGGAGATAACTTTGCCCCTTATTCAATCCGTCAGTATCGAAACTTGGTAGCTCCAAGTTTCGCTCTTTGACCACGATCGGTAAAACAGTTGAAACTGCTCCAAGGACCTGCCAAGAAGGTGAAATTGAAATCTCCTTGGAAATATCGTTTAGATTCTTGTTGGCTGTTCTGAGGTCTAAGTCAACTCCCATTTTTGAGGAAGGACTTCGGACTATCTTCCTATTTCGTACGGTACTATTTCATTAATTTCTTATCGGCTAAGGTAATCCACTGGTAGGCGCGATGTTTATGATAATTTGTCGAATGTTGTAAAAATCTAAATAGTCTAGTTGGTAGTGAGCTCGCCTCACGATCATGATGTCTAGGTTTCACATCTAGAAACGTATATATACTTCTTGAAGTATTTCAGATTTAAGTACGGTTTATTATCATAACACTACGGGCTTTTCGGAAAGGAGAACAGCGGGAGGTAACCTTCATACGTCAAGGAAGGTATTCTACCGTGTATGTGAAGTCCAGCAACCCGCACTGGACTAGCGTGGTGGACTATATCGTATACCCTCGTTAAGAGAACAGGCCGTAGGCCAGCAGCGGGGAATTATTAAGTGAATATTGATTTGATTTTGATTTGTACAATCGAGCTAAACTTAAACGCCCAAGTTCATTACAACGCCGCCGTACCACCTGTCGATTCTGGCTTCCAGGAGTTGAAGTTGGAGAATAGAGACGAGGCAGGCATACAGGGAGTTCTCTAACCTGGTTTGTCCGTGGCTTGCAGTCACGACAAGATCCATGTGGCCGTAGGATTTGTCTGTCTACCACGATAATTATCCAACCAACATTCTTATACAATTACTTAACTTAAAAATTATACTTTTCACCTTTCTGCATTTAAACTTGTTGACCGCCTCGTTGATCTAGTAGCTAGTCGTTAGACTCGAGCGCTAGAGGTCGTGGGTTCGATTCTCACTAGTAAAATCTGGTCCCATTCTGAATGTTATATTATTAATTTGTTCTATCCATGTTTAAATCCCATCATATACGAGAAATCCGCCAAATGATCACCCACAGAACTAAAGTCTTCGACAAAGCTCCAGAAGTTAGTACATTGAAGTGGCAGTGGGCTGGTTACATCTGTCAGAGAATCGATTACCGTTGTCTAAACGAGTTCTCGAGTGGAGACTGCGACTGGGCAAGCGTAGTGTGGGTCGGCCCCTGGTTAGATGGAGCGACGATCTGCGTAACGTGGCTGGTAGTGACTGGATGAGAAAAACCGAAGATCGGATTCAGTGGCTCGCCTTGGGATAGGCCTATGTCCAGCTGTGGACTCTTGAAATCTGATTATGATGATTATACAGGAGATGAATGTATGTTCCAGTATATATGAAATATGTATTTATAAAAAAAAAACTGGCCAAGTTTATGTACTATAATAAGTTTAATAAAAGTGGTTTTGAAGTGAGAATGCTCTGTGTGTAGTCAGGAAACATGCAAAGTTTTAATTAAAAGGGCAAAGTTCCCTACTTTGTTGCGGTATTTAAATCGCATGCAAATACAAACCACACGGAAGTTCTTATTAAAATTGTATAAATTCCAAGGATACCTGAACTCATACCAATAACTCTTTGTAACATGGTTGCATACTTATTTATAGTCTAAATAAATATTTACAATATTTACACGAAATAGTTTAATTCTGTTCTAATGTCCTATACTAAAAAAACTTGAAGGAAATTCATTGTCATCAAAAATGCGTACAAACTATTAATTCTAGGTAGATAAGCTGTTTTTTCGAAAACTGTACATCAAAATGTTCGATCGTCATTCTATAAATTCGACAGTGGCAAAAAGTACCATCCTTAGTTTATGTAAATTAATATCCAATTTTCGGATACTACATCAGACATTATTT
Organism: Esperia sulphurella; assembly: GCA_947086405.1. NCBI lineage: Eukaryota > Metazoa > Arthropoda > Insecta > Lepidoptera > Oecophoridae > Esperia > Esperia sulphurella. The sequence continues at coordinate 4,497,654 of OX352274.1, read as the reverse complement.
TCCCAAACCTTAAACTTGTGTACCATTACAGGATTTAAACGATAAGTGATCTCACTCGATGTGTTCTGGTGGAGATCCAGATATTTTGGATCAGAATTTTTCTAATATATATTGTTAATTAACGATTTGAAGTTTTTTTCTCAAACCATTTCTCTCTGTACAATACATTACAAATAAAATGGGATTAGTTTTGTGCCTTAGTAAATGTATTAGTGTAGGAAAAATCTATATTTCAGTGATATACAGTTTCTGTTAATGTTGATTCAGCTTCGCACAACAAACTTGATTTTAAAAGATGTGTTGCGTGAAGTTTGTTGCGCCGTTTCTTCTTCACAGCGCTTACACCTAGGACGCGGTAATCGAAAAAAAGAAGGAAATTGACGTGTACCATGTGTACTCATATGCAATAGATGATTTTAACTTTGACTTTTTCAGGAAGTTATTATTAATGTTAAATTATGAAGTTTCGATATTAGTAAAGGGTTTTACAATACATTTTAAAGTACAGAAGAAATCGAGTGAGAATACTTTATCGTTTCCATCACCCTGTATAGAAGAGTTCTTACCACGAAATTCGTTTTCCGATAATTTTGTTAATTAATAACGAGAACGTAATTAACACAAATAATTGGATTAAAATCATACAATAGTAGACTCAAATTTTACACTTTTGTTTTCATTATTTTCAAAATGTACGCGAGTATTATTTTAGGGTGAAAATTTGGTTATGATGAGGCTGAAATTAAATTACGTCGTAATTAATTAATAAGACTAATTAATTAAAGTGTCAAGTTGTCTGCAAGGAGTGAGTGGATGCCGTTACAGAGTTCATTAGTAATAAGTAATACTATCTAAACTCTGCGTAAACCGAGTTATTTATAATATTGACTCGGAAAAACTTCCATGAAAATTCATTTCCAAAATTGGAATTCATTTTCCAGAATCGGTGATATATAGTGACATAGTTTCAGACTCCCCTCCCCCCCGCCCCCACATACACACACACAATCACTAGCTAAATATCTAACTTAATTAGATTGATATTGTTTTTAAGTGCTGTGGATTTTGTGAAATTAAATAAATAAAATAGCACTACTCATTACATAACATAAATAATTTTAAATATAGATATAGATAGATTAGGTAATAATTAATAATTTATAGATAACATTTAGTATATAGTGTATTTTAGCTTGTATTTATTGTAAGTATAGTATATAACGATTTTCTTTGTTTTTTTTGCGCTTACCACTCATTTATTTATTTATTTAATAGTTTATTGTACACACAAATATACAAAGAACAACACAAAGAAAAGAAAATTATACAAAAAGATAAGCTTATTTCTAAAGAAATTTCTTCCAGCTAACCTGCGGTGAAGATAAGGGATTATGGAGAGGCAGTAGTCGCGTGTATCTACTATATATTTAATAATCATAGAACATATAACACAATAAGTATAAACTATAAATACCAATACAGATACATAAATATATATGTATATATAATATAATACAATATAATAAAAATATACGATATATTATTGACAGAGAGTAAGGTAGTGCTCTTTAACTCGTGATCTGAACACAGAAATCGTCTGAGAGACGCGTATTGAGGGGGGCAGTGAGTTCCACAGCCTGACCGCGTGAACAGTAAAGAATAGGAGTAGAAGTCACTTTTATGAGAAGGAATTTTAAGAAGAGATCTAATGTGAGAACGACAAGGGACATCAGAGGGGCGGGTGAAGGTAAAACGTTCCCGTAAGTAAGAGGGAGAAGTAGGGTTATTTAAGACGTTAAAAAGGAGACATAAGATGCGAGTATCCCTGCGAAGGCGAATTGGGAGCCACTTGAGCTTAGAACGAAACTGAGAAATATGGTCGTACTTACGTAGACCAAAAATGAAGCGAATACAGATGTTTTGAAGACGCTCAAGTTTGTTTAAAAGCTCCTCTGTGGCATCCAGGTAGCAAGTGTCAGCATAATCCAGAATTATCTGCATTATCTGCATGACCCAAATGTCAACTGGAAGAGAATGCCATATTGGCATTATATTCGCCTTTTATTCAATATGTGCAATTAACTTTTTAAATTAATAAATAAATTAGGTGGTAATAACATATCAATAAATATAAAAAAGGGGTAGTAGGTACGTTACGTTTTATTACGAAGCGCATATAACTATCACCAAATTACATTAAATATGGATTAGTACAACTGGTTATACTGCTAGTTCTATGACAGAACAGAATTGACAAAAAATACCAATTAGTTAAACTGACTTAGTATGTCAAATTGAATTAATTTAATAGTGGCGGTCCAATTAGTTCTACTGCTCAGGCTGACATTTGGATTCGAGTAAATTTAACGAATGGCGTTCTTGAAGATATCCTTGATGTTAATATTAACCAGGGTTCGCTGATAAACGGATAATCATGATATATATCAAGATATATATCTATGTTGATATATATCAATTGATATTTATTGTCTCAGAAAAATTCATTGCCCGTCTTGAAGAAATTTTTTCTATCTTCGGTCTGGTGCAATAATAATTTCGTAATCGTTTAGGAACCGAAAAAGCTCATAAGTTGGTTTATACATATGTTCAAGAATTTGAACCAGTCCAAAAGAACTCCAACATACAATATGGACTGGGTTTGTGATCCCAATGCCGAAGATTATTTAACGATGAGGTAGAAACTGAAAGTCAACTAGACTGGGAGCCAGAGAAGATTTATACACTTATGCCTGAGACCTGACCCTGAAGTGGACTAAGTAATATTACAATTTGAAATAAAAATTTAAACATTATAAGTTTTCATTCGGTTAACTGTTGATTAAATAGACTGATTATTAATTATTATAAAACATTTTTTTGTTAAATTTATAATAAATAAATAAATCAAACGCAATTTTTGTTACACTTTTGATTTAAAAGAATATTAAATAAAGCAACTTGCAGCCTATAAATAGCATCTTTCAGAAGCATGATATGTATCCGATAATATCAAATATCGGATATTTTGATATCTATTATAAATATCGGATTTTTGCGAACCCTGATATTAACCGATCACCGATTATCCAAGTTTGACCCTACTTACTGCTTATAACAAAGAAACAAGCTCAAAGGCAGTTGGCTATGTGTACATAAAAATCTGGAAATGACGGGTTCACATCGCACCGACCGCAGTGGATGGCGCTGTACCTACGTACGTAGATATATTCATATATATGCTATCTCATACATATATCTAAATAAATAATAAATAAATATCTCAGACATTCACACCAATTATCCAGTCCCAAACTAGGCAGAGCCTGTGCTATGGTTACTAGATAACGGAAACACATACTTAAATAAATATATAAACATCCAAGACTTGGGTACAAACATTCATATTCATCATACGAACATTTGCCCCTAGCGGGATTCGAACCCGCAACCTCCGGCGTGGCAGTCCGAGAGCTACCCGTTCCGCCACGGAGGTCGTCGTTAATAGATGTCGTTGCGAGTGGCTTTGACGCGATAGCTCAGTTGATAGAGCGTAATCCCGGATAGGTCGGCCGCGGGTTCAAATTCAGCTCGCTTGTAAATTCGTCTTTCTTCAAAGTTTAAACCAAATAAAATCTTTACTGTGTGTGAAGTTTGAGTTATACAATTATAAAATTAATATAAACTATAAATACTCGAGTACTTCATAACAATCTACGGAAAAAGGCTACTTTTACCATAGAAATTTAAATTTCAGCTAGAACCTCTTATACTGAGAATAAAATCTGGTCTAAGAATCATCATCACGTAAAGCCAGAGCAGTCCACTGTTGGACTACGAAATTTTATTTATCTCATCATAACTTTCCGGAGTCCAAGAGTCATCATCATCATCAGCCGAAATACCTATGTCCACTGCTGAACATATATAAAACTTAATACTTATAACTTATTTGCTATTTTATTTTATTTATTATAGTCATATAAGTACCTATTTATCATTTTAATTTCCTAATCAGCGCAACCTACAATTTCTCTGGCATATTTTCTACCCAAACGTTGTCTGGAAGAAAACGCTTAAAGGGATAAGATCGCCTAAATTGTACTATTTGTAACTTTTATAACGTTTAACTGTATTTGTTTGTGTAATAAAGTGTATTGTATTGTATTGAATATAAGCCTCCCCAATAGAATGCCAGTTTTGGTGGTCTGTCCATTGGGGGATATGCCATAATCACCACGCTTGCCTGCAAACCTGTTTGCTACGGGTTTTGTTAACCATCAGTTGAAATACATACACTGCTGAACATAAGCTTCTCCAATAGAATGCCACTTTTGGTGATTGCAATAATGATCTTAATATACACAGGAGAACGCTGCTGCCCGTCCCTGGTGCAATCCCTTAGTCGACTTGATGACACCCACGGGAAGATTGGGGGTGGTCCTATTTTAAACCGGGAACCACACGACTATAGGCTAAAAGTGCATGAAGAAAACACATTACCCACAAGCAACATCGCTCACCGTTCGGGTCTAGTACTCAAGAAGGTCAATATGCGGATCTCTTGAGCGCTAAGAATGAAGTCTGCTAAGAATGACCTGGGATTGTTCATCTAATGGGCGCACCACTCTCAGAGAGAAAACGAGCAGCGTTTTATTACCGGGCAGATATTTTCCGGACGGACGCCCGCCGTTCGAGGCACTCGGCTTCGATTTGAAGTGGTTTTATAGTCAAGGAACGTACAGTGTGAAAGTCTTGCCCAGTTAGATGGACGTTCGTTTTACGTTTGTGAGGTCGGGGATTCCGGGTTCCTTTAAATAAAGATTTGAGTATCTGTAAATATAGAGTACTGTTGTAAAAACAAATTTATGGGATAAAGAGTAGTTGGGCCCAACTTACGAACATTTTAAGATATACTAGTCCAACAGGAATCCAGCGGAACCAATAGTTACTACGATTTTTCTAGTTAAAGTCAGTATAGAACTAAGTTGTTGCTACTTAATTCATCCCACTAATATTATAAATGCGAAAGTTTAGATGTTTGTTACTCAACCACGCTTCACTGGACGGATCGGGATCAAACTTTGGCACACATATAGGTTAGGTCCTGGAATAGGACATAGGGTAGTTTTTATCCCGAAAAAATATCGCATTCCTATCGAAACCTACGCAGATGAAGTCGCGGGCAAAAGCTAGTGTATTATTAGTTACTAGGTTTTGCCTGCGACTTCGCGGCCTACTCAACCCGTGGTCACACCTCCAGCACTCCATACAAGCGAATAGATTTATTTACCTACTACTACAGAAGCACAAGCTTGTCTGTACACGTTTTGTGTGTGTGCATCAATTAGGGCTGCTGCTACACCGAGCGCGCGAGCACAGTCGATCGAGAGAAGTACAATGTTATACGTCAATAATATTAGCGCTTCTCTTTATAACTTATAGGCACAGAATACTCTATACTATAGGTCGGCAACCTTTTGCTATAGCAGGGCCACAAATGTTGCCAGAGTATTAATGCGGGCCGCACGTATTTTTATACATATGTACGGACATATATTTGAAATAAAACGCATAACATCACAGTCTTGATAAACAGTTCTTAAGAAATGAAATAGGTAATTTTTTTATTATCCCGCGTGGGAGCGAGCTTTCAGGAATACTCTTACGGCCCAGCAGCATGCTTCTTCAGTAATTTTTTTTGCGGAGCTCAGGCTTGGTGTCGCACCGAGATAGTCCACGGGCCGCATGCGGCCCCTATAGAGTCTATAGCCTCGATTTCTCGGCGCCGGCGGGCGGTCATAGCCCAGTAGTGCGTACTGCTAGGCGTGCTCTATTTTGCGGACGACGTTAAAATTGCGAGGAGAGATTGGTGTCCTTTCTTTACGAAGTATTTTTTAGTATTCTTTGCCGTGAGCGCCCACCTTAAAACAAAAGTCGTTTATAAAGAAATCTGAACCCAACTTCAAGATGCCTACTTATCGCAAGCAAAAAGAAAAATTCCGCTCGCGGGAGCACGCCACGTTTCCCGCCTAATGTTTCTTTTATGAACACTTGTACGACAATGCTAACGCCGTCGTATGGGAACGTCTCTATTTTTAGGGTTCCGTAGCCAAATGGCAAAAACGGAACCCTTATGGATTCGTCATGTCTGTCTGTCTGTCTGTCTGTCTGTCCGTCCGTATGTCACAGCCACTTTATTCCGAAACTATAAGAACTATATTGTTGAAACTTGGTAAGTAGATGTATTCTGTGAACCGCATTAAGATTTTCATACAAAAATAGAAAAAAAATCAAAAATTTTGGGGGTCCCCATACTTAGAACTAAAACTCAAAAATTTTTTTTTCATCAAACCCATACGTGTGGGGTATCTATGGATAGGTCTTCAAAAATGATATTAAGGTTTCTAATATCATTTTTTTCTAAACTGAATAGTTTGCGCGAGAGAATCTTCCAAAGTTGTAAAATGTGTGTCCCCCCCCCTGTAACTTCTAAAATAAAGGAATGATAAAACTAAAAAAAATATATGATGTACATTGCCATGCAAACTTCCACTTAAAATTGGTTTGAACAAGATCTAGTAAGTAGTTTTTTTTTAATACGTCATAAATCGTAAACCACAATAATATTATTAAAACATCGATCAAAGTTACAACGAACTACTATAACTTTTATATTATGTTACTTGCTGGTACGGAACCCTTCATGGGCGAGTCCGACTCGCACTTGGCCGCTTTTTTAGGATAAACGCACGTCGCAACGTGGGGATTAGCTGCGCAACGTGTGGGCTGATCGCGGAGTTACCACGTTAAATATCGCTTAAGTTTCGAACATGAACGTTATTTTTACAAGTGAATGGTTTTGAATTAGGTACGTTGGTTTACGTTCTGTCTCAAAACTCTGTAGGTAAAGTGCGTGTGTCCTTAAATGCCTTTTGGTAATTGCATCAAACTAAGTAACTATAACTATTTTAAATATACCTATGTACTCGTATCTCTAAGTGTGAGGCCCAAAGTTACAACCTTGTTTAAATAACATCATCATCATATCAGGCTTTAGACGTCCACTGCTCGACATAGGCCTTCCCCAAAGAACGCCATCACACCCCGTGCTCCGCTCTCTGCATCAAGCCGCTTCCGGCCACCTTCGCAAATAACAGTTATTCATAAAAATTATAAGAAAGGAAAGGGCCTTTACCTGACCTTTCCATTTTCTCTAAATTCCGTGAAGCTTCATAATTTAGACATTTATTTATTTATTTAAAATATTGCAGCATTACAGATTATTCCATTACTTTACTTAACTTTTATTCTATAGACGAAACACTCATTCCTCTCTCTAGCATTCCCTTGCATTCCGTCATCAGCCGTCCCATGCCGTCTACGAACAAGTCACAGTGCGGCGCCTCGGCGAGCAGGGAGCCGAACAGCTGGAGTGCGTGCGCGATGGCATAAAAGTGTAGATCAAAGCATATACTTCCTATTACTCTAGGAGTATTCTGTCCTAGTAGCACTTATCGCAGGCTATTTTAATAACGACACAGGTCCCCAATAAACCCCTTGTTAAATATATCTGATTATAGCTTAACTACTAGTATGTATGAAAAATATTGTATTTTTTATATTGCTTCTTTTATTGAATACTTACGTATCAGATCACACAAATTGGATCAAATAAACGTTAAAAAAGAGTTGGAGACGAATGAAATTTATTCCAATATTCATTATTTTATATTATTTTTGTCTGGGAAAAGCAAATAAAACTAAAAGGAAAAAGAGGTGGAGGAATAAAACAGAGGGAAAATGATAAAATAAATAATGGAAGATTTATGTTTTTAACGCCTTTAGTATGAATACACCACCGCAGCGATCTGCGGTAAACATGCGAGAAGCACGTTGCCCGTAAGTACTAAGATCAGATAATACAAATATCATGTCATCATCAGCCGAAATACGTTCACTACCGAACATAAGCCGCCCCAACAGAATGTCAAGACGACTAGGGTTTGCACCAGAGACGGGAAGCAGCGTTCTCCTGTGTATATTAAGATCATTACTGCGATCATCAATCCGCCTGCCAAGCGTGGTGATTATGGGCAAATCCCCCAATGGCCTACCTTCCAAAGTGGCTTTATGTCTCACTCTGGCTTCCCGCGACTTTTCTATAATTCATCATCAGATTATTTTTGTCTCCACTGCAGGAGCACAACCCTCTCTCAACTGCCGGAGACAGACGGAAGATTTGGCCTACACTCCCCGGGCTGGCCAGACGGGTTGGGCAGGCCTGATTGATGTTTTACAATGTATTTCCCTTAGTAACCTTGTACGACTCACATGTTTACCCTATATCACAGTGGTGGTGTACTAAGGGACTAACAGTACGGTGGTAACTAAGGTTAGAGCTAGGTTAGGATAGGTAAAACACCGTTGAATAGTTACAATGATGACATTGAACATAGTTTCGTAGACTTAAGTAAGTATATTGAACGGGGTACAAAAATGCAGCGTTTCGTACTAAAAGAATTGTACTATACATATTTCAGCATGGCAACCAAAGTAATTCATTTCTTATTCATTGTTTGTTCCGGTTTTACAGGCTTCCGTTTGACGGGGGTAATAAAAGAGTAGGTAGGCCTATTCTGCAAGGCTTATTAACGATGTCGTTTCCACATTCAGTATATTTTATTTTTTAGGTATTCGTAAGTGCTATGGAGCATAGCAACATTAACATAGCATTAACGTCACAGCATTAGGAACGTAATCGCAAATAGGATTGCCCTATTATGAGTCACCTTATCAATTTAACTAAATCTATTTTTATAATTTTATAATGACATACTGCATAAGTTACTACTGACAATATTGTGGATCCTCGTTGTCCCTAAATAAAACATTTTATTTTTTATGTCTATGGTGATGAGATGATTTAAAATATAACATTAGCAGTCACTATTTTCAACTTTGTTAGACTCAAACACCACTGCAGATAAATGTGTACATTAAAATCATATCTATAGTTATAAAAGTTACTAATTTTGATATCTTTTTTTATTGTCTGCCCAGTTCCAACAAAATTAAACGTAGACATAGAACCGGTGATAGTAACAATATCGTCTCTTGTTTCCGAATACTCCTTTTTCTTTATAGAATGTTTTTTTCTTTCTTGAATCAAGAAACATGCCTTCTCAAACATGGGACGCTTTGCCACGTTATGCAGATTTTAGGGACAGATCTTTAGTTAGTACTTACTCCGCGTGTAAAATCAAATTATACATATGAACAGACTGCATTTGAACTGCCAGCCAGCTGTAAAATGGCAGTTCGGATGCAGTTTTTGTGCTGTTGGCATAACTGCATCAAAACTGCAAACCGACTGCCGCAATCCGCGGGCAGTTCTAACGACTGCACACTGCCTGCCAGCTAACTGTAATAGAACTATATTGCAGTTGCCCCAACTGCATTAAGACTAATTTACAACCGGGCAGGTAGCTGGCAGACGGTATGCAATTTTGTTGCAGTTATGCCAACCGCAAGAAATCTGCATCCAAAATGCCCTTTTGCAGCTGACAGTTCAAATTCAGTCCGTCTGTGTTCAAGTATTATCGCACCTGCATACGCCGAATAAGGAATTCTAAAGCGTATGTGAAATCCACCAACCCGTACTGGGCTACCGTGGTGTACTAGGTAAACACTTATGAGAGAAATATGTGTATGTAGTGGTAATTCGTCGACTTATAATTACCATACGCTTCACAAACTCATTTATTATCCTGCCCAATCAGAAGCCACACAATTACATACACAAGGAGGCCTGAGCCCTGCCAGTCAGTGTAGACATAATAGGCTGCTATACCTGCCTTATACGGAAGTAGACTTAGACAGGTCCCACTAGTAGGCCTCGCACCGGCTTGCGCTGGTGACCATAAACTGTGACATTTATGGCCCAGATAGCTTGAATAGTTGCTTACATTGTTAGCCCAGAGATTGCCATTTGCAGCACTAACGATTCTGGTTTGAAGTGGGAAACGGATACTCATCCCACATGGTGGTAAGCGGTCACTGTTACTCTAAACCTGTAACATTTGGATAACAGTCCAAAGGCATAAGTGGGTTGTTCATATTCAACTAGTTTACCAACCATTATTACAAAGGCTCTGCCTAGTTTTGGACTGGATAATTGGTGTGAATGTCTGATATATTTATAAAAAATAAAAATAAAATCTCAGCCTGTGGTATGGTTACTAGATAACGGATAGACATACTTGAATAAATATATAAACATCCAAGACTTGGGTACAAACATTCATATTCATCATACGAACATTTGCCCCTAGCGGGATTCGAACCCATAACCTCCGGCGTGGCAATCCGAGAGCTACCCGTTCCGCCACGGAAGTCGCCAATTTATATTTATTTATTAGTTTATTATTATAAATTACGAGATTCATCCAAAAAAATATATGTTTACACCAATTGAGTACGATTAAAATTAACATGAAAATTTGGAGCTCTCACACTAGATCATGCAGTCTGTTTTGGGGAGCCTGAGATTCCAGGTAACATTACAAATTGTAGGACAGAATAAATATTGTTAGAAAAAAATATATTATTAGGATGGTGAGTGTTTGGTGGGAGTGTGATTGTGGGTGGTAGTGTGGAGAATATGACTGCAATTGTATATGTACGTGGGGGGAGGATGTATATACAACTGGATGTATATTGTCTAGGAGGATATATATTGTTAACCTATGGTTTAAGTTAGAAAGCCTCCTGTGTTTGTAATTACACAGGATCTGCGGAACATAACAATACCCACACACTTTTAAAGGAGCACCAGCCTGTTCGTACCCGTTTGTGTCTGCGTGAATAATGGTAAGGCTAGCTACAGCACCCAGCGTAATCAAGAGTGGGATAACGTTGTACGTCAAGCACATAAGTGCTTCTCTGTCTAACTTAAAGCGTCGATCGCTCAGTAGTACGAACTGCCAACGGTGCTCTGTTTTGCTGCGACGAATAACTGCGGGGAGGTGAGTATCGCTTCTTTACGTAGTAATCAAAGTATTATCTGACAATACCATCATTGCCGTTGTGCCCCCTTATCATACAATCCAACAATGACGATAATGCTGCGGTGCAATACATCACGTGCATTTGCAACGAGCATTGTTAGTGAGCGCACGCTATTTGTCTTCGCGGGATTCTGTTCGATCCTCTGCTGATAGATCGCTATTGTTTTCATCCATTGCGGCTCCGAAATGCCCTGTCAACGTTTCCCCTGATGGAGGTTAAACGATGTACTACATCCAATGCTTTATCGATCGGATAATAAACTAATACAAGCGTCTATTTTGTGGTTGATTATGGTTGATTTCGTCTATTCTTTCGGGAAATAGCTGTCATAAAAATGCGAGGACTTTTATAATGAGAACCTTTTGTCATTTCTAATAGGGATCGAAGTTCTTCAGGAATGAAATGCCTTTGTCTGATTCTTTGTTCCGATTAGTCTTTTGAACTTTGACTTTTTTAATAGCTTGAAGAATAGGTATTAGTGGGTGTGGTAAGTTTCTGCCTATTGACCTATATTTCTTAAGTATCCTATGAGAAATCAGTAATCTATCCTTTTTATCTTGTTCTGCGTAAATATTTGTAAAATGCAGTATCAAATTTTTTAATAAAAAATTATAATGGTTTAAATACACACAAGTTTCCACAAAATACATGAATTAGCAAGCAGAAGTGGCAGTGGCGCCGAAGGCAGTTGGGGCAGACGAGTTATGGAGTGAACCGCGGGACGGCTCGCGCAGGTTGGAACGCCCCGCTGCCAGATGGACCGACTAACTGAAGAAGGTCACTACACAATAGACCAGAAGCGGCTGGATGCGGAGGGCGGAGGACCGGGTGTGGTGGCGTACTTTGGGGAAGGTGTAAGTCCAACAATAGACATCTAAGGGCTGTTACGAGTATGACCAATTTTCAGAGCCATTTAGTATCGAATACTAAAAACGTCAGCGGGCTGATTCATCAAGTTTATATAAGAAGTCAGAATAGTCCTAAAAGTAGTTAAGAAACCTGTTATTGTGATAACAGTAGGTAAAACTGGGACAAGTAATATCTGTGATAATATAATAATAATAATGTTTTTATTAGAGGCATAAAAAACCCATAAAACAAATAATACAAAAGTTAAATAATTAAAAATTAAACTATTAAATAAAATAAAATGCCTAAAAAAGCGGTAGGTGGTCATTACGTCACTAATACCTATTTCTATTTCTGGTTCACGCTCCGATGGACTTTTATCCAGTACTTATGACGAAGTTCCTTGGAACAAATAGGAACCACCGCGGGTTACTGCAGGTATTTTATTCATTGTGTTGGTTCAAAGCACGCCACGTGTCGGCTTATAAATTGTACCGTAAATGCCTTACACCACATGTGTAAATCATCACGCTATCACGATTGGGGGTTGATTGATGCGGGCATTCGCCGAGTTGTACACTGCTACGCGCAGTACCATACCAACACGGGTCAACATAGGTGCCAACAAAGAATAGTTTTAAACGAAACTTTATAATAGAATAGGTTATTTATTTATAGCTACGACACACACATAAGTACATGAGAAATATACAGAACATGTTTACATACTACAATTTAAATATAATCTAGGTATGTGTCGCAGCAACAAATGACTTAGCATAATGCTGCAGCACGCTACGCGAACTACGGCGCTGGTATTCTGTCATCACCAGATCAAGTGACCTTCTAGATACATTTTACAAATTGTGCTTACAGGGCTGTCAGTGTATTGGGTGTTCATAATAGTATTAAATATATATGTACACAGCGAGTTCACTCGCTCTATGGACGAAGGAAATTCATCATCAGGTTATTTTTGTCTCCACTGCAGGAGCACAACCCTCTCTCATCTGCCGGAGACAGACGGAGGATTTGGCCTACACTCCCCGCGCTGGCCAGACGGGTTGGGGAGGCTTGATTGATGTTTTATAATGTACTCCCTTAGTCGCCTTGTACGACATCCACGGGAAGAGTTGGAGTGGTCCTATTCTAATCTACCGGAAACCACACGGCATTGAAGGAAAGTAATTTTTATTTATTACTCCTACTTAAAAATATATCTTTATACCATTCTCATACACTATTGACACTTGATGTCTTTGTTATTTTTTTACTTAAGTACGGTTTTTTTAACCATCAGTTGAAATACGTCCACTGCTGAGCATAAGCCTCTCCAATAGAATGCCCCTATTGGTTATTGCTGTAATGATCTTTATATACACAAGAGAACGCTGCTGCCCGCCCCTGGTGCAATCGCTTAGTCGTCTTGACGACATCTACGGAAAAAATTGAGGTTGTCCTATTATAAGCCGGGAACCACAATGCTATTATATTATTGCTACAGGCTATTTAATGTAGGAAAGACAACAAGCACGCCTACTGACTGACAATAAGGTAAATAGCCGAATGACTCCAGCATTGCCAGAGTTGAAACTTGTGTGGTACGCTGTAGGTTGCACAGTGTTATTCACAAAGGACTTTCGGCTTTCGGGACTTTATCAGCGAAAACAGTTTGTTATTGTATTGTCTACGGTAACAATGAACAAAATAAATTAATAGAAGGTAATTGTAAGTATAGCTAATTAAAACTATGACACAATTGCAAACGTTTATATTACAATGTGATTATGCTACAATATCTTTAGATCTAAATTATTAACACGCATTTCTGTATAATAGAAATAATATTTCGTTATCAAAATATACGAAATAAATAACTATAGCATAGTGAATCGTTAGCGAAATACAGTATCGCACAATAAACATAATTTTTGTACTACGTTTGAAAAATGACGAAAACCTTTTTTTTACTTTTAATTCAAATGAAACTGTTAGTCAAATCGCTTTAAATAAAAAAAATGAGCTTTTATACAAATTTGAACAAACTATAGAGGACAATGTTAAATTCCTTTTTTTACATTATTTAAGGTCGTTTTAATATCTGGGGTCATTAGCAACCACGTGAACTCAAATTATGTAGACCTATTTGAATAGACTACTTTTAAGAATTTAATTGCCTTTTGGTTTAAACATTCAATCTTTTAACCAATCTACAAAGTTCTTTCCAATATTATATTATAAACATTATATTAGCAAATGTTTTAATGATAAATCTAATTCATAGTACATTTATATTTTTCTCCGTAAACCTGGCTTTTAAGAGGCAAGTTATGGGAAGGATCAGGTCTGATTAGTTACGCACTCCCCCCCCCCCCCCCCCTACATACACCCCCCATCCCTGTACGTATTGTGGGTGTTTAATTATAAATGCGAAAATATGAATGTTTGTTACACAATCACGCATCAACCGCTGAACGGATCGGGATGAATCTTGGCACACATATAGGTTAGGTCCTAGAATAGGACAAAGGACAGTTTTTATCCCCATTATCATCATACATATTACCATCATATTGACATTTCTAAACTCATCCCTAGTATTAATTTTAATTATATTTTGTCCTTTCTCAATCTGAATCTAAACCTTTTTTTAAACCTTTTCTTCTTCCTTATTAATTTAACTTTGTTCTGCTCATTCTTGCTGTGTGTCTTATATTATAAGTGTTCTAAAAATCTGTGGAAACTGTTTCTGTCAATGTTTTGTTATTTGTCAATTACTATATAGACTTTGTATAGACTGTAAGTTTCCTGAAAATAAATAAATTAAATTAAAAAATTAAATTAAATTAAATCCCTAAAAAACATCTCATTCCTATAGTCGAATGGAATATTTTGAAATTACAGATATGTAAATAGCGAAACTTACGCGGTCGAAGTCGCTAGCAAAAGCTAGTACGTTTTTCTCATATTATAACTGAATGTTTTTTTTTTACCTCCATTAGTATTAAACAAAATTATGTAAAGAAAATAAAGCAGCAAGATTTTCTTCGACATACAATAAAATAAATTAATATGTTCAAAACCTAATATGTACCCTAGTAAGGTTTTTTTAACCTGGCTCGCGCACGGCCAGTTGCCGTGCTACGTACACGATAGCCTACGGCTGGATCGCGTAATGTCCCCGCGGGTGAGAATTCCTTGAAACTTTTGAAACCGGTGTTTATGACTTGTTATTTCCTAGCGAATAAATGTGTGTATCGCTCTCGGTAACTGTTAAGTTTAGATAATATGGACATTCCTTTTCACGTCATGTTACTGATTGTTACTACTGATTAAAGAATCCCGCTCTTTAATCAGTAGCAATTCTACCTAATTAATATGGCAGTGATGGACAGGATCAGTGGTGTAAGGGAGCGCAAATACATCCGGTGCTCCAAATGCCAACCTCACCTGCACGTGGTGCACCCTGCTGATTGACCAACGAGGCTCTGGCGACCGACAAATGGCGGTATAACCATTCAACCTCTCACTAGGCCATAAATACCAACTGCTCTTCCAGACGAGTAGGTCTTAGGATGAACGTAGACAAGACGAAAGTCATGTCCAACTCACAAATCGACCTAAGACCGGTGATCGTCGATAATGTCAATATCGAAGCTGTTCAGGAGTACGTCTACTTAGGACAGACAATACAGTTGGGTAAGAACCATTTTGATAGGTAAGCTGACAGAAGAATCCAGTTGGGCTGGGCAGCATACGGAAAACTGCGTCAAATCTTCAAGTCGCCCATTCCACAATGTTTAAAGACAAAAGTCTTTAATCAGTGCGTCCTACCTGTCATGACCTACCTGTTTCTTTGAAGGATATGATTCGTAATGAAGAGATCCGACGAAGAACGAAGGTAACCGACATAGCATAGAATGGATTAGCAAGCTGAAGTGGCAGTGGGCGGGCCAAATCTGTCACAGAACCGACGGCCGTTGGGTCAGACGAGTTCTGGAGTGGAGACCACGGATCGGCACGCGCAGGGTGGGACGCCCCGCCGCCAGATAAACCGACGACCTGAAGAAGGTGGCCGGAAGCGGCTGGATGTGGAGGGCGGAAGACCGGGTGTGGTGGCGTTCATTGGGGAAGGCCTATGTTGCAAGTTTCAACTCAATCGGTCCAGTTGTATTCGAGTTATTCGGGGGGACGGACAGACAGACGGACAAAAAAGCGAATCTTGACGGATCACTTAAAACTTATAAAATGGTTTCAGTAGTCAAATCCTAGTCATGTTGTTCATAGCTAACTTCATTACATTATTTTGTGACATATACATACAATTATACAATAGGTGCAACTATGATCCTTGAAATATTTTTGTCTGTTCGTTAGGTGCTTATAACTCGAGAACCACTAAATCGATTTACGCGTTTTTTTAAGATTCATAGATATGTTCTATCCAGTTTTAGTAGGTGCATATTTTATTACGGCTTACATTATTATAATAATAAGGAGTAACGATAAGAATTAAGGAGTAACATCACTCTTTAGTCCACGCGATCAGAGCCGCGGCCACATAACGTGGAACAAAACGGCAGGTATACAATAATTATCGTCAGAAAAGTATGTATTTACCCTTTATTTCAGTTCTCAGCTTTATTTTATCTTATAAATTATTATTCCCACTCATTTTGTCTTTTCCTATAAATCGTAATTTATAAGTTGCTGCGCTGGTTCCTTTTCCTGTAATACCCTTTAATGATATTGCTTTGACATTATCGATTTCGCACCCATAAAATGGGCCTCTCAATTTTAAATGGTCTGGAAGCTGATAGTTCTCAATTGCCTTTATATTTAACGACCTGACAGTGCAGAAATGGGGTGCAGGTGCAAAATATAGCTCCCCAAAACTAACACCATAGTCTCATGTAATCCACCCAATGGTGCACCCTACTGCTGTTACTACTTCAGGCATAACCTTTATAGGTAACAAGGGTGCATAGGTCAGAATTAGATGGACAGCATACTCCCCCTGCATGCAATATTCTAGTTCTAAACCCCTAGTTCTCCAGCCAGCCGCTCTATCAGTCTAATAGGTAGGAAAAGGAAGAAAGAAGGGTCAAGCTGACCTTCTTCTTCCTTCTAAAATCATTTACAGTACGTAGCAAGTACATTTTATTATATATTTTGTTCTATTGAATGTGATCTCTTATCACTAATATAAAATAATAGTATACGTTTGTCTCAGTGAAGTTAATAATTGCACTTCTTTCTAGTTATCAATAGTAAATATTACAAAAGGTTTCTATGACGCTCAATCTTTTCACAGAGGCCGTTTTATAAACTTGTTCTCGTCTAAAGGGTACTACTAAAACTCACTTACGTCTCGCTGTTATTTCGCTCTTCACACTCTAAGTTGAGTGGATATCGAAAAGCCACGCTTACGACGAATGTATCAAACAGTGTGTCCCTACTGAAAATTTATGATATCCCTTTCAAAGGTGCTTCTGAAGTGCAGGATAGAGAGAGATAATGTTATTCATGGTGGAGTTTTCATAAAGTCAGCTTTGGATTCAAAATCAAACCAATGATTGAGTCTGATCAGTTATCAGCTAACAGGTAACTGTATTATTATTGAGAACTGGTACTTTATAGATGGGAAGTGGCTTTTAATAATCTTAGTATTAAGTACGTGTAACAATAATTGTCACTCATTGTTATAATAATAAGAGACGTTTTGTGTATCAAACTAAGATCAATGAATTCAGCGGCAGTTATCAATCATTGTCCTAGCAATTTTCTGGTTACCAGTTAATACATTTAATGGTCCATGGATATTTTTTATATTACTTTCTAAATTGAACCCTAAATGTGAAAAATATGTCACATTTTACCAAAATTATAAACCCAATGGGGATACGTTAAACAGAAGTTCGGAAACCACTGTAACAGAATACTAAGCTTATTACCAAACTTGGTTATCAGAAAAGTCATATCGACATAGTCTGAGAGTCGGTCGTAAAATAAATTACATAAATCTCGTCGTTGGAAATTGATTAACAACACATCGTGCTCTGGTAAACTAGCTGCGGATTTGGTACCGAGGTGTCAGGATGGCAATAAACTTTACTGCACTTTAGATGCATGAGACCTCCAAACTGGCTTTTACTAAAGTCTTTATTAGTGTTGCGGGACTGTTTGTTCAATAAATATATTATCTTTATTTACTTTTCTGTAGGAATTCAGTATTTTTCTGAAAAAAAGAATAAATTCTCCGTATCTGAGTCATAATCAACGTTCATGAATTTTTTATTAAGTTTTACAGTGCCGGAGATTACCTAGTAAACTCACAACTTTACCTGTTAATTAATTACGGTAATTGCGTCCCAGTTTTTATAGATTTTCCTTCTAATACAGTACTTAGACGATTTCTTGTGAATAATTCGAAGTAGTAACTCACCTGAAGGCTGTTACAGACATTCTCCGTTAATTAAATTAACAGCCTCAAGCTAATTTTGCGTACGAGTGGGACAAAATTTTATTACAAGCCAGGTTGTAAAATCATCGCCTTCACGCTTCCCCTCCTAAATTGCCCACGTAATGCTCTCAGTGGGGAGACTAGACGATACGCTAACAAATTACCTAGTGAAATATAGCCCAATATAATATGCCAGACTGCTGTTACCAGCTGTGCGAAGATACGAAAGGGGAAAAGAGGTAAAGAGTACTAAAAGGTGATTTTATTGATACACTTTGATTACTACACTTCAGCTCCTGGAGGCTTACTCCATAAGCATTTCGGATAATATCCGTCGACCTACAAAGCCATTTTGTAATCTCTATGTGTGTGACATATTCGGATAAGTGTTTGGCGTCTAATTGTTGTAGCTAAAGGCCAAAACGCTTATCCATGTTACATCACCCGTAGAGCTACGGCGTAGCGAGTGTAGCAAGCACTGTGAGCGAGTTATGGATGCGAATTCTATAATAGAGCAGATAACGCGTATTCGCGCAACGGTTTTAAATAGTATTGTACATTAAAACCTTTGTCGAATATGGCTTAACTAATGGCTTCAATTAAACCATCTCGAAATTCAACAGTAGTTTCAGAGATTAGTCTGAATATTCAGGCAGTTACTTTGTTTTATACTATGTAAGTAGGTATGTATATTGATAGATAAGGAAAACTAAGCAGTGCTCCACTTTATAAAACCAGATACCAGTTGTACTAGATACTTATTAGTGTAATAGGTACATACAATTTACTAGTAATTGAAAATACTAAGTGTCATACCATAACAAATTAAAATATAAATGTAATTAAATAAATAGACTGCCATATGATAATAATATAAATACACAACTACAAAATAAACATCTGATAGATAGCCAGGATAATGACTATATTTTATAAATTTGAAATGTACCTTAATTATATGTTTGTAAATGCTATAACCTGTATAGTACATAACTTATTTGTTGCGAACTCGTCTTCTACAGATAAACCTAAATTTTGGTTTTGTTAGAATACTAGAAATTTACGATGTAGCTCTATTGTTTTGATTAATAAATAAAAAAAATATATGTTATTCTAAAATCATCGAATAAGATGCTGAAAAGACATGAAAGACGAAGAAGAATCCTGAAACGTGCTTATGAAGCAACAACGTTCCCGATATTAGCAAAATTCCAGCCTCACTTGCAAAGTAACGTTCCAGATATTAGCGTCACAGTCAAGTCACGGCTCCGCAATACGCCACATCTGTTGTCACCAGACACCTTCTTCATCTTCCAATAGTTCATGAAATAATTTATATAGTAATATTTTGTTAGCAAACTAGAGAAACTTTTATTAGTTAAGAAATAATCGTCTACTGACACTAAACTGTTCCACCCTGTATTGAAAAAAACCACTTTCTTCTGGTAATTTTTTACCCCGTTTTTAATAAGTGACTTTCTTGTTTGTTTGTCTGTCTGTCGTTCTGAGTGGAATCGTGCAACTCAAATTTCGAGCACTTCTCGATTAGCAAGGTATCCAGCTGAAACTTTCAGGGTAGCTCACAACTCGATAATAAAGCATTCTAAATCCATTTATTACATATACACACTGACAGACAGATAGGTACATAAGAAAACGAAAAAGAACAAAATGTGTAATATGTAAAATAATCTTGAACCACGTTTTTATGCGTCTTAAAAAGAATGAAAAACCCTACAGGGGCCTTCATGGTCCAAGAGGACATCCACATACCACCACCATATCATGCTTAAAGGTGAACTCGAAAAACATGGGGCGTGTGTATGTCCTCTTGAGTCATCAAGACCACCGGAGGGTTATTATTTTAAGACACATAAAAACGTGGTGTTTAGATTTTTTTTTTTAATCTATATTAAATTTGTATGATTTTTACATCCTTTTATGATCAGGCCACTTAGTAGCTAGGTATATCGGATTTCTTATCGGATTTTCGGATATTATTATTAGTTTAGAAATAATCGTCTGGTGATACTTTTCTGTTCCAACATGTATAATAATGTTAAAATGTGTAAAAATTAATTCAATTAAGTACTCTTCATTGTGCACTTTTAATTTTAAATAACAATTAATATTCTAGAATACAGCGCTATAAGTGCCTAGCGCCAGACGTTCAGTACCTAGTAAAGTTCAACGTTCTAGATATTAGCTTAATTCCAGCGCGTCACAGAATAGTACTCGTAACGTTACAAATATTAGCGTAATTCTAGCGTCACAGTCAAGTCACGGCTCCGCTATACGCCACATCTGTCGTCACCAGACACTTATTTAATCTGCCTCTGATTTATGGAATAATTATTCCCAATTAGTCACAACAAATTATCATCTCTCTCCTACGTTATTAAGGTTTATTATGTAATGGCAAATGTGATGCTTTATCGAGCGAATTAGTCTGAAGAGATTCTAAGAACACTTGATTAGCTCGTATTATACAGGACGTTCATTTAATCATGGGGTATTATTTAATATAATATTACCTTCTTAGAATCGTTTGCATCATATATTGCAAAAAAAACGATCTATTGATTATTATTATTATTATTATTATTGACTGAGCTATTGATTATTGGAAGATGATCAACCAAGTAGCATGGTAAAGTTGATCTTATTGTAAGTCGTCGTTGTTGCTAAATATTTTTTTTGTTGGTTTTCTAATATTATTTTTTAGCCGAACAAAACTTATTTTGTTCGCCTCTATAGTTTTAACGGATAAGTCCGGGCGTTTAAAATAGGCATTGCAATTAATTTAATATTTACACGCTGTGTAAATGCTTACTACGAGATTACAATCGGAGTTATATTGAAAGAAACTGCTAATAAAGGACGTCTATGAACAGAATCGAAAAATATTATGGATGGATAAAACAAAGGTCAGATAGTGTACGTCGGACACATGAGGGTTCCATCTATAAAATATATTTTTACTTTCAGTATATCTTAATAATTTTCCAAGTAATTTGACAGATATATTCCAAAGGACATTGGGAAAAACAAAATTCAGGTGTGTTTAAGAGAATTAATTAAACATAGTTAACGATTATTTTAACGTCATACAGCCCTTATTTTAGTATATATGGTATGAGTATAACTTTGTTATATTTTGATGTGGGAGTTTCGAGATATTTATAGGTAAACTTAACCTTCTCCGGGGATTATAATACCATGATAACAGTGCTATGCTACATCTCTTTTTCTCCTTCCTTTACGGTAGGAGAAAAGAGATTCTAAATCTATGATTTTCTATATGTCAAAGCAAGCGAATATTAACTACTAAATTTTAAAACATAATGACAACCATGAGTATAACAACAGTCTGAGTACAACAATGACGGAATATGTATGATGCAATCTGTAGAATTAAAAAAAAAAGTTCCTATAACAACGTCTGTTTTACAGAGAAATCTATAGACAAATTGATAGCTTTCATCGCATTCACACAAGAAAAAGAATAACATATGCATACGTCTTATAAAGAAACGAGACGGAACGATATGGTCTGGTTCATGTCGCGTGTCGGTTTTTTCAAGGTCAGCACAATACTGTGCTAAACAATTTTGACAGTTCTTCATTGTTTTGAGTGCTACATGTGAAAAAAGTGTTTAAAAATATAATATAAGCAAGAAAATAGACGCTGTGTTAGTAATAAATTATAAATAAAAATCTCTTTCAAAGAATTTCCTGGAAAAATGGTTCGTTGTTGTGTTTTAGGCTGTAAAAGTGATAGCGAACGGAAAATTCCTGATTTGTCTTTTCACTCGTAAGTACAGTACTTTTGATCAGGTATTAGCTTCAAATTCGATTGTTAGTCATATCCAAAAGAACCACCAACGCGCAGATTAAAACTTAGTTCGTTAAATATGCATGAAAATATAAATTTAATTATGTTAGGTTATATAACCCAAAAAATATTCATTTTGACGTTGCCAGCTTTCGGCATTAATTTTCACCCACTCAGCAAATCTTTATCATTTCATGAATAATTTTATTCAGTATTGAATACTAACAATTTTACGTCATTAATTTGTTCCAGTTTTCTTACGATTGAATTGTATTACAGCTACCTACTGGCCGAAAAAAATGGACACCTAAAAAAAGTTCAACAATGTGTTGCATACATTTTGAGCAAAACGTTTTAATTAAAAAGAAGCTCAAGCCACAAATAAATTTAAACCAAAAGATAAAAATCAGAAATATTAATACTATACTAATACTACTTAAATAGTACTAATATAGTATCAATAATTCTGGTTAAAATTTCTGAGACAGATAAATTTTCTACAAATATATATCGTACTTGAATGTTGTTTTATTTTTTCTATGTATTAAAAATTAATACAATGTAGGTCGGTTTGTGAATGTATGTTATACGAATGCGTAACTGAATATTATAATCATACATTTTTATAAAATTTTGTTTATATACTTCGGTAGCTACTTGAAACCTTGGATCACTTTAAACCTGGTTAAAAGTGTTGACATGGCAACGCCACCCTAATATCGTTCTGTCTCTCTTGCGGCACGCCCTCCACTATTCTATAGGTTTCTTTTTCTACGGTCTGTTTTGATCTCTCCACGTCTATGATTTTCCATTATACCTACTTTTTCTACACTCGTATTTTTTAATATTTATTTATTTATTGCTATGTAGTAATTAACTTAAAAAAACAATTAAAATTAAAAAACTAAAATATCTAAGCTAATTTTGAACTTTAAAATAAAATCGTATTAAGTTTTATAGAAGTTTGTCATCATCCGAAATGTGGTATGCCTAACCACTAATTAGACCTACCAACGGTGGTGAACAACTTCTGGTTATTGTTATATCTTTAATTTTAGTACTCGGATGTAATTTTTGTAAAGGGCCCCATTCGCTCCATTTCATTTCAATTCAATCGTTCCGAGAGTTTTTGAGTTACCCTGCGCTTAGAAAGACAGACAGACTTACAGGCAGTTTTGTTTTGACGGAACCCTAGATATGGAGAAAAAGTCGCCAACATCTGTTAAGATTAAGTCACAAGAGAAAACATTGGCGTACTAATGCAATATTCCGTAATTAAATAACTTTCATTTTCCTTTTAACGAGATTAGAAGATTTTTTTTCTACTGAGGCGACGCTGTCGTCGTTAATTTATTATATTACTAGCTTCTGCCCAGTGGTGCTACTCGCATTTATGAAAGTTTACCCACTGGTAAAGTGAAACTTGTGATTCTCCTAGCGTCATAAATTATCAGCATCTCTTTATACCTTTATTATTTCTTCTCTATCAACGTAATTAATCTAATATTTATTTGTTATACCTATTGTCTCCTTTATAAATATAAACAAAATAGCAACCAAAGCCAATCCAAGTAATCTGAACAACTGTTTCAATATTACAAAAAGTCCCTTCATTCTCATGACGCGCCTTATTTGAAACAATTCTGGTCACGGTCTCAAAGTCGAGAGACTGAGAACAGAAGCTTTGTTGCAAAGAAGGCACTTTACACACTAGATCTATTCCTTAATGTTTTGTAAATGGCATTTGGTAATCCTATACTGCCTTTTATTGGATCACTTAAGTGCTCATTAGTTCTTGCACTTTTCTTTTTCTTTCTCCTTTAGCTTGTCGATACAATAGTTATTGGCTTGTGTACTTGCATTCCCTGTTTCCAGTTTAGACCGTACTAACTTGTGTATACCTAAGACAGTGATGTAATACAGTAGCCGTTTCAGTGATTTAGTGTAATATCGCAATGTTACATAGGTACATACACAGCTTCTACAATGGCCATGTCAAATTCATCATCTACATACGCTACGTCAACAATCTATAGAATTTACGGCCCAACATGATTGAATTGTTGCATCGCCATTTTTCGGTCTTCAAAGCCCCGTTTATTAGCTACCTAAGTAGTACACAAGTAGTAGTAACTTATTTTCTAACTATGTTCTACTTGGGTGAGATTGGCATTTGGACAGCTTGATGTTGATATACGTACACATTAAAAGAGTTCACATCTTTCTTCTTATTTTTGATTATTACAATTAATTTGATGTATATTTTATTAAACACATATATGCATATCCTCGCGATATATCTACCCATTTGCGGGTTAGAAAGAACGCAGCACCAAGGATCGATTATGTTTTTAGTCTATAGTTATATTGAACACTCTTTAAAGGATGGACCTTCGCTGACCGAAAAGTCATTTAAGAAACTTGAATTCAAATTTCTCTTCCGTCCTGAAATGACAGGCAGATTCGTCATGACAGTCGGTGTGAATAAGGTGTCCTTATGAGCCCTATCCTTAATTTCCTCTCTCAAATTCGGTGTGATGCCGACTCTAAGGGTAATGTTTGTTCCACTCTCGGAGTTATCTTTATAGCGCCTCTGATTACACTCGCTCCAGCTCCGACAATTTGATTAGGCCAGCGCTAACGTATGAGAGCCATGGTCCATCAGATGCGGGAGCCTTTCAACATTAGTATATATAGTATAGTCAGTACTATAGTAATGTTGTAATATTACAATAATACTAAAACGTATATTAATATTGTACTTTATGTACTACGACCTATATAAAAGAATAGCCTAACTAAAAGAGTACTTGCTGAGTCCAGAGCCTTAAAAATTTTGAATGGAGATCTGAAAACAAAATGGTGAAGGTAACCACGTAAAAAATATCGACTTGTTTAACGCATTCAAAGGTAAACTTGCCCAACATGTACTTAACAATTACGCTATCCAACAAGAAATGCGTTAGATGAGTGGGTAAAATAAAAATAGATATTTTGTGTGTGTGCGGTGCGAACTAAAAAATAATATAAAATAATTTTTGTATTGTTTCTCATGTAAGTGGCATTGTCTTAGTGAGAATAATAATCTTTAAACCTAACCACTAATCTAGTTTTAAGGGGTTAAAATTTCACGCGGGCTTAGTCACGAATAATAGATAGTTAAATACTAACATTAATTTTAGTAGATAGATAGATAGATAGATAAACTCTTTATTGCACACAAATTAAGGATAACAATAAAATAGGTACAGATTTTTGGAAAGTGTACAAAGGCGGCCTTATCGCTTAAAGCGAATTTAGTAATTAATTTTTTAGATCTGATTGAATTTGAACTAGCCTAAAATTATTCTAATTTTAACAGCATAATTTATTGCCTGTTAGGTGAAGGATTTATTAATAATGTATATCCATCCATACAGTAGAAGGGTTAGATATCGATTAAAACCGGATCACAATCCGATTGAAGTTATATAGTTCTCTTTGTAAAAGTGAAGGAGATCAGTTAGTTATTATTATTTCTTTATTGTGTACAGAGCATAATGTTATTTAATGTAGATGACAATACATTATAATTCTTAAAACAATTAGACTCTACCTGTACAGGCATATACACATTAATATTATATTCTATGCTAACAACATGATCTTATAGAACATCGTCAAATTATTATTATAAATATTTACTACGTACTTAAAATACTGTATTAAATAAATTATGTCATAATGTCTCTAACAATGTCAACAAATTAATATTTCAACAATTCAAATGTCAATAAAGGTGTCAATTTCAAATTTTATACTACAGTTAGGTATATGAAACAATTCAAAGTACTAAATAATGTCGTTTTTATGACACAATAATTTACTTATATTCTAAAAATTCTCTAAAAGTTTGACCTCACTGAAAAATAATAATTAAGATCATCATCAACTTGAGATTCCCATTAAATCCCTGAGTTACAACCCTAACCAAGGAAGTGATTGGTCAGTTCATTGTAGTGTAAACCCGATTAGACCAGCGATTAGTGACAAGCGGATGGTTTCTGATATTAGTATAATAACCGAACGTAAAAGCGCTCTAAACTTTGAAGCTGTGTGTCTCAAAAGCAAGAAATATGCATCGTAGCTTCCGCAGCTCCGCCAGTAAGCGACGACGTGAATAATTAAAGTTACCATTTCGATTACGACACTGGACGCCTATTAGTGATCCAGCGTTGCTTCTAGCTCACGGTAATTTAATTTTCATGGAAGCCTTGGTAAGCCTTACACATTAAATTGGTAATTGGATGGTAACCTAGCAATTTGATCCTTTATATCACGCGAAGATGGTTGCTAAGTTACATTATGGATGGGACCTATAAATATTCCAACGATGTTTCCTTCAGATCATATTTGTCGGAAAATTTTGCAATGATATTTAATTGTCCACATTATCAGTCTTGTTTTGAAGTTAAGCTATAGGAGCGACTGGATGCGGCGGATCATAGACGGCGTATCCATTTCTACTGTTACAGACTTATTAATTACATTATCTTATTAATTTAACCCAAATCTACTGTAATCCTATAGTAATATGAAAGTAGCTTACTCTTACATTGGCTTTAGGCGTACTATTATTATATATGCTGTGGTTTAGCTTCATGAACTTATAAAAATATTGCAACACTCATACAAAAAAGAAGTTTCATTCGACATAATCTTGCCTACATACATAATTCTCACGCCCCGGTCCCAGAGGGGTAGGTAGAGACGATGCCTCGCCACTGCATCCAACTTGGCAAAGCGACATTCCGTCGTCTATTTTTCGCTCCGTGATACCCGTGATGTGTGGCGAACAACATCGCCGCCTCCATGTTGAGACACTTCTGATGTTGAGAATCTTGCCTAAAATAATAAATTCCCTTTCCTGTGGTGATCCGTATACAAAGCAATTAAATCCCTAACAAATTAGGTTGCCACATGTAACATCGTACTAGTCAAAGTCCGATTTTCGTGTTACCTGTCCAAAGTATTAAGTTTGGTTCCTCTGTTTGTATTCAGTTCGAGTGACACAAAGGATTCCCTTTTAGTTACGTAACTACAAGTTGCTTGTCAATGTTTGTCTCGAGGCTCTGTTGGCTTGTTTTCAATCACTAGGTACTCTTCTAATATGCACAAAGTTGAGCTCCCATGTCAGGCCCGGTTTTATTCGGCCCTGAGCGCATATGTCAGTCAGTGAATGTGTTAGTGTTACTACGGGTCCCAGTCGAAAGTCATTTGGAACTCACACGTTTGTAACGTTTACTCTTTATTTCATCGATTTACGGTAAAAAATCCCAGTCTGAAAAACGTCCGGGAACGGGCTTATCTACTCAGTGGTGAATAGGATAGGCCAATGATGCGAGCACTCTAACATCTAGGTTCGAAACTATGAAGAGGAATTATCAATCATAAGACCTTGTTCTTTCTTAGCTCTAAAGAAAATAGGGTAGGTACATCATTTACAAACATACAAAAACGTATGTATATAATAATATTACATAACCCAGTCATTCGTAATTCACAGTGGCAACATTGGCCTTTTATATGGCGTAAAATTATATTCCATAACTTGCTTTGTTTATACGATAAAACACTAGAGATGAAACGGATAGTGATTTGGCCGGATACTGGATATCCGGCGATCCTCTAGGCCGGATAGCCAGATATTCGGCCGTTGGATATCATATAATTTGGAATTTAAATTAACATTAAAACTAATTCAGTTCAAGTGATTTCGAGAAAATCTAAGTCTACATTTTGGTAGTACCTACTGGAACTCCTTTAGGTTCTAGAAAAAGCAATGTTTGATCAAATTGGTTACAGCGGTTTTTGACAAAATGGAAATTCTCTACGATTGTAGTAAGACAGCTACCCTTACATTAAAAACCAGCAGGAAACTACTAAGAATCCTCTGATGAATTAGTCTATTCAAATTTTGCTATTAACCACTAATTGTTTAGATGCTAGATAAAACGTGACCGACGAACCAACGGAAATTCTTGGGAAAATAGTTTTTTTTAGATACTAGTAATTTAGAAGCAGTACACATTTTTGGAAAAAAAAAACACGACACACTCACCCTCGAAAATAAAAACAGTTTTATTTATATGGTTTTAATGTTTTTTTTCCATAGATCCATAAATCAATTTGTCAGTGTAAATTTTACTATTCGGTATCCGGCCGGATAGTAAAATTAGGCTGAATAGGCCGGATACCGGATAGTTACCGGATATCCGTTTCATCTCTATAATACACTATGAATTGTAAAAAAATAACCATCGTATCTTTGAAAAGTAATAGCCGTGCTTTTATTGTCTTTACCGGATAGATATCGTGGGTAGGAGTGTAGGAGAGAACTGGTGATCGATGTGTGCACTGTACACATTCGATAGTGTACCACTAAAGAGAAAGGCTACGGGGATCTGGTACTTATATCAAATCACTGTTTTACTGGTTTATACTGTGATTATATAGATAATATTTTATAACATTAGGCTACGGTATTTAGCATTACAGTTATGGATTTTGGTAATGGATACTACAGTAAAATATTAATTACCATTTTCTTTTATATTAGATACACCCACGCTTGACTTTGATCTTACCTGATGGAAGTGAAGATATTACCAAATATGGAACGCGCTAGTTATAATAGTAGTTATTGCACTGTTTATGACGTGTTTTTGTAATAGCCGAACATCGTTATAACATGTCATTTACAATACAGTCTACAGAAATGGAAGCCCATTTATATGTAAACGGCGCTCACATGATCTCTTACATTAGTCTACACCCATCGATAAGAAATGCTTCTGAAGTTCTTGTTTATTATTTTAGGTGAGTTTCATACCTATATTTGTGGTTCATGGTTTGGTTCATAGTTACGCCGTCGAATGGATTCCAAAGTACTTTAATATTTATAGAGACACGTAAAGCGATGCGATTGCTTTACCAACTGAGATACGAGTATTAAACTTTATCTACAGGTCTCAAAAACAAAATCTTTGCAAGTACTTCGTAAAACACACTGGCGATATCCAACTCAAACGTTGTAGATAGAAGTATAGGTGTGTTTGTAAGTTTAAATTGTATTCTAAATAAATATAAGCTGGAGTTCAAAAATTCTTGCTAGATATTTTAACGATCCGTACAAAGTGCATTTTCATTTACTATTAGCAGGGAATGATAGAAGGCCGAATGCATTAGAAGAGTCCCACGCCGATCAGAGGACGGCGATGGGCTGCTGATGATGATAAAAATATGATAAATAAAATAATTTTTGAAATCAAGCTACATACTAAAACTTATTATATTCGTTTGAGTACAGTCACGAGCTCAATCGGTTAGAGGGAGTCGCAAGATTTGACCCAAACATACTAACTAATATAACGCCTAAAATACAGCTAACTGAGATTAGCCGCCATAGTACGAGTAAGTATAGTAAGTATAGTATAAGTTCCACTTAAGACTTTTTCATTGCGTTATCACTTTGTGTTATGGTTGCTATTAGTTAGTGGTACCAGGGTCCATGCAAAAACGCCCACCATTCTTTGAGGTCCTATCCCTGATACAACCCTTTTTTTATCAAATCATCAGCCTATCGCCGACCACTAACAGGTGGGTACCTTTAAAATAACTTCTAGCTTATATACTATCTTCTATATTTTTCTAGGGTAATAAAATTCCGCTCAGCTGTTTCTTTAGCAATTTGTCCTACATGTTGTATTTTGTTCTAAATGGTAGTTTTCGCACGAAGTTGAAATGTCTTATTCAACCCTAATTTTGGTGAAATTGTTGAACATAATTTTCATTTAACGCATTCATATATTTGAATAGTTGAATCCGAGATAATATTATCATATCATATTATTTGACTCATATACGACGCTAAGTGACATTAGGTAAGCCATTTTCTGCCAAAAATGTAATAAAGTTGCAAGAATTTAGCCTTTGAAACATTTTCCTGTTTTAGCATCAACACAAATATGACGTCTGTCAAAACAGAAATATAATTGTGTTTGTCGTAGCAAATATGAAAATAGCTTTTATTATTTTGGTATTACAGCTACCCATTCTTTTACAGTAGGCAATTAAGATTAGAAAGACTGGTGGTAGATTCAATCATTTAAATAAGTATTTTGCTCAATTAAGGGATTAGGTGATAAAACCATGAAATTAAATACTTTTTAGGTCCCAGAGCAATCTTTGTGCAATCTAATGTTCCTTCGCCTGCTTTTCGCTACATGATACCCCTTGACGTGATGTGTTGCGAACAACATCGCCGCCTTCGTTTGAGGTACCACGATATCTAGGGAAATAATTGTCCACCTCGTCAGAGCCCCGCATGACTCGGTAAGGGTAAATAGAATATTACTGAAGTAATATGCTTCTTATACTTGATTCTAGTTCTTCTTAATTAATCATAACATAAGTCATAATATACAACAGGATATTTTAAGGCCTCATCTCATTACTTTCATTCTTCATAAAATTACCATTTTCCATACCTAAAATAATTTGACTTTTTTCCCCTCATACATACACACATACCATTCTTTTCTAGATCAGTTTTCTCGAGATTTAGGGGGGTTCATCTCAGCCTTGACAATATCCAGTGGATGACGCGGCAGTTCGTGCGACGTGCCGGCACCACCTCGTCTAGCACAAAATAGTTTACAGAGAGTCAGCTTCGAACAAACTTGAAATCGGAGAAGGTATACATAGATGCCTACTCTTGTAAACAGTATATCAGGCTGACATGTTATCGTCCCCATGCTTGGCTCATAGTACTCTTTCGCCGTTATGCACACATACACATACAAAAACGTGTACGGATAGGCTGGTGCGCCTATGTAGTAGTCGGTTAGTAAATCTGTTCGCTTGTATGGAGTGCAAAATCAATCAAAATCAAAATATTTATTTTCAAAATTGGAATACATTATTCTCTTTTTGACGTCAAATTCTGCCTAAAACTACTCCACTTCCACCTGTATAACCGAGGGGAAGAAGTGGCAACAAACCCAACGGCACAGGGTCCTACCTTTGATTTATCTTATTCATTACAATCATTAAGTCTACCTATGCTGAGCCATCAAGCACTCCATGGACTTTTATCATTTAAGTAGTCATCTAACTTATAGTAGGCTTTCTTGCACAGATAAACTTTTATAGATTTATGTGCCGGAGGTGTTCTTCAACATAGGTCTCCTATTTGTCTACATGTTTAGCGAATTTGAGTCCCTCTCATACAGACATTTGTTGTCGTCTGCCAAGCGACATTGCGTCAGATGGCTTCTGCCTTATATTTCAGTTCTGAATTTTGACCATAGAGTCCAATATTAAGTCCTCCAATATGTAATGTACTTAACAGCGTCTACACTTGTGCGTTCAAAATGATGATCCGGCTGGTTTTCTGCTCTCATGCCATGCTGGGGGCTTCTTGGCTTCTTATACCGCTGTAGCCAGCGCTGTTTGGTCGTCTGTACCGGCGATATGAATGTACGACACTTTAGAAATTGATGTTCTGTATTCTTGTTATTCTGTGCTCGCAGTAAGCTTCTCGCCGACCCTCTCGCCATTTGTATGCGGCGTGCAGTGTTGTTCACTTGCCGTCCGACGCGCTCGCTGCATTATTACTTCCGACTTTAGTAATTTAGTGCCATTTTCATTATTTACCTACCTATTACGAAGAGAAAACATTTTCCTTGATGAAAGTTACTGAAAGGTATTTAGGTACTAATATAACAGATTATTGTTACGTGTACGTAACAAGCTAAATAATAACGTTAGTAGCTCAGCAGTTTGTAACAAGACCGTTTTCGCATACATATCCTCGTACATATCCTCCATTGAACTCCGCACTCCGAGCGACTGCGCGTGTTTCGGTACAAACTATGACCGTTTGATCACAGTGTGTGGCGCGCGTCACCCGCACACATCGCTTTTTTAACCTGTTCTTAATTATGCGATGCAACATTAAAATTTATTGAATATCTGATTTACTGTAGACTTTACTGTGTTCTGAATATAAGGCATTATGTACGGAAAATAACGTTAGTTAGACACATAGGTATACTCTACATCAAGAGAGAGTCACCTGAAACATCTTAGATCAGTGCTTTCTCATAACTTAATTTAAAAGGACGTCCAAATTATCTAGAAAGGCAGATGACAGATGAAGCCAAGTATTTGGGGAAAACCTAACCAGATAAAGAGTTAACTGCCAAGTGATAAGCCTGAATAGTTGGGTCCTATTGACATTGTTAAAATTGACATTTTGTCAAAGTCAAAATCATTTATTGCATATGATTACACTTGATACATTTATACACGTATTTTTTTATCGACTACCGCTTCCTAGGTGTTAGCGCTGTGAAGAAGAAACGGCGCAACAAACTTCACGCAACACATCTTTAAAAAATCAAGTTTGCATACAATTAATATTGTGCGAAGCTGATCAACATTAGTACCAGGCATCTTTGTCATTCAAATAATCGTTTATTTTATAATAGGCTTTCTTACAAAGTTGTTTTTTAATGTGAATCTTAAACTTTCTGTCTGTCATATTTAAGATTTCCTCTGGTAGTTTATTGTAGAAGCGTATACATTGCCCCGTGAACGATTTACTGACCTTACTAAGTCTTAACCCGAGTAAAACAAGTTTATTTTTATTTCTTGTATTATAACTGTTATTGTCACAGTGTATTCAATCTAGGAACATAGAGTATGTAGATGAATACATTTACCTATGCCAAAGAATATCTTTTAAAGACCCGACACTGAATGAAGTAGAAAGAAGGATTAAAAAAGCTTGGAATGCATACTGGTCTTTAAATCACGTATTTAAATCGAATATAAGCCTGGAACTCAAGAAGAAAGCAATGGATTCAATTGAGACACCCACCTTACTCTATGGATGTCAAAACTTGGGCGCTTACTAAGGATATAATAAAAAAAATACAAGTATTCCAAAGGGCTGCAGAAAGGAGCATGCTGGGCATTACGCTGAGGGACAGGCAACGAAATGAAAATATTCGGAAACGGACCAAAGTTATAGATGCTGCCCAACTAGCGTGTAGCCTCAAATGGTGATGGTTAGGCCACGTGGTACGATCAACAGACAGACGATAGAGCGAGAGGGTGCTACATTGGTATCCGCGAGACTGTAGCCGGCCCCGCGGGCGGCCCCGGCGACGCTGGAGCGACGACATCATGCAGGTGGCAGGGCGGACATGGACCAGACTGGCTGCTGACAGGAAGCAATGGCGTATCATGGAGGAGACCTTTACCCGTAAATGGGTGCCCCAATAATAAAGAAAAAAATATTTAATTAACATGTGTACCTATTTGTATTAAAGCTTACTTAAATTAGAATTACTATTAATGTTATTTTGAAATCGATATTATTTAATTTAATTAATTATTATTGTACATAGTTTATAAGATCAATTATTATTAATTTCATTTTATAATTCGAATTTTCATGTAAAAATTATTAGGGAAAATTAAAAAGATTTTTATTTTATTGTCACAGTGCCTCAAAAAGAGAGATAATTTTTTTCTGACATTTAAAATATTATCTAAAATGAATTGACTAACTACTGTTAATATGCTTATTTCTTTAAACTTTTCTCTTAATGACTCTCTACAACTACAGATATTTTTATTATTTTTGGACGATCACATTAACTCTGACCTTTTACGTAAGTTAATCTATGTATTAAAAAAAATTATGTGAAATAAATAAATCTAATCTAATCTATTGTCCACAAGAAAATGAAGCAGAAGATACATACTTGAATTGAATAAGATCTTAAATTTAAATAAATGGGATTATCTTTTTGTAGGTCAGTCATACATCCACTACTGGACATAGGCCTCCCCAATGGAATCGCTTGTTCGGTTTTGGTGGGATGTTTATTGGGGGATTTGCCATAATCACCAAGCTTGGTAGGCGGATTGATGATAGCCGTAATGATCTTAATATACACAGGAGAACGCTGCTGCCCATCCCTCGTGTTATCCCTTAATCGCCTTGACGACACTTGTTCTTTTCTAAGCCGGGAACCACAGGAATGTTTAAAAACAATGCGCCATGAAATTGTCGCTTCAAGC
The DNA here is from genome assembly GCA_947086405.1 of Esperia sulphurella. Classification (NCBI taxonomy): domain Eukaryota; kingdom Metazoa; phylum Arthropoda; class Insecta; order Lepidoptera; family Oecophoridae; genus Esperia; species Esperia sulphurella. The sequence continues at coordinate 4,463,305 of OX352274.1, read as the reverse complement.
GATTTACCTTTCTACAATATAATGAATCTGAACATATGTACGAGTATATATATAACATAGGCAACTTTTACCACTAGTAAATAAGTTTCCATAGGAAACTTGAGTAACCGCGGTCTACACCGCGGAAAACCTCTCATCAACAAGACAGAAAGTTTTCCATGAAACAGCATTGCGGTAGTGTTAGTTAACGTCCCCAGCAGATGTTCCAGAGCGCCTTAACTACATTACAAGACAAGAACGTGTGTACTTAAGCATTAAGGTAGACTTACATGTCAAAACCGCGCGAGGCCGCCGGATAACGAATACCGCGTAATAATTTACATTGCGGTAGCAGAGCGGCGTTGTGTAAACCCCTTATGGAACACAGGACCGCACTCAGGCTTTTAGTGAAGGTTTGCTATCGTGTTATCTGTTGTCGGGTGCAGGCAGTGGCTTACCGAATGTATGGGATGAGTGCCAGGGCCCTAAGATTAATATTAAGGGCAGATAACTACTGCAAGCAGAATGTGTTCGTAACGTCACATAACTCTATAAGTTATAGTTTGTGTCCGAGGTCGGTAAGTGAGCAGGTCTTGGACGAGTGACTTAGAATTTCTAAGATATACGGAGACCTCAATTACTAAATGGGTAAAAAATTAACTTTTAATTTACTTATAATAAATCATTTTGGAATATTATATATCTAATAGAAAAAAACAGGCGCTCCGGCTGGAGGGAAGACCAAATTTTACACAAATGACATTTTATTTTATTAAAAAAAACTGCATTTACAGATTTTTTAAAAGTAGGCTTCGGCCGGGAATTATACTGACAAATAAGCGGCAAAAAATTATCCTGTATTTTAATGGCACTAATGAATATGGTAATTAATTAAAATCAAACCTTTGTAATGAACGTTGTGTCATAAATTAAAGGAAGACCACAAAATGTAACATTAATTTACAAATCAATACAATAGAACTTAAGTAAGACCATCAATTTTACTAAAAGACGGTTTCAAAGGTGATTCTATTTACAAAAAATAATAAATACCGCATTCCTCAGAAAAACGAATATATACATTATTCTAAGCCGCATTCATAGATTTAAAAAAAAACAGATTCTGGTGGTAAAATTAAAGCTTCTTAATAAATCCATGTATGCAATATTTAATTTTTTTTTAAATAAAACAGTCTCCTTTGACTAAAAGCTACTTTCCAGCTAGCGTTGGTTTTTTTTCCACCTGTATATAGATTTAAATAGCTATTGCTGTAGCATAATAAAAATAACTACTCGTAACATACAACTTTTTAGACTTGTATGGTAACCAAATAAAGCACATATATTTGATTACTTAGTTCTATCTAAAAGAAAATGAATGCATACAGCTACCGATCTGCTTTCCCTAAGTATATAAGTGATCAATAAGCACATTCTAAACCCCTCCGGAAGGTATGTTGCCTGTGGTCACACAACGTAAGCAATCAGGGAACATCGGTAGATGGGACGACCGCATCTCATACAACCCGGCCTCGAGCCTAATAAGCGGTCGATGAGGAATTGATCAATACACATTGGGATGGAATGGGCCGAGACTGGCAGAGAAATACGTTTGATGCTCTGTAAGTAGTATTTATTTGATAAGTATTTCCGTAAAAGTAATCTTATTACATTGTAAATAATTTATTAAGAAAAAAATATAAGGTGTTTTAGCGGAAACGGGTGACGGGGTTACACTGTTACTTTTCTATCTATCTAAATAATAAGTAGGTACATACTTCAGGATTTTGTATACTGACAGTCTATAGTAATTATACGGCAAACTGTCTGTGCGTGCTGTATAGCGGATCCCTTTGTGTTCTCTCCCAAGATATTTAATTGCATCAATATTTGTGTTTACGTATTTATACTGTAGTAACAGACTAAAGATCGGACTAGGTATGACCATGAAGGAATGACTAGGAAATTGGAGCCATAGCTGTATGGTGTAGGACTGGTAAAAAAAAAACCTAAGAAAAAAATTATGTGGTGATAATTTGTTCGTATAGACAACTGATATTTGAAAATTAGCATGTGCCGCATCTCTCCTAAGTTTATTAATTTGTCCTTATTTTGAGTAGTGTGTACATATTCTCATTAACCCCCCTAGTGGCAGAAAATCGAATCATTCTCAATAATATCAGTTGGTTCAAACTTTGTCGCTAGAGGCGCTCGTGTTGCGTCAACCATAAAAAGATGCAAACAATTTTTTTTGTCAAATGTGTCAATATTTATTCTTTTGTTTTTTACATTCCATTCTTTGTACTGGCACATCAATCTAAAAACAAATTCAAGCGCGGTAAAATAAAAGAACGTTTCTTTGTTATCGCAATTAATGTCGTCAAAAATATTTTTCTGCAAAATACGGCCAGCCATTTGTAAATAGCGGAATACACTTCAAAGAATTACAATGAAGTTGGCGCTGAATTTATATTAAAGCAATCAGCTCACAATCGACCGCCACTCTGTGCGTGAACCATTCAATCCCATTCAATCGTGCCCTCGAGTCGTGGCTCATCGAACCTAATAATATTTTGTCGACGTATGTAGCAATACCGTCACAAGTGGGAAAAATTCATAGTTTTCGTTATATTTGTTATATCAAGGGGAAAATTAAAGGGCCATGGTAATAGCGGGTTTGAGAGTGTATTCGCATTACTTTTATGAGGTCAGAGTTCAAAGCTATTATACCCAATAAGTTTTATAAAACTTACGATATAAGTAAATAGTTTATGTGACTTTAATACTTTTTATAAGGTAATTCTGTAGTCACACGTCAAACAACTAATTCCAACTATACCAATATTTATTTTATTAATAACTAGCTGTGCCCGCGGCTCCGCTCGCGTGGACTACTCACTCTCAATCCGACTACGACTCCGACCCCAACTCAGACTCCCACTCCCGCCCCACGCCAACTAAGGCGGAGTTCCAAATGTAGTCCTAACTTGTCGCAATCTGAATTGCACCGAACATTATAATACACTTCTTTGTTATATTGCATACCTACTGTGTATTAGATATCTAAAACTACCCATAACTTTTGATTGAGTGAGCCGATTGCGATGAAATAAAGACTAAATATTACTCCGAGTTAATCCCCATGTTTCTGTGTAATGTCCATCAAAATCGGACCAGTAGTTGTTACGTGATGCGTTCACAAACTAACAGACAAATAGACAAAAAATCCAAAAATGATCGAAATGTGTTCCATCACTTATTCTTATTCACCATTTGTTTTTTGCAAATACTTTCAATGTACAGACACGCGAAGTTTACGATTTTATTTATTAGATTTATAGTAATTTGTAAATGTTAATGAGTTTTCGTAATAACATGAATTTGTGCTGTTTCACAATCAGAAAATGTTAATGTCTCGATGCATTGGCATACCTACATTGTCCTTTTTAAGTCTAATATGGAGGTAAATTATCTAGATTTTAGTATATTTACCTATTTGCTAAACTGATGTGTGTAACCTCATCACAGAATACATAATAGTGTATCACTCATAATAAAAAAATGTAATTGAAGTCCCACTACAACCTTAGAACCCATTAAAATGATATAAAAATTATTTAATTAGTAAGTCACAGCCACATTACTAGATCAGTAACCGGGGGCAGGTATGACGTACCTAGGGTGGGTAATTACTATGGCGACAGAACCATAAGAAAACGCCTACCTTATTTACTTAATACCTTGCCAGAGGATATTAGAATGGAGTGTAACAAGCGTAAATTTAAAAAAATGCTGAAAAATTATTTGTTGGAAAGCATTTAACTCCATCATATTTAATTATTAATTTCACTTAAACATAAGGAGACTATGATCCCCCAGTCAAGCCGTCTAGACGGTTTTGGGAGAAAATTTTTGTAAGAAAATGTTTTATTTTATACGATTAATAAATTAAATAAATAAATAAATAATCTTTTTAATGAGTTTTAAGGTCGTAGTTGGATTTTAGTTTTTAACTTCCTTTTTTTTGTTATGCTTACCACCTCGGCTGGACAGAGACGGCACGCTGGTTGGCGGGGGTGCATACGGCTCGATCACACTTGATCATCTTATATCATAGTAATTAAGGACTATAAGTGGTGACCCTATCTCTCTCTTCTATGGTGGTGACCATGATAGCAGCGCGGCGCTCATGTTAAAGATCAAGTTAGTCTATACTTTTCGGATTTCGGTAAAAAGAAGTGCAAGGTGCATAACCAAGGTCCCAAGTGTGTACATTTGTAAGCAAGTTAAGTTTTATTTTTGCCCTCTATTTCAAAGTAAAGGTACGAATTCAAGATAAAAAAATGTGTGAATCGGGCTTTCTTATCGATTGTAAAAATTATTGATTGTACGAATTGCCCGGAAACGATAATTAGATAGAAACGTTAAAAAACTGTAGGTTTTGTCTCAAAATCATTTAATATAGCAGTCCTATCAATATACATACATACATACATACATACATACATACATACATACATACATACATACATACATACATACATACATACATACATACATACATACATACATACATACATACATACATACATACATACATACATACATACATACATACATACATACATACATACATACATACATACATACATACATACATACATACATACATACATACATACATACATACATACATACATACATACATACATACATAATGCTCACGTGCTGGTCCCAGGAGGTAGACAGAAAAGATGTATCTTCACTGCGCGATGCTAACAAAGGTCGCAAAGCGACTTTCCGTCGCCCGCTTTTCTCCCTGTCATACCACTTGGCAATATTCTTATATGTGTTTGTCCTAAGCAGAAAAAAACTGTTGTACACACAGTATGATAACAGTTGATGGTCGCTTACCTATTTGCATAGAAATCCCAAGTTTAAACAGGTGAAGGTCTTCAAAATACTGAGTAAATCCGCAATCCCGTTCAGAAACTCTCCCATCTGAATTTCTCACTTAAATAATGCACATTAGAACAAGCATTCTAATGGATCCTTCGGTTTAAAAGCCCCGTAGCATCCATAATGGGATTCCTTTGGGATCCCGATACGTCCAGGTGTAGTATGAACACAAAGGGCATCTTTGTGAATAGGTTAAATCAAGTGGATGCGAACGGGACCACTCTGAGGCAAAGAGTAATGTGTAACAGTTAGTCCAATCTGGTGAATTTTTTTTATATTAACAGAAGGCGAATATGTTTCGATAGCGACTACCCCCCGGCACTCCATACAAGCGAACAGATTTCATTACCTACTACTATTACCGGCGCACCAGCCTGTCCGTATAAGTTTGTGTGTGTGCATACATTATTGTAGAGCTACTGCAAACAGCACACGAACATAGTCGATCGAGACAGGGACAACTTTATAATGTCAACAAAAGTTCTTCTCTTTCTCACTTATAGGGTCGATTTTTTCGGCGATAGAGCGTCGGCGTAGTGACTACGTTGTGGCGTCATCCCGGTAGTGCGTACTGCCAGCCGTGCTCTGACGGGAGACGTGTCGCTTCTTTACGTCGTAATGTTCAGAAAGTCTTTGTGAAAATAAGAAGTTCTTTGTATTATTGTTAGTATTATGCTCTGTGGCGCTAGTTTTTTCTTTTCCAAGTTTTATTAAAGCTTTTCTCTAAAGATTCCCGTCTGCCCGTGGTTTGGTATTCGAACGGATTTTCAATTCCGTGTGTGATTTCAAACATTGCCCCTGTTTTGAAATGAAACTTTTCTTTATTATTTAACAAAATTGAATTGTGGTTGTGAAGTTTATGACTAAAACTGACCAATAACAGTAAATGTTGGTTATTTTTATCAACTTAGCTTATCGTTGACACACAAAACCAATTTAGCTAAATACCACACGTTCGAGTTAGGGTTTTGATACGGTTCCCCAGATATCCGGTTTTTTAGTCCGTGTATCTTAATTTACCCAAAAACTAATGGACCTGGAATGATGGAATTGACTTAAAATTAGCTACATTTAGTAAAAATTATGATGGGAAAATATTGAAGATATTCAAGGAAAACTAAAGAAAAATTTAACAGACCAGTTGCCCCAGTGACAAGTCTGTTTGGAGAAAATTGAAAGAAGAAATTGACCTATTAAAATTAGAACGAGCACATTTCGCGCCCACCACAAAGTTTTTACCCCCATGGGCGACATGTAGAATCGGGTGTGGTTCATGTTTCTATATAAACTATAGTTCTGTACAGTTTTTGACTTAGCCAGAAATATAAGTGAAAAATTCATTCGATATATAAAAATTATAAATAGTCATTGCACGAATATGTATAAGGTATAGAAACAAAATATGTGTGTACCTGGGAATTCTGTGTCGCCGCACATTCCCCTCGCAATCTCCACAAACGACTGGCATCCACGAAAGTTAAAGGAAAATCTTAAAACTTTTGCTATTCCAGTTTTTTTTTGAGAACCCCTTACCTCACATTAATTTGTTTATATCTAACTTTTGAACATTTAAAACCAATTTTCTTGTTTATAATAGCGTTTTTAAAGCAAAAAGGTTTCGCGTCTTTAAAGGCTCGTTAATTATTTCTAAAATAAAAGTGCTAAGTCTAAAATGAAATGAAGCAATTTACATTTTCGTCTTTGTTAGTAACAGACTTTAAAATAATGTTAGTAAATATTAAATAAAAATTATACAATTATACAAACATTAAAAATATCATTATAGGTACCTATATAAGTATGGCGGATCTGGACTCCACATGTTTGTGGTTCCAGAACCGCACGAGTGGCCAGGCCGTCCTCTCCAATAGGAAGCTGCTGGGACGGTCCCGCACGCGACGCTTCAGGGTTATCCGTTTTCGCACCATGGAAAACTGTCAATGCGTGCCTCAGCAAACATACCTGATGCGCTTCAAAATGAACAGAATATAAAACTGCAGTTACCAAAGATATTAATATGACGTGTATCTGTAAGATGTGTATATACAAGTATATAATTTTTCTTAATATCTCCGTTACCTGATGTCATATAGAGATAAAATTTACCATAGAAATCTGACTATCAGACACCTAATTCAAATTTTCAAGGGTGAACTCGAAAAACGTGGGGAGAATGTTCTTATCTATTGACGTGTTAAGTAGTCAAGATGCGCCCCACGTTTTCCGAGTTCATCTGTAAGCATGTATAAGGTGGTGGTGTGTGTTTTTCTGTGTTTGTCCTCTTGGGTCATCAAGACCCGAAGAGGGTTATTTTATTCTTTTTAAAGCGAATAAAAATTTGGTATTTAGATTATTTTTTTAATTAATTTTGTTCGTTTTTGTATTAAATTAGGTTAAATCAACATTGCATGCTAATAAATGAATTTAGAATGTATTGTCATCGATTTCTGAGCTACCCTGAAACTTTCGTAAGCCGGATAGCTAAACGGGAAGTGCTCGAAATTTAAGTTGCAAGATTCCATCTGGAACGGAAGACAGATAACCAAGAAAATGAATAAAGACTCAGTGCAGCCACCTTTGTGACCATAGCGCTATGTACATAGCATGGAATCGAATTCGGATCCTCCCAAAACGTTATCCACATTCTCTATTTACCGCTCTGTATCTTGAAAAATTCACGGGATTGATTTACAATATACGGGAATCGCGAACATTTGATCCAGTACATCAGTCTCTAGGGAACACGTGAAGTAACTGTAGTATGGATGGATTATTTTACTCCCCCCGGGAAGAGATGTGTATGTAAGGAGATACCGGTAGATGGAAGGGTTCAGGATCGAAAAGCAGTTGCTTACGGGGATTCGCTGTCATATTGTATATGTCAAGTTACTAAGGTAATAAGGTGTTACCTCCATGTAACTAGCAGACCGGTTTATACGTATTTCCTATAGAATATCTTGTGTGATCCAGGCACTCGGAATTCTATAGACAATACGCCCCGCGACCTGAATAAGACGTCAGCTCTCCTTTTTGTAGACATTCTGGCAGTCGGCGGTTTGAAATGAAATTAAACTGATGTATTTACAAGAACATTAAATGAAATTTATTTGCAAAGAATATTTTTATAAAGATGATATGGTATATGTGCAACGAAGGGGCAAATATGTTTAATTAGCATATTTGTTGGTTACATCGTTCTTTAGACATAGACATATACTTAAGTATAAATAATGTTACAGGTCGATCCAATTTTAAAATTTATATTTCATATATTAATTTTAAAAATTAAACAAATCAACTTTTAAATAATTAAATGAAATCAAAATAAATAATATAAGCCGTGTGTTTACTCGGCTTAGAATAGGGCCACCTCCAATTTTCCTGTGTGTGCCGTCAAGGGATTGCACCAGGAACGGGCAGCAGTGTTCTCCGGTGTATTTTAAGATCATTACTGCGATCACCAATCCGCCTGTCAAACGTGGTGATTATGGCAAATCCCCCAATGGACAGCCCACCAAAAGTGCTATTCTATTGGGGAGGCTTATGTTCAGCATTGGACGTTTTCAGCTGATGATGATTGTGGTAATCTAGCGACACAGTTAGCAAGCAAACATCCACTTGCTATGATGCCATTAAAAAAACAAACTATGCATAAAATCTATATATAACTCCATTATCGGATAAATACAACCAACATCCAATTCTATAGACCCGGTGACTCCTTAGGGGCTGCTTACTCCAGCTGTGATTGGATATAACGTTTTCCTATTACCGGAAACAAAATTACTACACGTTTCCCACATCATCTTATTTTTTGTTTGGTTAGACACACAATTACTAGCGGAATAGAAATATATTGTTTCTTTTGCTATTGTTGTAGGTGGTGCTTTTGTTCCCTTAGAGGAAAGATATGCATTATGTATAAGATACGTAAGTTATGTACTTAATTTTTAGTTACGAAACGGAGGAGGTATAACTTAGCCTCATGACATGAAAGAAGAGTGACAAGAGAGATTTACATACAACACTAATGTGAAAAGAACTACAGCTAGAGGTCGTACTAGGTGGTTTTAAGGATCAAATTGGCGATGTCCTCAAAAAGGCTGGGTTCGCATTGAGATGAATAAAAGGATGTCCATGAAAAGTTCTCGAGCTAACTGACAACTTAGACTTGGACATACTTTGTTGAAAATGTTATTGTTTAATTCTGACTAAAATATAATTGGTAGGTAATTGTATATCTTTTCGCACCGCTAATTTTGTTCGGTTGCGATCTTCCTTGGATGTGTGTGACACGCGGTAGCTCGTCCTGCGCCCACCTTGCTATACGAACGTTTCATATTAGCACCTAATTACTGTGTCTTCTCTAACCGTGACATTGGCAGAATCATCGTCAACACGATGGAGCGATAATCTTAAATTGGAATTGGGAATCGTGGATAACTCCCCGGGAGCCGTGCTTTCGTGTTGTCCTCTACTTGAAGAACTATAAGACTAGTCCAATTGTGAGAGACTGTTATATGCCATGCCATACTCGTGCCACGCCCAGCTTCTTCCCGCGGTGCGTGATCCTGGAGCTGCAGTCTACCATTCAGATAAATGGTACACTATCAATGTTAGTGATGCTCTCTTACTTACCAACTTTGGCAAGGATTCTTCATACCTTTTACTTATCCAATTTACACCTATATAGGTATATATACAGGACTGTATACAGTAGTCATAGTCCACATATTATAATTAAAAACAGCCTATATGTTGTTGTGACGAAACGCAACATTTTTTTTGGTCCTTCGAGCCCGATCCATTAATACTTCCTGATTTCAATGGCTTGATTATACTAGGATAGTAGTGTCGTTCCGTGGACAGAAATGTAGGTGATACAGCTCAATACAGTGGTCCATCCCATCATTAATCCGCAATAATTGAGGCAAAGCAAAAAGCGCGAAAATCTAAAATGTACACTCGCAGAAGGAACTACAGCTAGTGGTCGTCCTAGGAGGACGTCCTCAAAAACTCCTGGGATTTGCAGTGAGATGTGCATGGAAAGAATAATGGATGAGAGTGAGGCTAGTGACGTGTGTCAGGATCGCACAAGGTGGCGATACTTCGTGTCTGCTGACTACACCTCTGGGACTAGGTCGTGAGTTAATGTATGTGTCATGATAGGAATCAGTACATACCAGTGGTCGCTCTAATTTAACACGTTAGCTGCGGCACCAATTTTTGCATACTTTCCGTTCCTGCGGCACGAGGTATAATCGGCCCGTACCGTGACCAGACGTTAGGGCGACACGCGGTCTATTAGACCCCACCTCCTTTTACAGACTAAAATCCATTTTCTGGCGCGAAATCAAAGATAAATGAGAATTTTGGTCCTTATTGATATAGACAGTGAATTGATGAACCCTAATCCACCGTCGCCCCGGGATCTGATGGCTAGTTTAGGAATTATTAGCAAAACAAAATATGGGATCTTATACACCTCGTAACGCACTGAAATAGGGCAAATTTTCGCTGCGATTAGTGATGGGAAAAATAATATCGACGTTTTTAAACTGTCTTAACTACGCAACGACTTGACCGATTTTGATCAATTATATCTCATTAGATCGTTTTAAGGGCAAAACCTGGCAAAACAACACAAAGCTATCAAAGGATACATTTTTTTTTAAATAATCTAAATTGTGCTTGAAGGCGCCATAAAGAAAAAAAAACCGGCCAAGTGCGAGTCGGACTCGCGCACGAAGCGTTCCATTCTATACCATTAAGAGGCACCTATTACAGACTTATTATTGGAAAATAATGGATTACGGTTTATGCATAAGGTTTATCTTTCTATTTGTATATGAAAATCTTAATGCGGTTCACAGAATAGAAAAAAAAGGCAACCAGAAGTAGAAAAGAAACTGTCCTATTTATTCTGCCTCGGGCTTTAAAAATACAATTATTAGAACTTGAATTAACATTAAAAAATCAGTATCAATATACTTTTTTTATAAAAATCTCAATCCAATCTCTCTCCAATCGACGTGATGCACAACACTGGTCGCGGGAAGCTCGCGTTGAGTGCGGTACGAGGTCAGGGGGGATATGGGACGTTTTAGCCTCGTTCCGCACTGCATTAAAATTATATTAATTCAGTGCGGCACGAGGCCTAAGACATCCGGTACCAAGGTAGGTACACCACCGAGTCCGGAACCATTTAGTGATCTCAAATATATATTTATCTCTTTCCTACACTGGACCAAACCAAAGCTATGCCATTCGCACGACAGAGAAATTCACTTTTTTGCTTGCCGCACCACAGGGAAGTTGCATCAGGGGTGATTTAGGCCTCGCTTCGCACTTAACGTGTTAAACACATGTTCAACTCCCGTGGTACAGGGAGCCCGCTATTCAGGCTGCGTGCAGGAAAACTCCTTCACTGCCCCGCTATAGACGAAGTAAGGAAGGACGACGGAATGATGATGGACTCATATCTTAAAATCGAAAAGCTGAAACATTACTTGACGTAATATGATGTATGCACACCAATTTTACTTCTAGTTTTAGATTGTTTTCACTTGTATGTAGATAGATAGTATGTACGAATATATAATATTATAATATCCAGCAGGAAATTGATCTCTGGGGTTTTGACTTTATGGAATTATACAAACTCTCACTTTCGTAAAATAAGTGTAAGGAATGACATTACCATCGAATAATAAGATCTCATTAGAAATACTTAAGATAATTAAGTTATAAGGTAAACAAACCGTGTTAATGTCACAACATGTAATTTTGTTTGTAGATACGTTCCTACGCTAATGACGTCATAACTCACATTTCCCGATCCTTAAAGTCCTGTCTTCGCGTCGTCGGCGGCGAGGCGTAACGCCTTTTTTTGTTTATTATAACGATATTTCATTCAAATGCGCCCCTGTTGGCAAATAACTTTTATTACCAGTTGTTTACAATCTGTCTCTGTCGTGAAATTTGTGGGAATAGGCAGTTTTATCTCTTAAAATACTGGGCTACCATCGAAATTAGTCGCAAGATTAAACGTAGGATTGCACGTAAGGTTACAGTTAGCCTGTCACTGGGTAGTTTGCCTGCGTTTTTGTATAAAATAGTTTAAAAAAAAGTTTGAAAACTGTGTCACAAGTAAAATACTATATATTTTTTCGGTTTTTACAACTAATAAATAAAGACTAATTTATTTTAATAGGACTTGGACCATACTTGGACGTTAGTAACGTCACGTCACGTTACCTTCCAGAGAAGAAATGATGTCAGCCCTAAAAATTACTATCGCGCGAGTTCACACATGTAAGTAGTATACTCATTTCAGAGTTACCGTTACATTTCAGCCTACAACGATGAATAGACCATCTGTGTGTTCATAAAATTGTCAAGATCACTAGAAGCGACAATAAATAATCAACCCAAGTTGTCTTTAAATATAAGGCCTTCAAAATATTTACATACGGGTTGTAACTATTACTTAAAATATATTTGAAATAATATATATTATTTATATGTATTTATACACAGCTGTACCAACGTTTATTTTTTTCTTATCTTTTAACGATATTTTGACCAGGTAGGACACAAGCTGACTGACAACTTAAAACCATCTTGTTGAAATTTGTATACTTCCGAGGATAGTAGTGGCGATCCGTAAACAAAAATATAGGTTGGTGAAACTCAATACAGTGGTTTATCATTAATCACATGGTCCGCAATGCCCGAGGCAAAGCAAAAAGCGCTAACTCTAATATGTACACTGGTCTAAAGGAAATGATTAGCAAGTCGGCCGTCACATTAAATGGACCGTATTATACAATCACCGGATAATACAACAATAGTTAATAACAAACAACACGAATGGTACGAGATGAGTCAAGTTTCATATTAAAATTATAATACGACAAATTTAAAATTCCTTCAAACTGCTAAAGATTCCCTTTCCGCGAGTGTACGAGTAGGTATACTATAAAGAAATAAAATACCAAATGTTGTAGTATCATTATAAAAAATTTGTGTTTTCTTTGTAAAATTATCGCTATTTCGTTCTCGTTTACTGTAATTACGACGTATTTCATTCTTCCATTTGCTTTGAATAACGTAGATTTTTAATTTTATGTAAAGAGAGAGTTTTATAGTAGAGAAAACACGAGCTTCAAAATTTACTGAGAAGTACATGTACCAATAATAACAACATGCAAAAACTTTTGAATTTGCACAATATTTGTATAAGACATCTGTAGAGTTGTTAGAATAACTTCCATTGTTATCATGACAGATGAAACTGATTCGAACAATGTAATTCAACGTTCTTCTTATTATAAAGTGTTACATAAACTTCCAAAACTTTAATATAACTTCCTATTATCATCCTACTGGGCCTGATTCTGAAGGCACACATTTAAAATTTGATAGCTCTAAAATTGGTTTCGTCTTTATCTTCATAATACTGTGTGACAAGGATAGCAACAGTTTTAGTGCTGTCAAATTTTAACGTTGTGCCTTCAGAATCGAGCCCACTATCCTACTAATATTATAAATGTGAAAGTTTGGATATTTGGATGTTCGTTACTCAATCACGCTTCAACCACAGGACGGATCGTGATGAAACTTAGCACACATATAAGTTTGGTCCTGGCATAGGACATAGGATAGTTTTTATCCCGAAAAAACATCCCGTTCCTACGGGAAATACATAAAAAATTGTGATGTTATACATCACAATTCGCGGGCAACAGCTAGTAGTAATATATTATCTTTGCTATTATATAGCGTTGTTAGAAGGATAACTGAGGTTCGTCCCTTTACTGAACAAGTAGAAACCATTATTTGTGGTGTTCTCAACAGAACACCACTATTGGTTATTGTGGATTGGGGAGGCTTATGTTGACGTATTTAGGCTGATGATGAAAAGTTATGCATATGGAATATTTTATACAACGGTACAATGATATAAAAAAATGATTTAAATATAATATTCGTTTAAGTCACACCGTAACCATTGAATACTTATTGAAGGCGCATCTAGCATAATTTTAGCATTGATCGATTTATTTAGAGGTTACCTAAGCATCTCCGCCTCATGTTTATTTATGTCAACCCTGAAGACATGTGTGCGTTGAGTCGTAACGAATTCACAATCCTGAAACACTTCACCCGCGATAAGCTTTCATATATTTTTGTTTCACTCTTTCAACGGCTGATTTATGGATTGTGTTGACGTCAGCTTTTCAACGTCAAACTGAGCGGAAAAAGAACATAAATTATTGTCGCGGACTTATTTTTTGTCATCAATATTATGGGCCAATCGTTTCACAAGAAACGTACTTTCTTATTGGCCTATTACTTACCTTGCAAACACTAAGTCTCATAAAATGGTTAGCCTGATCGACTGACTGATCTTTTAACGCACAGATCAATACAAACCATCGCTGTTGAAACCTAAAATCTTGCATTAAACTTTCTCAAAGAACATAAGAAACGACTAAGTATTTAGGTATTACCGCAATAACATAAGAAATGGGATAGTCACTATTAACGCGAACGAATTGCATGTCTATACCTTCGTAGCTGTTGGACGCGACGCGGATGGAATTTCAACGACTGCTTTCTTTGGTTGCCTACTCTTTTGAGGAACCTCTACAGACCTATTTTCTCTACAGACGTAACCCGTCGCTCAAACTATTTCTTAACTCTAAGTACATAAATTAGTGCAGAAATATTTGTATGTAACTACTTATTATGTTTAATGTTAAGTTTATGTATACCTACCATCAGATTTTGTGGCAATAAACGACTTTCTTTCTTTCTTTTTTTCTATTTTTTAATGCCAGTATGTAAGTTAGAATCTACCCACTGCTTCAGACGAGTCGTCAACCAAAGTCTGTGGGGGAAAACTTGCAGTTTTTTAATAGTATCATCGGAATACATATCAACAGATTAAACAGGAAATGTGTAATTTTTGTCAATTATGTTGTTTTAATAAATAACATAATAGTCATTATATTATTTTTATTATTAGTCGCGCATTCCACAATGTTTAAAGACTAAAGTGTTTAATCAGTGCGTCCTACCTGTCATGACCTACGGCGCGGAAACGTGGACACTGACGGTGGGCTTGATCCACAAGTTCCAGGTCGCTCAGCGAGCTATGGAGAGGGCTATGCTCGGGGTTTCTTTGAAGGATATGATTCGTAATGAAGAGATCTGACGAAAAACGAAGCTAACCGACGTAGCCGAAAGGATTGGCAAGTTGAAGTGGCAGTGGGCGGGCCACATCTGTCGCAGAGCTGAGGGTCGTTGGGGCAGACGAGTTCTGGAGTGGAGACCGCGGATCGGCACGTACAGGGTGGGACGCCCCGCCGCCAGATGGACCGGCGACCTGAAGAAGGTGGCCGGAAGCGTCTGGATGCGGAGAGCGGAGGACCGGGTGTGGTGGCACTAAGAGCTAATATGAGGATGATGATGATAATCATTGCTGCGCAAAACTAGAAGTATGCTTTCATTTTACTTTACAGAAATGACTATTTTATGAAGATGATTCAAAAGGAAAGTAAATCAAAATGAATATATATACACCAGAACAATTCTTTATAAATAGCTGGACAAATTAAATATTTTCTAAACCATTTATTTGACAAGAAAGTCCGAGTCCTAAATTCCGCGGAAGACAAATGACCTCGATGAGAAACTTTTTGCATAAAACTGCTACAAAGTGCTTATATCCACCTCCAGGACCGCTCTTAAATAATGATAGAGTATCTTACGGACAAGGGTAGAAGATGAACGATCTGGGTAATATATCACCAACATTTAAATCTATTAACCGTTATTATCTACTCTTACTTTTTATATTTTATAATCAAATGCTTAATTAACATATGTCATAAATACCATGTAAATAAATAAATACCATGGCTATATAATGTAAATACCATGGCTAGTCCATAAATACCATGCATGTAATCCGTAGACTAGTTGGTTGTGCACTGGGCTCACGTTCATGAGGTCTTGGATTCAAACTCCGCGCATACCAAATAGTTTTTCGAAACTTAAGTATGAGTTATTTATAATACCACATGCAGGTTTTTTGGTGAAGGAAAACATCGTAATGAAACTTGTATATGCCAAAGAAGAAATTCTAAGGTGTATGTGAAGTCCACAAAATCGGCTTGAAGTATCGTTGGTGGACAGGGGTTTGGCAGAAAAGATCCTGAAGGGTCGAAGTGTCGCCTGGTCTTCCTGACACCCTAAGAAGAGATCTGTGACGCGCTGTACCGCCTGGATGCGATGTCTTTTGTTCTAGGATGATCTACGTCGTCTGCCCAGCAAGGGAATAATCATGATATTAAGATAAGATAAGATATCAGATAAGATATTTTTATATTGTGTATAAATTCGGGTTTACATTTGCAGATGATGATAGCACACATGTAGATCCACCAAATCTTGCCCTCTCGGACGTACACACAAACATAATATGACATACAAAACTTAACATTGTATCATTCCTAAAATTATATTATTATTACTCAATAAATATTACAATGTCAAGTTCAATGGTTACTTATTTGCACACTTGACTAGTCGTTTAGTGATTTTCTGAATATCTCGAAAAGGTTGTAATGTATGTATGTAAACATACATACGTTACGTACGTATACGTGTTTTACTGTAACAAAATTCATAACAACAACAATAACAAAAAAATAGGAATTAAACTGTGTACAAAAGCGGACTTATCCCACTTAAACATCTCTTCCAGTCGACCTTAGAGTAACCGAAAGGACAATTACAATGCATTTAGTACCAAAAGTAATGTAATTTGTATCTAAAATGATATTAAAGCATTCAAATTGTCAAAAAAATTAATAACTTTGATAGTAGTTTGAAACAGCTGCATAGACAAATATACAGAACATAAATTCTCTGTTCCCGAGACCTAGTTCTCATATAAGAACAATGAGTATAATTTAAAGAGACTACGGAAACGATGCAAAATTGTGCATGCATATGCAGGGCGCAGTGAATTTCATGTCTATGATATATTGCGACGTCCCAGTGAGTTCATTGCAGCGACGCGACTGCAATATTCTCAACCTGCCTTTATCTGGGGTAGGTCTCTTAAGCGATATATGAAACCAGTTTTTCACCCTACGGTTTAGCCCGCGGCTTAGTCTGTCGGAACGAGGGAACCTAATATTTACCGGGGTAAAAGCATTTTATGTGTACATCCAGGAGCTATTACAGTACGTTTTTATCAAAATCGGCTTAGTTGTAATGGTGTGGTTGATTAAAAGAGAAACAAGTGTAGGTACAGATTAGCATTTATAATAGATAATAGCTGTGCCCGCGGCGCCGCACGCGTGGACTACACAATTATTTTTAATCTCACTCTCAATCGCAGTCCGAATTGCACCAAACATTATACATATACTTCTTTGTTTTCATACCTACTAATGTATTTAAAAACTAAAAATTCCTATAACTTTTGATTGAGTAAGCCGATTAGGATGAAATAAAGACTAAATGTTACTCCGAGTAAAGTTCTATGTTTCTGTGAAAAGTCCATCAAAATACGTTCAGTAGTTTGTACGTGATGCTTGCACAAACTAGCAGAAAAATAGGCAAAAGTTGCAACTATTACTTATCCTTAGACCCTCGTTGTTTTTGCAAATATATTCAATGTACAGACACGCGAAGTTTATGTGTTACAAACTAATATTGTATGTGAAGAAAATATAGGTCCAAATATTTATATTCATCAAAAAACATAATAACTGCCCAGCTTTCAAAACCAGAGAAAATTGAAAACAAACATAGAAAACCGAAATCAATATCACAGAGTTTCATTTTTGTAAACATATTTCAAAACTCCTATTCACCTTTGGGAATTATTTTTAAGACTATGAGTGTCTACTCCACTAACTTTATTTTAAAGCCGCTCCGCCCAGGTTTAACCAATTACCTAAAGAAAAAGTTTCAGTCTTCACCAGGCCTCTTAAAATCTTAATGGCGTTTGACTTCTTCACCCCAATTTGATAGACGAGAAAACTGACGAGAGACGTCACTTAGGGAATTCATCCTTAAAACTTTTTAAATGACTTTTCAGGGCAGCTCCTTTTATCTTGCGTATTTTTAATGTTTAGCCAAAAAACCTCTTTGTTTTTACTGTATAATAAAAGTTACTGTACCTGTCAATATACTAGACATAATCAATTACTAGTGTCGCCTATGGGACATAAAGGAATACTTTTTTTTTTTAAATATTTTATTAAATGTTTTATTTACATAACATTTTTGAGACACTGTACTGGCAGAAACCAAATATTGCTACGTAAAGAAGCGAGACTCACCTACTTCCGCCAATTTAACATCTCCCGCAAAATAGAGCACGGCTGGCAGTACGCAGTTCGTTCGCCTCGCGTCACGCTGCCCGCCGATACAAAATTACTATGCCAGCGCTCTATCAACCGGCACCGAGTGATCGACGTTATAAGTTAGAAAGAGAAGCTTTTATGTTGTTGTCGTATAACGTTGTCCCTCTCTCAATCAACTATGCTGGCGCGCTGGGTGTATCAGCCCTGCAATAATTTACGCGCACTATATACTATACAAATATTTACCGACATGCTGGTGCTCCTATAGTAGTAGTAGGTAAATAAATCTTGAATGCATTTGCAATATCGGGGGTGTGATACTTACGATTGCAATTAGAAAGGTTCAAGGACGGATTCTTCAACAGAATTTCTCAATGAAGTAAGAATGGTCCACCACGCTTGGTCCACTAAGGGTTGTTGGACTTCACAACCTACAAGTTTCCTAACGACGTTTTTCCTCCACCGAGAAGCCTTTGCTATGATAACAAGCTGTAACTAAATTTCGAAAAGACGTAACCAAGTAGGCTAACACGATTACGTGCAGCAATACCGAAGCTAAATTGTTACCATGGAACACTGTTTACATACAAATTCGAGTCTGGCGCACAACCCGTATAATATAGACCGGGGACGAGCTTCGCAAATAAAGTCCTCTTTATAGAACTAAAATGCAACCTGTGGTACAAACTTTGTCCTTGCATATAGGACCCGACTACACTCAATTATGGGAGTAATATTGTCCCACAAGCTTTCAGCAAACAATATTTATCCATAGCACTGGGACAGGCCCATGGGTAAAATCTTGCTTATACTTATATGGGATCCGGCAGTACCCGATTGTCCGGGTAATATTGTCATGGGACTAGCTTCGGCCCAAAAATTCTTTTGTCGTGGAGCTGGGAGCTATTTTATGGGACGTACTTTACAAGAATAGGTTCTAGGTTCGATACGAAAATTGTGTCCTAAATGAGGTGAGATCTATATTATGGGACATGGTACATCTCTACAAAAACTTTAATGAACAAGGAGGCAACTATTAGTAAGGTAAATAGAACCACGGTGAAACATTTTATAAGTTACAAAACAATAGCTTCGAAAAAGAAGTATAGACCTTCATCCAACACATTTTTATTTTAGAATTATTAAAAATAGATTCAATTCCTGTCAGCATTGCTAAAGTGAATCCGGTCCAGTGATTTCGGGTACGTGATTTGTACGTACGTATTTTAGAGAATATCACTACTGTAGTGCTATCTCTAAAATACAAACCTATATTCCCGAGCACTGTCGAAGTGAAATGAGTTCTTTGTTCACTTCACTTCACTTTACGTGCTCTGAAATGTTTACAGAATTACCAATGGATTAGGTTTCGAAGTGAGTGAAGTCACTTGAGTGAGACTCGCACGTGTGTTTGTATTTTAGAGAATAGCACTATTAATCTGCATCGAGCCGTTTATGACTGTTTTTTTAGAGCAAAGTTTTATTTCCTCTAGGCATGATTTATATTCATATTTGGTATAATAATCGTAATTTTATATGTATGTTAAAAGTAGATCCTTTTATGTAACGTCCAAATGTCTTTTTATTCTTTCGTACATGCTCTTTTGTGTCCGGGTGACTGTTTGAGCGAGAAATATGAATATTTTATCCCTGGGATAATATTGTAAAAAATGTTACAAACAGACGTGAATACACATTGTTTGTGTTCTTGACGAGTGTGCTTAGGATCTGTCAAAGAAAATCTTTGTCAATATGTGACAATGACTTATGTCAATGTCTTAGTGAATCAAATGTCATTGAAAAGGATTATATGTAGGTATGTATGCAAACGCTTTATTGTACCAAACAAACAGAAATAAACTAGCTTAGCTAGTAGTTTTTTGTCCGTCTGTATGTCCTGCGGATAACTCATGCAATATGCACGACTATGACGAGAAAATTATGAAAATTTGAAGAGAAAAACGATATACTTATATATCGCTTTAAGCGATAAGGCCGCCTTTGTACACTTTCCAAAAGTCTGTACTTTTTTTTGTTATTCTGAATTTGTGTAATTGCACACAAATATTTTAATACTAGCAAATGCCCGCGGCTTCACCCGCGTGGAGTAAGTTTTTATTTCCCGAGGGAACCATTCGCAAATACATGATCTTATGCGTACTAATCAAAAATGTATGGCAATTAGTTGAACAGCCAAGCTGTGAAAGAAACAGATAAATAAACACACAAACACTATTTAGACTTAATTATATTAAAACTGTTGCCCGCAGATTCACCTGCTTAAAAAAGGTGTTTGTTTCCAGCTTGAAAAAACCCACGGTAAACCAAGCTATCCAACTCCGAACTCCTCAGCTTTATAATCCTTTTTAGTTTAAATGTATCTATACATTTGGAGAATACTACTCTCGAACACCATTTCAGCCCCTTAGGGATGGTTTTTCAAAAACTGTAAAACCCGTGTTAAATCATTACGTTTTTCGAGTACTCCTCCAAAGTTTCGAATTGTAGGAACAACTAATAGTCTTTCTCCATACTTACTTTGAACGCCTATTTTACCACCTTAGGGGTTGAGTTTTGAAAAACCCTTCATTAGTGCATACTGTAGTTATGAGGAAACTTTGTGATAAATTTCAAGTTTCTAGAGCAATCGGTTTGGAAACTACCACTTTCGAACTCCATGTCATCCACTTCATCATCATCAGGTTATTTTTGTCTCCACTGCAGGAGCACAACCCTCTCTCATCTACCGGAAACAGACGGAGAAATTGGCCTACACTCCCCGCGCTGGCCGGACGTCATCAACTTAGGGGATGACTTTTCAAAAACTGAAAAACACGTGTTGAATCATTAAATATTTAGTGTACTCTTACAAAGTTTCGAATTGATTGGAACATCTAATATTTTTTCTCCATACAAACTTTGAACCCTTATTTGACCACCTTAGGGGTTGAATTTTGTAAAAGCCTTCGATAGTGCATACCGGAGATACATAAGGAACCTTTGTGCTAAATTTGAAGATTCTAGAGCCACCGATTTGGAGACTACTACTTTCGAACTCCATTTCAGCCCCTTAGGGGATGGTTTTTAAAATCTATAAAATACTTGTTGAATCATTATGTTTTTCGAGTACTCCTCCAAAGTTTCGAATTGATAGGAACATCTGATAGTTTTTCTCCATACAAACTTTGAACGCCTATTTTACCACCTTAGGGGTTGAGTTTAGAAAAAGCCTTCAATAGTGCATACTCTAGATACATGAGGAACCTTTGTAATAAATTTCAAGTTTCTAGAGCAATCGGTTTGGAAAGTACCACTTTTGAACTCCATCTCAGTTCCTTAAGGGATGGTTTTTCAAAAACTGTAAAATACTTGTTGAATCATTATGTTTTTCGAGTACTCCTCCAAAGTTTCAAATTGATAGGAACATCTAATAGTTTTTCTTTATACAAATTTTGAACTCCTATTTTACCACCTTAGGGGTTGAATTTAAAAAAGTCTTCGATAGTGCATACCGGAGATACATAAGGAACCTTTATGCTAAATTTGAAGTTTCTGGAGCAATTGGTTTGGAGACTACTACTTTCGAACTCCATTTCAGCCCCTTAAGGGATGGTTTTTCAAAAACTGTAAAATACTTGTTGAATCCATTATGTTTTTCGAGTACTCCTCCAAAGTTTCAAATTGATACGAACATCTAATAGTTTATCTCCATACAAACTTTGAACTCCTATTTTACCACCTTAGGGGTTGAATTTTGAAAAAGCCTTCGATAGTGCATACCGGAGATACATAAGGAACCTTTGTGCTAAATTTGAAGTTTCTAGAGCAATCGGTTTATAGACTACTACTTTCGAACTCCATTTCAGCCCCTTAGGGGATGGTTTTTCAAAAACTGTAAAATACCTGTTGAATTATTATGTTTTTCGAGTATTCCTACAAAGTTTCGAATTGATAGGAACGTCGAATAGTTTTTCTCCATACAAACTTTGAACCCCTATTTGACCACCTTAGGGGTTGAATTTTGATAAAGCCTTTGATAGCGCATACCGGAGATACATAAGGAACCTTTGTGCTAAATGTGAAGTTTCTAGAGCAATCGCTTTGGAGGCTACTACTTTCGAACTCCATTTCAGCCCCTTAGGGGATGGTTTTTCAAAAACTGTAAAATACTTGTTAAATCATTACGTTTTTCAAGTACTCCTCCAAAGTTTCGAATTGAAAGGAACGTCTAATAGTTTTTCTCCATACAAACTATGAACCCCTATTTGACCACCTTAGGGGTTGAATTTTGAAAAAGCCTTCGATAGTGCATACCGGAGATACATAAGGAACCATTGTGCTAAATTTGAAGTTTCTAGAGCAATCGGTTTGGAGCCTACTACTTTCGAACTCTATTTCAGCCCCTTAGGGGATGGTTTTTCAAAAACTGTAAAATACTTGTTAAATCATTATATTTTTCGAGTACTCCTACAAAGTTTCGAATTGATAGGAACATCTAATAGTTTTTCTCCATACAAACTTTGAACCCCTATTTGACCACCTTAGGGGATGAATTTTGAAAAAGCCTTCGATGGTACATACCGGAGATACATACGGAACCTTTGTGCTAAATTTGAAACTTCTAGAGCAATCGGTTTGGACACTACTACTTAGGAACTCCATTTCAGGCCCTTAGGGGATGGTTTTTCAAAAACTGTAAAACACGTATTGAATCATTAAGGTTTTAGAGTATTCCTACAAAGTTTCAAATTGATAGGTTTATCTAATAGACGTTCTCCATACAAACTTTGAACTCCAATTTGACCCCCTTAGGGGATGAATTTTGAAAATCCGTTCCTTAGTGCTTGCCTATGCTACATAAGGAACCGTTGTGCAAAATTTCAAGCCTGTAGACTCAGCGGTTTGGGCTGTGCGTTGATATGTCAGTCAGTCAGTCAGTCAGTCAGTCAGTTTCTTCTTTTATATATATAGATATTCTATTTATTCATTTTATTTATATTTAAAATACAATAGGGGTCCATTTGTGTTAGTAAAATCTTAAATTACGTTAATACTTAATAACTAATAGTGATTCAGTCAGAGAGCTGTCCAGTCTGTCTGCTATTACTTTTAGGATGCTGTTGCTGCTCCCGCGCACTCTGCCTAATAGTAAGGCAGTTTTCTTGCGCTAGACGGCGTAGAAGTCGTCTGTGCGCGCCTCGGCGAACATTGTCGATGCACTGCAGAAGCGCGGCAGCAAAACACCAAACCAAAATCTGTTTGTCATAGAAAATGAAACGATAGATCGCCTGCCTAAAAAATAAAGGCCAGACACCTTAATACCACTTAATCATTCCCGCAAAAATTCGCAGACTGAATATGTGTGTTATCTTTAGTATCTCTATGTATACAGGGTTACAGGAAAAGTCGTGCTAGATCCCTTAAGGGTGTGGAGCACCCATCATTTCTGACTTATTTCACTATGAAACACCCTACCCTAAACTTAACCCTTTTCGAGATATTCAACTTTTAATTTTTTTATTGAAAATTGCTGATTTTTAGGCAACTACATTTATTTTTGTTTATTTTGTGTATCTTATTATTATTATTATTGCATTTTTACATGTGTAGTAAGATGCTTTAGGACGTCAATCATTAAAATAGTGCACAAGTTATTTGAATAGACCGTAGTAGACAAGTGAAAGAAAAGAAATAAAAAACATATTAGAAAGTTTATTTTTCTCTAAGGGATATCTAAAAAAAATATTATGGTAATTGTTCGGCAGATGTTTTTTAAAATATCTACGGTTCATCAGCTATCTAACGAGGTGTAACAATCTAGGGTTTGTATTACATTTCGTGGAAAAAAAGTAGTTGGGACGCTCCAGGTAGCAGTTCTAACGGTCCCACGCCTATTGTCCTTCAAGTTAAGACGCACCGTGCGAGCGAGACAAGTGACGATTTATGTAGGTACGAATGAAAGAAAAAATGTGTAGACACCGGCTAGGACTGGGAATACAACCGGAAACATTGTTTTGGTTGTCAGTCTGCTTTTGAGCGGATCCGACTACTTCCACTAATATTGTTGCCCGTGATCTGGGGCTTTCGCAATGGAGAGTGTGGTTTACAGTGCATACTGCTGGCCTATACCCGTACCATTACACGCCAGTACACGTTATTGAAGAAGGGGACCCCGCGAGAAGATTGGACTTTTGCAGATTTATGCTAAATGCTGATGTAGAAGACCCAGATTTTTTAAGAAATATCTTGTGGACGGATGAGTCCAAATTTGATAAAGATGGCATAACTAACTATCACAACGCCCATTACTGGGCCCTAAAAGAACTAAGGAATCCCAATAAGAAAAGAGTGAAGGGGTCCCAACGAAGATTCAGCGTGAATGTGTGGATGGGCATTATCTCCAATCATTTGATTGGACCTTACTTTCTCCCGGATAATCTAAACGGGGAAAGCTACGAAAATTTCCTGAGAGCAGACTTGAGTGATTTGCTGGATGATCTGCCACTCAACCTGATCAGGGACATGTGGTTCCAACACGATGGCTGCCCTGCCCATTTCAGGAGAAGTGTCAGAGACTGGCTGGACACAAATTATCCAAACAAATGGATTGGACGAGGTGGGCCATTGCCATGGCCAGCAAGAAGTCCGGACCTAACCCCCATGGATTTTCATGTGTGGGGCTGCATGAAAAGTCTCGTGTACAGCGAGCCGAATCCAGTTTCGTCTGTGGAAGACTTAAGAGAAAGGATTGTGGATGCAGCAAATAAAATGAGGACCACATTGACCACTGGCGTAGTGAAGACCGGTCTCCGTAGAAGGATGCGACAATGTATTAGAAATAGAGGCGGCCATGTTGAACATGAACTGTAGAAAAAGAAAAAGTTGTGAGAAAACCTTTAATAAATGGCATTTCATGCTTACCTATTGTTTTATTTTACTTTTTAGGGCTAAGTATACATTTTCTTCTCCACTGTCGCCTATGTAACTAAATTTTTTTGAATGCATTTGAATAAAACCCTACATTATTATACCTCGTTAGATAGCTGATGAACCGTAGATATTTTAAAAAACATCTGCCGAACAATTACCATAATATTTTTTTTAGATATCCCTTAGAGAAAAATAAACTTTCTAATATGTTTTTTATTTCTTTTCTTTCACTTGTCTACTACGGTCTATTCAAATAACTTGTGCACTATTTTAATGATTGACGTCCTAAAGCATCTTACTACACATGTAAAAATGCAATAATAATAATAATAAGATACACAAAATAAACAAAAATAAATGTAGTAGCCTAAAAATCAGCAATTTTCAATAAAAAAATTAAAAGTCGAATATCTCGAAAAGGGTTAAGTTTAGGGTAGGGTGTTTCATAGTGAAATAAGTCAGAAATGATGGGTGCTCCACACCCTTAAGGGATCTAGCACGACTTTTCCTGTAACCCTGTATACAAGAAAAACTTGCTAGAGCCTCCCTTGTTACGATGGCCAACATGTCTGTCCTGCGTAGTCAATCACTAATTACCATGAGCTAATCAATAAGGACGTTGCGTCGTTGACAGTTTGATGATGATAATCCTACTAATATTATAAATGTGAAGGTTTGGATATTTGGATGTTTGTTCCTCAATCACGCTTCAACCACTGGACGGATCGTGATGAAACTCGGCACACATATAGGTTAGGTCCCGATATCCCGATATATCATCCCATTCCTACGGGAAATACATAATAATTTGTGATGTTAAGTTATCCATGCGGATGAAGTCGCGGGCAACAGCTAGTAATCTTATAAATAAAAATGTTAATTTTGCGAGTCTGTACATTGAAGCTATGGTAAAAAACAATTAGAGGTGTCTAAAGATAAATAATAGGAAACATTAAGATCATTTTTGAATTTTTGAATGTTTATTTGTATGTTTGTTTGTGCGCGCATCACTCAAAAACTTACTCAACTAATTCTAATGGAATTTTTAGAAAAACATAGGGCTTAATTGTAGGCTTTATCAGTTTAATAGAAAGTTATGCGAATTTATAGTTTTCAAAAATTCACATTACATTGGTATGCAACAAAGTAATGCTCGACGGAACTTGGATTGCGATGGATGAGTTAGGAGGACTACATTTGGAGCGACGAGGGTAAGAGATAAAGAGGGTTGCGGGAAGGGAAGGGTTGAGGGGAGTGTTAAGGGCAGGATTGAGAGCAGAATTGAAGGCAGGTTAAGGGGAGTAGATGCGGGAGCGGGAGCTGGAGCTGGAGCTGGAGCTGGAGCTGGGGGGAAGGGGTGGCGGAAAAGGAGGAGGAAAGTAACACTAAGTAATTTTCAACTTTATTTAATTTTTAACTTTCATTAAGCTAGACAGGAAAAGCTAACAATGGTGAGATAAGCCATAAAGGTCGATAAAGGCTGAGTGAGTTATGATTTCATTCCACCCATTCCGAATAAATTATAAAATTCCACTTCTAAATTTATCGACTATTTTCATCTAAAACTCCGTAAAGGTATGTTTGAGAGTCGAAGGGTAAAGTTTGACTCTGAATATATTAAGGAGTTAACCCGGCAAGGGTTGGTTAGCTTATTAATATGCCCATCAAAGCTATAAAATGTTAGGGATATTGGTATACTGGTTTCAGTTATCTTTTTAATAGAATGTTTGTATGTATGCATATATTGTGTGTACATTTTATATATAAATACATTACAGAAGAAAATATATAAAAATATTACATTCAAAACATACACTTGAATAATCCCGAACTAGGATTTTCTCCTGTTCTATGGGAATTAAACAAGGATTGGAAAATTTACAAATATAACATCCAGACCAGAACCAGCTTGTACAAGTGGGAATCAAACCCACGACCTCTGGCGCTCCAGTCCAATGACCAAGCCACTAGACCTATGAGGCGGTCAATTTAGTAGTATATGGATGTATCTATAAAAACAATACATACGTTTAAAGATTTTTATTCTCATTACATCTTAAATAGCCCGCCAGAGTATTATATCTATATCTTATGTGTAAGTCATTATAGCAAAATAGTGAACCATAACTACAATAAAAATTGATAATTTATTTCAAATGCACATTTGATAGTAAAATCATGCGCAGACGAAGTCGCGGGCACCAGCTAGTCCCATTATAATCCCATTCTTATAATGTGTAGACAGTACAACAAAAAGACAACTGACAATACAAAGTAGAAATTGGTACCTACACTGAAAATAATGTTGCATTTGTTTGATTGCTGTATGTTAACTAAACTAATCATTTCTATGATTGTTTGAAACAAGTTCGTGGTCCAGTTAACATGGTTAGTACAATAGACAAGAGTAAGTTCAAGGGAAAAAGATCTTCTTGCGCTCGTTTGGAGATGACTGTTGACACGATCTTGTTCAAATTAAAAATAAATATTTTATTTATTTCAGTGTAAGAAGAACTAAAATGGAAGAAAATGTTCCTATGAAGAATTTAGGACAGAGATAAATGTGGATACATCGATTGTGCGGACGGTCGAAGTAATGACGAACATTCTGTAAATGACTTCGTTTTGTTCTCCGTATTTCTTTCAATAAACTTCCAGTTGAAATATTACAGTCTTATTGGAGATACTTTCGATGACTTATTGTTCTATTCTTTTTATTATTTTTGTTTATTTGATAGACATAGTCATAATTTATTGATAACCATTTGATTACAAGTCATTATTAAAAAAGTCCATAATAAGTAACACACACTCAATAATTATACGAGTAAATTTCCTTCGATAAATTCATCGAAGCTGTAGAAGGTTTGCTCGAGAAGCCACTTCTTCAGCTTCAGTTTATAGGACTGGTTGGAATGCGCATCCTTTACCTTTATGGCCGGTATCCTGTTTTTACACAAGTTGTACAAATATGGAATTGTACGAATACGGAAACTGTACGAACCCGCTGGGTGCAACACATGGGTTGGTGATAGCAATATATTACCTAGATTCTCCAGAAATGCTGGGGGGTTGTGCTATTCGAATCCGGCTACCTATGATATGGTGAGTTCGCCGCGCATACAGAGATATGCTACTTACATTCTATTAACGCGATGTAAAATAAAATAGTGGTTTCCTTTAGTGGAAAAAACCTTGTATGTAAAAACCTAATGTTTAACAAAGCTTTTGTGGTATAGAAAAGCGACGTAATTACAAGGTACATTTATGTTTCCATCAGGTTTTAAATTTAATAAAAACTAAGAAGGATTTTAAAACTACTTCATACGCATACAGTCGTCGACGAAATTCTTAATACACATTGAATTTATTTATTTTTTGTTACAGGTTAACCCTGCAACGTCTCCTCAGCATCTCACTCATCACCATCGCGGCGGATCACGTGCGATCCCAAGAAGGCGAGCATCAGGGTCCTCAAACCTGTGGTGGCCGCCTAAAAGCTTCAATGGGCACCATACAGACCCCAAACTTCCCCAATCCCTTCCCAGTACCGATAAAGTGTCGATGGATCATCGAACACGACATAGTGAACGGAACGATATCGATATATTTCACCCAGCAGTACACCACTAGTGGATTAACATTCACGGAGTACATGTATTACGATGACACGTACAAACTGGGGGAGAGAAGAGCACTCACTGTTACCGAAGAGAACATCACTAGAGTCAAGTGGCTACAGGTGAGAGCTTTGTTGTGATAAATTTTAATTTAGTGATTAACTGTACTAATTAATGTTTGTACAATTTTATTACAGTACAGACAATCTGATAGTTACTCCTTCTATTTAAAGACAGAAATATAGTAGTGTCGTGTGCCTTATTGCAATGGCTGTCTTCCTTCTCAACATCTCAACACATCATTGCCGTTTGATAGTAAAATACCTACATAGACGAACTCTATTATTACAGTTATACCAATATAATGCAATATACTCAGTAACTTGAACGTAGGATATAAATAAATTCTGTTGTCATTTTCACTTCCGTTTTCGTTTATTTTTCCGCGTCACCATGGAATAAAAATGTTAAGGAAACAAATAGGCATAGATTTTTATTATGGCGTTAAAAAATGGCGGTTTCTCGGGGGGTGAAACGAATTCGCAAAGAGAAGAGGTTAATAATGCACCACATTACCGTAATTGTTCATCGTAATGAGTTTGTCGTCGACTGTACCGCTCTCGCAATGAGGAAATATGTTGTTAACTTTTTCTACGGCTGGAGAAAACGCTGAGGGCTGTAACGTGAGCTGCTTTTTTAAAAGTGTGTTTTAATAACATTTGCCTACGTCTTTACGTATATTAGTTTTTTAATTATTACTCAACACTTGATATCAGAGCGATGATTCATCCGGTGTTGTTACCGTATAAAAAATATTTCTTAAAATTTAAAAATAAAGCATAGAGGTAATTTATTATACAAATTGAAAAAGATTGTACAAGTATCTTCAACTTCAAATAAAATAGAACTTACGACTCCGACGTTTGTAGGAAATGCCTAAACCAGTAGCACACCCCTGTCGCGCGATGGAAGGAAGGACAACGTTATACATCATTAACGTAAGTCCTTCTCTTTCCAACTGAAATCGTCGATCGCTCGGTACCTGCGGACGGTGACAGCCAAATACCTAGCCGTATAATGTTTACGTAGTATTCTCTGCCAGTAGCCTAACAAAGTTGTATAATATTTAAGTTATATATGCAACTATATCTGAAAAAGTCACTTTAAATTCTTTTTTTTTAAATAAGTATAGGTACATACACTTGTCTAATCTCAAACCAGGATTTTCTCCTGTACTATGGAAAATATGCCTAGGAAATTCACAAATATAACATCCAGACTTGTATACATTTTACAAAGTTGTCTGTCCCCGGGGGAAATCTATCCTACAATTATTAATAATTAATTTGTACCGTTATGCACAATGAAGCGGTTCTTCCAATCATCTGTATTACCTGATTTTCCGGTGATACGGATCCGTAACGGACACAATTCAGAAATGCACGGCTCTTACCGGAAAAGAGGACATTTCTGACTACGGAGCGTGGAACGGAAAAATGACAAAAATAATGACTGCCGTATAATACCAGCAAAAATGGTAGAAAAACGATATTGTCCCATTATTATTGTGCAATCATTGTTTTGAAAAGATAACGTTTGGTTAAACATATAAGAAACGGTCGTCAAAATGTTACGACAATTGTCTATTACTTTAGTTACTTATATTATGCTTATTATGCTTACATCACGTCAAGGGGTATAACAGGGCAAAAAGCGGGGCGAAGGAAAGCCGCTTTGCGACAATAGATTGCGCAAAGTGGCGATACATCTACCCCTTTGGGAGCAAGGCGTGAGCATTATGTATGTATATTATGCTTATGACTTTATTACTTAATTTTTTTAAACTTACACTAGAGTCCTACCACCGAGTAATCTTCTCTTCCTTAGTCTATGAACTAACAAGTTTAATAAACTGCCTCTACATATAAAGAATATTTTCAGTACATTTGCGTCAGTTTATTCTGATATTAAAAATACCAAGACTTAAACAGAGTGCAAAATTTGTTTTCTTTGATTTTATTTTAAAGTCTGGCAGATTTTCCGCTGAGCATTAATGGAGTTCCAGAAAAGAATTTTCTGTTAAAATGAGGAGTTTAATTAATTTTATTTGCGTAAAACGATCAACCTCGAATTCGTTCGCATAAAAAGAAACAACTTCGTTTTATTTAATTTTAAACGGTTCAAGTTTCTAAAAGTGCACGAAGAGTATGTCAGTTGGTACTTTTTAGAATTCCGTCATAACGGTACTGTTATGACACAGAGAAAGTTTGATTTTATTATTATTATGTACCTCTGAAATCTACGCTTACACGTCAGCTATGAGAGGGGAAAATGAAACAAATTAAGAAGATAGTTAACCACTAATAGATAAGGAAGAGTGTTAGAAATATTGACAAGAGAAGAAAGAAATACAAGCAACCAGCATAGTCATTGACTTAACCTTAAAATTAAAGGAAAATAAACCATAACTTGATTAATCATCAGCTGAAATACGTCCATTGCAGAACATAAACCTCCCCAATAGAATTCCACTTTTGGTGGACTGTCCATTGGGGGATTTGCCATATCTAGCACGCTTGGCAGGCGGATTGGTGATCGCAGTAATGATCATAATATACAGAGGAAAACGCCACTGCCTGTCCTTGGTGCAATCCCTTAGTCGCCTTGACGAAACCCACGGGAAGATTGAGGGTCGCCCTGATCTAAGCCGGGAACCACACGGCACACTTACGCGTACAATCCAAGGAAAATTATGCCGAAAACTAGAAAAGTTATCTTAGCTCCTTATGTAGTAGACATACTACGTTCTCGCAAGCGTTATGCTTCCTTTTTTATAATGCTAACTGCTAAGGAATGGAACTCACTGCCAGCTTCGGTATTTCCGGACAAGTACAATTAGGATATTTTTTAAGGAAGAGTGAATAGACATAGATGAGATTGAGGTAAAACGCAAATCCATCAGGTATAAAAACTAAATAAATAAAAAACACATTTTTAACAAAATATTATCCTGCACCATATTACTTTCAAATGTAATACCTACATCTGAAATCGAAAAGCGGGAATACTGTGTTCTGGTTTAAAAGGTAAAGGGCCACTGTAATTAAATTAAAAGCAATATAAATAAAAAACGAAAGTATTACCGACATAGCCGAAAGGATTTGCTGAAGAGGCAGTGGCCAGTCTACCTCAGTCACTGAGTCGATGGCCGTTGGGGCAGATGTGTTCTAGAGTGGAGACCACGAATCGGCACGCGCAGGGTGGGACGCCCCGCCACCAGATGGACTGACAACCTGAAAAAGGTGGCAGAAATCTGCTGGATGCGGAGGATGGAGGACCGGGTGTAGTGGCGTTCATTGGTGAAGGCCTATGTCCAGCAGTGGACTTCTAAAGACTGATATGATGATTATGTCGTGAAAAAGAAATATTTCACTCGATCTTTGCATTGGCAAGAATAGCTATAAAAAGTATTTATATGATTATTTATTTGTAGCATGAACGTTTGTTAATACGTTCATGATTTGTGGTTACGTTAAGCGGACCGCGTAGTCTATTCAGATACGGCAGCGCGTGTAAAACGCCCGTATTGAGCTGAAATCAAATATTGACTGTGGCTGGAACGCTGCCTTTCAACGCTATCCAATCGGCTGCAGCCGAATTCACATCATCTATTTAAGTGGAGGGGCCAGCATGAAAACTCTGGGCTCTTACATTATCAAATGCGTGAGCTTAGTATTTGAGGTTATATTATGTACAATAGTCAATGCATCTAGCTCATGTTTGATGACAAACGATGCTATGTGGTGATGGATAGCAATGCCAGCGGAACTAGTCGGAATCTATAACTTCGTATAAAACCTAATCTTCACAGTTAAAAATTTTGAGAAATATAATATACCACTGACTAAATTGATACACTCGCGAGTAGTAGGAAATTGGGGATTCTGACTCACGTTCTTTCAGACATGAGTGAAGTTTTCAGTTTTCAGTCATAAGTGAATAGATCAACCATCGAGGCTGGCGCTCGCGGCTACAGGCGCAATGAGTTGCTCTATTCACTTATGACTGATAACTGAAACTTCACTCATGTCTGAAAGAGCGTGAGTCAGAATCCCCAATTTCCTACTACTCTCGCGTGTATAAGGATAAAGTGTACTTAGCTGGAATTGGGACTGTGACCCAGCGTGGCGATGTGGTTACTGGAGGAGAGGTATATCCTTTATATGCGATTCTACCATTTGGTACTACAATAGTAATATAATAAATGACACACAATATTCATGTACTCCTGTGGGTACTAAAAGTACCCTAAGGCACTTAGCCTTGTAGGCTCCGCCCTGACACGAGAGAAGGCTGCTTTTAGTGAACTTTGAAATAATGGCAAATTACTCTTTATTATATTATAAAAATACACAGATATAAGAAGAAGAAGGTGCTAAACTGGTTTCCTATGGTTCTTTGAAAATGTCTACAGTTTCTAAATAACTTGAAGTGAGTTCACTTTTTGCCACTATGACAAAGTTCACTAAACACATTTAGCGGCATTCTCTCGTATCCACCAGGCAGTATAGAGAATTATTCAAAAAATGTTCTGTACTTTTGCTCCTTCAGTCAACCAAGAGCTATTACCCTAAGAAACAGTACATCCTCTTTGTGACCCCAAGAAAAAATCATGTCGGTACCGCGCGAAACTTTCTCAATACAGAATTATGCATTCTATTAGCATTTTCCGAGGCGGTTCTTTGCCTTCAATGCCGCTCGCGGTCCCCAGCACTACGTGATGTGAATCGCGATCAGCTCTCACGGTAATAATATGATATTTTACCGCACTTCGACGGTGCTGTAATACATCGTTTATGTTTTAGGTGTGTGCAATACAACATACCGGTAAAAACTGTCTTGCCTTTTTTTTAGTTCAATGACAGATCTGTAAAAGAAGCCAGTCATATTGGCGCTGGCTTTCATGTATTTATATGACAGCATTATGAAGTAAACAAATATTGGATACTTTAGATTTACGTGTTCTTAATCTGACGCAATAGAAAAGAGTCCTCATTTTTGAACTACAATAATTTGTATTTTCTAGAAAGAGTGACAAGATACTTCTGCTCCAGCTTTGTCCTTCCTCACCCCCCTTACTACCCACAGGCTCGGTTCCCATACTAAATAAGCAACATGCGATCTACATACCGCCCACCAAAATGTTTTTACCTTCATGGACAGCATTATGTAGGTCTACAGATACAGAATTAAAATAATATAAATATCCTTAACTTTTCGATTAAAGTCAGCTTTCTTTTTCTTCTACTTCTTCCTTGAGCGCGCAGGATAATACTTCCGTCATCTATATGTCGCTTCATTCTTCATATTTGCTTTGCGGCTACTTCTCGATGCTATCAACGACGTTTAATTTTATTTTATTAAATCAACAAAGATCTAAAGTTCTTGAAGTATGAATAATATAAAGGACGTCCGTAAACTTTCTTTCTTACTCTTCTTTCACTCTCCTTCTTTTCTTCTTGTGTTGACGTGTTGGCCATTGAAGTACTAGTCCTCGCACCAGTGATGCTGCTATCCGCTGGTCTGTGATATTTATGGAATAATTATGATAAAATTAGTATATTATAATTGACAAATCGTTCCCTTGGTAAAACGTTCTTTCACCATGGATACGAAATATATTTACGACGATTTCTGTCTTATATCCTTCCTTTTCGTCTTTTGTTTCACTTGTTTGTGGAGCCAAGGGTTCCCTCGTTACCGCTAATAATATTGGCTTCGTCTAAAAATAACTGTTTGCTGCAATAGCTTTACGGTACACGTGTAGAACGTGGGTTGTTGAAGTTTCGAAGTGCGATCGACATAAAGCTATAGCAACTAATACCGACTAATATATCATGAAACTTATGTGGGAACAGTTTTGCTTTACTACAACTTGCACAATTTCCCGGAATCCCCATAACAAAATACATACGTACGCTAACTCAAATATTCGTACAACATGTAATTTTTTTAATTGTAAGTAGGTAATATTGACGTCATTATTTTTACGTGTCATTTTTTACGCATTTATGAAGAAAATATAAGATGAAGCAAATTTTTGAAATCCATCTTTTTCTCCTGGTCCTTTCAGTCAGTCCCATTATAATTTTTATATATTGATATACATAATAATAATTATATTCTAAAAACCTAGTCTTAAAAATATGTCTTAAAGCAATGTTGAGAAATTCAGCGAAGTGTATGTAAATACATTTTTCACTTATATTAATGTTGTTATTAATTTTGGTACAATAGCTTTTAAATAGATACATAAAACTTTTAAATATTCTGGGAAATTCATAATTATCTCATCATTACCGAGACGTTTTAAATAACTGTATTTTATGTGTTCTAAAGAGAACAGACAGACCGACAGCTGGATAAAAAAAGCTTCGCTATTACGGTAACTGTTTTCAGGAAACCTTAAATAATGAACTTACGTTGAATCTCTTTTATTTGAACCTCGCTTAAACTTGTGCACTTTGTACAAAGCGGCGAGCTAATATCGTAAACAGGCAACTTTATAGAGTAATCAGAAAGTTGTATTTCTTACCAATCATTTAAAGTTTCCAGCTTGCGATAAATATAGTTTTATAAAGCTACATTAAATTAGATTCTTCTAATAAATAAAAATGATAACTTTAAAAATAATGAAAATGATAAAAAAAATGTGGGGGATGAAGAATAAGTAATAAATAGAATACATTAAGATCATTCCCCAAATCTTCCCGTGGGTGTCGTCAAAGCGACTAAGGGATTGCACCAGGGATGGGCAGCAGCGTTCTCCTGTGTATATTAAGATCATTACTGCGATCACCAATCTGTCTGCCAAGCGTGGTGATTATGGCAAATCCCCCAATGCACAGCCCATTAAAAGAGGCATTTTACTTATTGGGGAGGCTTATGTTCAGCAGTGGACGTATGTACGCTGATGATGATGAAGATCATTTTTGGATTTTTGTCTGTGTGTCTAATTGTTGATGCACGCATCACGTAAAAACTGTTGAACTAATTCTGATGTTGTTTTCCGAAAAACATAGGGCTTATTTCGGAGCAATATTTAATCTTTACTTCATCGCTGTCGGCTTACTCAATCAAAACTTATGCGAATTTTCAAAAACTTACACACTAAGAAAATTTCAACTATTTAAAAAAAATCATAATTTTAAAGTCCACGCGAGCGTAGCCGCGGGTACAGTTAGTCAATAATGAAATCAACAATTGACATAGTTACATGGTATAGAAAACAGAAGCTTGATGCATTTTACGACAGTGCATGCAGTATTGCAGTTTACGAGCAAGTGGCTGTAACGCCGGCAGCTGGAAAATAACTGCAGCGACTATTGGCTTTATGACGATTTTACTCCTTTGCCACTTACTGTTAGAGCTGGGAGCAATTCTAAGACCGATGTGATGTGGAATTAACTTATCTAACAGATGTGTGAAATCATCAAACGTAGAAAAAAGAATACTTACGTAAAACTCTTTTAAATTATGTCACAGGAGGCCTTCGTCTTACGGGCGGACTGAATTTTAAATAATAAAACCTTTACTTTCCCTAATAATTTTTACATAAAAATAAACTATGTATAAACTATGTACAATAATAATTAATGAAATTGAATAATATCGATTTCAAAATAACATAAATAGTAATTCTGATTTAAGTAAGCTTTAATACAAACGAACAACGCCATAATTATACGAACAATCATAGCGGCCATCATCGGCATATAATAATAAATAAAATAAAATAAAAAGCCTTTTATTTCTTGCATAACATAATTTCAATATTTATAATACTATTAATCTAGTAATATTAATCTGCAAGAACGCAGGTAAAGGCCTCCTCCAAAGAACTCCATTTGTCTCTATCTTCGGCTACTTGCAGCCAGCGAGGGCCAGCCGTCTTAGTAACGTCATCTTCCCATCTCGTGTGGGGTCTTCCTTTGGGACGTTTTCCATGTAGGCCCTCCCACAATGTTACCCTTTTAGTCCATCTCCCATCCTGAAGTCGCGCTACTATCATCGGCATAAATATACTTATTCTCTCGCAAATAAGAGAATTATTTTCCCTCGACCATGTGTTCCTCAGTCTATGTTTTTCCTCCTATATTGATTTGTTGGTATTATTAATGAAGCAAAAGGCCTCCATATTATGTTATCGCTACGCAGCTTATGTTATTAGTATTACTGTTGTTAAATTTACTTAGGTACCTATTTATCTTATAGATAAAAATAATTCAGAAGATCCCTTCCGCCGGTACCTACCGAACCTTAAATCCACTAGCTGCTTAGCAGGCAGATGCTCCAACGATTAGATTACGCAAACCCAGCGTAATAACTATATTAACTTTATATAATAATAATATTAAATTGTTTATTATCAGGCAACTTGGCCCATAGATTAACCTAGAAATACATACATTACTATAACCTTAATTAACAGAGTTCATCTTATACATTCATTCATACACTATTTTTAAGATTTTAGTCTTTGAATCCCTAAAACGTCTAAAGTCTACTCCCTCGGGCCAGAAGTCGGTACTGAGGAATATACCCTGGTGTTTTGTGGGAACCCGGAGTCTACATATCTATATATCTTGGTTGACTGGATGATCGCAAAGAACATATAGTACTTTTAAAACTCCAAAAATGTAATTCTGTATTTATTTTAAAATTCTATATATCGACATTGAAAACTACATTCTCCTATCTGACACAAAGTATTTTTACAGGAGACTAAAAACTGAACAGTATTGTACGAGATAGGTGTTTTTGGCGCGGCACAACATGTAATTAGGGATTTACAGCACTTTAGAATATCTTCATTGGCATATTGGTTTGCTCACGATGTTTTCATTTACTGAAAACTCTGAATAGACTTACTTAAAAATGGAACCTTGGAATTTCTTACTAGTGTACAATTATTCTGTGGTATGATAAGCCATATCACAGAATCAGTTAAGTATAAGTACAGAAAGCGCACTCCCTAAGAAAGATTGTGGTTTTTCTCATAAACGTAGCTACAAAATTCAATACTTACAAGTCAAATTGAATCCTACGCGCATGGTAGAAAGTCAATGTTACGCTGAACCACTAAATCACGCACACATTGACAGTCGTACGCGATTCACCTAGGTGCCTCGGCAATCGGGGCCGCGCCGCGTATAGATATATTTTTATACCGAAAGTGCGCAGTGAGACAGGTCTGGCCATATTATGGTTCGTAAGAACTCATTTGGTATTATTATTTATCTAAATCAGATATAAATACATCTATGTTGTTAGCCTTAATACTATGTTAGTAAACACATAAGCTAGTTTCTTAGATACCAAGAAATGGGTTTCAACAGCCCCACCCAGTCTGACGATGAGACAGTCGAACCTCTCATCTATCATCTTCAGGATCCCGTTAGCGTTGCCCCGCATTGAATCTCGAACCTACGAAAGAAAAGCGAACACAATCGCAACTGAACTACCTCCCACGAATTATTGCTCCTCGTATCACCAACTTTGTCCAGGCAGCTCCTGTATCATACCGCTACATACCCACAACGATGTATGGAACCGCGGGTAGAGCAACTTTTGTTTCTGTTTCGTTGCAAACTCAGCAAAACAAGGAAAGTTTCAATTGGCGTTATTAGCAATCCTTGTTTCCGAGCGCAACAGTGGCCTTCCGTGTACATTATACACAGGTCTTATATTCGCTTGTAAGACCCTAGTATGTATATCGTCGCTGTTTAGGTAAAGTAACTTGCTGACGAATGATTTTACGGAAGAGAATTTAAAACATATATTTTTACCTCTCATCTTATTTTTAACTTTCAGCAAGCAATCTAAAATGGTTCTAACTCAACCCGACGACGATTAACACCCGCAAACGTAGAAATCGTTTTGATTACATACTTTAAAAACCACTACTTATTACTACTAATTACTATCTAGTTAACGTAAAACATTCATGAAATTCATTTATATTAAAACAAATTTTTCCTTTTCATAATGGGTAAGAGGGGGTTTATAAAGAAAAATCAACTGACATATGATGTATAGTCGATACTTTCAAAAGTCGATCAGTTACTTCCTTCCATCCCTATGTGACGTTTATTCGTTTAACCGCATAGTTGGCCTAGTGGCTTGGTCACTTCGATTCCCACTGGGGACAGATAACTTTGTACAAATTGGTCCGGTCTGGATGTCATGTTTGTGAATTGTACAATTGCCATTTGCATGTGGTAACATGAGAAAATCCTAGAGATTGGTGTATGTGTACGTATATAATATGTAATAGGTATTTGTTATAATTATCCCCTTTATTCAACGCCCGAGAATTCCGATGTCTGTTAATGAGTACAAAGCGCGAAAATCTCATACTAATTTTTTTCAACCTTTTGGAACATTGAGAACTCTAGGCTAAATCGACATTATTCTGTTTGAATTTTTTTTGTTTTATATTATTTTGTACATAACTGGCGGAAATACCAGTTTCTACATAATAAAATTAAGCTGTGGTAAAGTGACATTGTCAAACAACACAAAGTAAAATTATAAAATATATTAATAGGTATGCAACATATGTACAACTAAAAGACAATTACTTTGCCCCTCGCTCTTACTGCCTTGTCTCACACCCTGTAAGGTTGGTTAGAAGAAATCTCTTTTAGAGATAAGCTCACCTTTGTACATAGCGTTTATTACCGTATTTAGTTTTAAGATGTGAAATAAAGAATATATATATAACAACATAATATAATCATAACTATGTCCGTTTGTAAGCAGCTGTGAAGGCATATGGCGATGTCGACGATCAAATGAATATTTGATGTCTAAATAAAAAGCTATTCATTTAGTGGTGACAGATGGGGTTCCAAATCAGCTTAATGAAACCGCAACTCCGATTTCATACAGTTATCGCAGTGGCAGATGACAAATTTGCGATAAAAGCCGTTGTAACTGACAAACAGGGACGTAGCCAGGGTTTTGTTTTAGTCGTACTTTACCCCCTATTTTATATTGAATTCAATATTTTACCTTTTACTAGGTTTATGTAGGGGGTTAGGTTTATTGGCGCAGTATTTTTTTTTATAAAAATAGATTTTAGTGCAAAGTCCACCATACCATTAAACAATGCAATATAATTAAACAATGCATACATTGCCGTATTCAGGTCTTAAAATTGTACTGAAGGATAGTATGTATAAGTAATTAGTGATATTATAAATCAATATTACATATGCTTACACTTGTCTAATCTCAAAATAGGATTTTCTCGTGTGCATGGGAGTTAGGCAAGCATTAGACAATTTACAAATATAACATCCAGACCGGGACCAAATTGAACATAGTTGTCTGTCCCCAGTGGGACTCGAACCCACGACTCCTGGCACTCGAGTCCAATGACCAAGACACAAGGCCAACGAGGCGATAAAGTTTTTCAAGTCTAAGTATTTAGGTTTTGCAAGGTTCTTCCGATTCAACACAAAACTAAATACTTGCTACTTTTAGAAAATTATCATAAAGACTATATCAGAAATAATATTAATGTAACTAAAAGGCAATATTCTAAGGCAGACAAGAGAATAAATGTTCCATGATGTGTCAACTATGACGGTGAGCGTACCAGCGGTTATGTTATGGCTTAAATTTGGATTTGTCTGCCATCCGATTTAAAATACATTGGTGGATTACTAAAGCAAGAACTGCACAAGCACTTCTTGTCGATGGGTGTAGACTAATGTACTGACCACTTAAGCGCTCTGTTCACATATAAATAGGCTTCTATTTATGAGAACATTACTGTAATTTATATATTGTAACATTTTGTTGAATAATATAAAAAAAATAAGCGACATTCAAGAAACAATGTTGTTTTCCGAAGTCAGGAAACCTACAAAAAATGTCGGATCCTGCACATTGTGTACGACGTACACTTTGCTGGCTGTCTTGAAAGGGGCTCCCCCTAACTACAGCTCTACGTGCCATTAATCCAATCTGAATCGTTCACTGCGACCTAATTCGATTCAATTTTAGTTAGGTACTGCGAAGGCAAATAATTAATTATTAGGTGTTTGCGCTAACACTTAATGAAGAGAGACAAATAATATAAACAACTTTGGTGTTTGTTTATGTTCATAAATTAACAGCTACGCGTTACGTGCGTGGCATGTGACGTCACTGACAAAATCTGTCACATAATCAAATTCTAGTTTCTATTATTTTCTGTACAGTAGGTAAGTTTGTCAAATATTACAGTAATTGATCTTAGGTTATTTTATTAAATTAAAATCCATTTCTGATTGTGAAAACATGACAGTATATTATCCCTATAGACAAATACTCTACATATTCTGGATACGAATACCAATGGGACATCAATCGCTATTATGCTCATTCATTGCCATTTCAATGTATGCGAACTACGTAATGGACACTAGACGAACCACTTAACGGACGAACTACGATTTGAACAGATTGAGTATTTGAACTACGGCTAACACACCGTTTCAATGTAGCGTCACAGATTTTAAGTATGTACGTACATACTATGTTACTAATGTATTGTTATTGCTATTAAAACTCCGCACGTAAACCTCCACGTATAGGTAAATTAAAGCTAGGTGTTAGCAAAGTGCGACCATAACGAGGCCAACTGGAGCCAAGCGAAGCCACAATGGAGTCAAGTAAAATACTGCTCAACTCTATTGTGTAATACTTGACTACCATTTACTGCTTTTATTTTCTACCGAAGTGCGATAATATGAAGTGCTTCTAAATACTGTGTTAGCGATCAGCAGATACAGTGATTAAATTAGGTTTAACGGTTGGTAACCATTTTCGAATTTGACCACTTCTGAATTTGACAAGTCCACGTACGGTCCCAAAAAATATTCGGAAAATTAAAAATTTTACGTATCATGAATGACGTCAACATTGTGACTTTGAAGAAATCAGTGGCCAACTTAACTTGAAAAAAACTTTTAAATGTTTTTATTAAGATCCAAAATTGTTCACGCGTTCTCAATTTCGCTCTTGGTAAATATATTATACAGATTACTTAGCTCTGACTACAGTCTAAGAGATCTCTACGAGATTGCGCTCACGTAGTACTCTCCACGCTTTTCTTAGTCTCGTAGCGACTTCGCTTTTAATATTGGTTAGTAGTTAAACATGTTTCGATAGCAACATTGTTATATTTACCTAGTTCAAAAGGCTCCTTAAAGTCTGAATGATTACGAGAAAACTTTGAGAAATTGTATTTTGTTGACTGTTTAGAGTTACATTGCCTCTCTCATTAGAATAAAGATTCTTTTGAGACATAGACTTCCCGAAAAAAACAATCATGTCGTTGTAATAAAATTCTTAGATAATAAATATTAATAAAATATATTTAAGTACAATATTTATCTGATACTAACAAACGCCCGCGGCTTCGCCCGCGTGAAGCTAGTTTGTATTTCCCGAGGGAACCATTGTTCCAGAGGTAAACATGAGCCTATGTTCAAATACATGATATTATGTGTACTAATCAAAAATTTATGGCAATTAGTTGAACAGCCAAGCTGTGAAAGAAACAGATAAATAAACACACAAACACTCTTTCGACTTAATTATATTAAAACTGTTGCCCGCAGATTCGCCTGCTTAAAAAAGGTGTTTGTATCCAGCCTGAAAAACCCCACGGTAAACCAAGCTATCCAACAGTGACAACCACATCCGAATTCATTTAGTGGTTTTGGAGAAAAAGCCGATGACGTTATCATTATCATAAATTATTTAATCGACGTGTTTACTTATTAATGATTTCATCGTTTTATACATATAATACAGATAATCATCATATTAGCCCTGCGACAAATACTGCTGGACATAGGCCTTCCCCAATAAACGTCACCACACCCGGTCCACCGCCTCCGAATCCTGCTGCTTCCGGCCGCCTTGCTCAGGGCGTCGGTCCATCTAGTGGCATCCCTTGCGCGCGTGCCTATCCGAGGTCTGTACTCCAGAAGTCGTCTACTTCAGCAGCCGTCGGTTCTGCGGCAGATGTGGCCAGCCCACTGCCACCTCAGCTTTATAATCCTTTTTAGTTTAAATGTATCTATACATTTGGAGAATACTACTTTCGAACACCATTTCAGCCCCTTAGGAGATGGTTTTTCAAAAACTGTAAGACCCGTGTCCAATTATTACGTTGTTCGAGTACTCCTCCAAAGTTTCGAATTGATAGGAACATCTAATAGTTTTTCTACATACAAACTTTAAACGCCTATTTTACCACCTTAGGGGTTGAGTTTTGAAAAACCCTTCAATAGTGCATACTGTAGATACATGAGGAAT
This sequence comes from Esperia sulphurella, assembly GCA_947086405.1. Lineage (NCBI taxonomy): Eukaryota > Metazoa > Arthropoda > Insecta > Lepidoptera > Oecophoridae > Esperia > Esperia sulphurella. The sequence goes on along the minus strand of OX352274.1, from coordinate 4,420,047 downwards.
TGTGATAAATTTCAAGTTTCTAGAGTAATCGGTTTGGACACTACCACTCCACACTTTCGAACTCCTTGTCATCCACTTCATCATCATCAGGTTATTTTTGTCTCCACTGCAGGAGCACAACCCTCTCTCATCTGCCAAAGACAGACGGAGGATTTGACCTACACTCCCGCGCTGGCCAGACGTCATCCACTTAGGGGATGATTGATCAAAAACTGAAAAACACGTGTTAAATCATTAAATATTTAGAGTACTCCTACAAAGTTTCGAATTGATAGGAACATCTAATAGTTCTTCTTCATACAAACTTTGAACCCTTATTTGAACACCTTAGGAGTTGAATTTTGAAAACCCTTCGTTAGCGCATACTTGAGCTACATAAGGAACATTTGTGCTTAAATTCCAGTTTCTAGAACAATCGGTTTGGAGACTACTAATTTCGAACTCCATTTCAGCCCCTTATGGATGGTTTTTCAAAAACAGTAAAACACTGTTCAATCATTAAGTTTTTAGAATACAAATTTTGGAATTGATAGGAACTTTATATAATTTTTCTCTTTACAAATTTTAAACCCCTAAATACCACTTTAGGGGTTAAATTTTGAAAAAAAAAACCTTCCCTAGTGCATACCTGGGATACATGAGAAACCTTTGCTATACATTTCAAGTTTCTAGAGCAATCAGTTGTAAGGCTACTACTTTCGAACTCCATTTCAGCCCCTTAGGGGATGGTTTTTCAAAAACTGTCAAACATGTGTTATGCCATTAAGTTTTTAGAGTACTCCTACAAAGTTTCGAAATGATTGGAACATCTAATAGTTTTTCTCCATACAAACTTTGCACCCCTATTTTACCACCTTAGGGGTTGAATTTTGAAAAAGCCTTCTAAAGTGTATACCGGAGATACATAAGGAACCTTTGTGCTAAATTTGAAGTTTCTAGAGCAATCGTTTTGGAGACTACTACTTTCGAACTCCATTTCAGTCCCTTAGGGGATGGTTTTTCAAAAACTGTAATATACTTGTTGAATCATTATATTTTTCGAGTACTCCTACAAAGTTTGGAATTGATAGGAACATCTAATAGTTTTTCTCCATACAAACTTTGAACCCCTATTTTACCACCTTAGGGGTTGAATTTTGAAAAAGCCTTCGATAGTGCATACCGACATAAGGATAAGGAACATTTGTGCTAAATTTGAAGTTTCTAGAGCAATCGGTTTGGAGACTACCACTTTTGAACTTGATTTCAGACCCTTAGGGGATGGTTTTTCAAAAACTGTAAAACATGTGTTGAATCATTAAAGTTTTAGAGTATTCCTACAAAGTTTCAAACTGATAGGTTTATCTAATAGACGTTCTCCATACAAACTTTGAACTCCCATTTGACCCCCTTAGGGGATGAATTTTGAAAATCCGTTCCTTAGTGCTTGCCTATGCTATATAAGGAACCGTTGTGCAAAATTTCAAGCTTCTAGACTCAGCGGTTTGGGCTGTGCGTTGATATGTCAGTCAGTCAGTCAGTCAGTCAGTCAGTTTCTTCTTTTATATATATAGATTTCGCTACAGATGGGAAAAATAACAAAGCATGTATCGGTTAATATCTTCTTTTTCCTCAGGAAATGGGCAAAGTTTCCAAAAGCCTACAATAGTTAATTAATCAGTCAGATTACGTGGATTAGTTATGTATGACTCACTTAGGATTTTAAATCGTAATCAGAAACTACTTTCAATCTAGATAGCTCATAATTTACTTAGCATTTTTAGTATTGTGCAATTTGCGAGACCAATGCTGTAAAAACGCATGTCAACGATTTTCTCTTTGCCATTCTGCGTTTTTACCACTGCAATTTTTGCAGTTTGCGAGAGAAACATTTCTCCTGAATTAATTCAACAATTAATGCAGAAAGAAATACAAAAAGGGGTTTAATTACATTTTAGGTGTTTTAATTTAATTTTAGAATCTTTTAAATTCAAAACCGACTGGGGATTTTTGCACAAACCGATTATATAACACATCGAGTAATACTTAGTTATCTCTGTCATTTAAGCAGCTGGCCTATTTTATTCCACATTCTCCTTTATATACCAATGATTGCTAACATAGGAGAGATGAATCAACGAACTTTATGTTTCAAATATATTTTAGTTTGTTGTTAACTATAGTGTGGTATCTAAAGGGTTTTTTGCGTCTACCATGCACTCATTGTCTGCATGACCTTACCATATTAGCATTTTGTTCACCTTCAGTACTGTTTTGTGCAATAAAGTTTTAAATAAATAAAAGAATCCTTATTGAAGATTGAATAACGAGCCCTGGAAGCTCGGAAAAGTATTAAGCTGAAATCCCGATGCCGGGATTTCCCTGTAAGTACGTTTTCCTCTCCTAAAGTACGACAAGACAGTAATAAATCGTGTGAGAAAAAACAAAAGCTTTGTGAATGCATTGCTTTTCCAGTGAGATGATTTCTATTAGTTATCCGATACATTTTTCTGGTCTCGCGTGGCAGTGACAGGGGTCGGTGAGACCTTCGTCAGCCGGACAATTTTTTATGGTTCAACTCACAAGCGTATCTACGAAAATATTATTCAGTACAAAATGGAGTTCTGTAATCGCCATTTATGTACAAGAAACGCTCTCTCATCAATATATATTGCTGTTCACATAATAGCTAGGACGATGTTGGGAAATCTTAAATAGGAAACTTACATTTTCTCAACAAAGCAAGCCGGTGTACTTTGATGTGTTCTGAGCTGAGCTGATTGATGAACAGTGACATGTTTGGTTTAATTTTAAGGACGAGGAATTCATTTCTGGAACATACTTTTCAAGCGAACGTCCATACATATAAATCTCAATAGTTAGACTACTATTACTCAAATTTAAAGTATTTTAGAGCATAAATCGTCAACTATGATACCGAGTCCGAACAGTACAGATTTTAGTGAAATAAGTCATAAAAATGAACATCTGTTGGAATTCCTAGATAACGCAAACGGTGTTGCGGGCAACATATAGTATAAGGTAACTAAGGCTTAATCTGCAGTCGAGTGAATTGCATGAAAATTAATATCCGTGCCTCACGTTTTTTCAAGTTTTTGAAAACAGACTGTCTATGAAAAGGACTCAACATTTTTGGATGATTTTGAACTCTTTTTATAATAAGCTAAGTCTGATTTGCGAAAACTAAAAGCTTCCTGCGATTCACTTAGTCGTCCTTAACAGTATCTATACAGTAGTGGCGATACAAAAAACCATTGTTGTAAATTCGCGCCAGCTCTCTTCTTACACCGCTTGAGTCCACTTTTTGCACCGCCCACGATCCAGGGAATGTATTCTGCCCATTTCTTGCGGAACACACGTCTATTGCCCTTTTTCAATTAAACTTTAGGACGAAACATTGCTGGCTTAATGTAAAAGTAAGCGTTTTCTCATACCGCTTTGGGAAAATTTATAGCCCTATTTGTTACTATGGTCATAATTCTGAATTGGATGTCAAAGAATTCTTTTGAACTCCATTATATTATGAAATGTACTTTGATGGAGGCATATTCTCACTGGGTATGTTATAGAGGCTGGGCGATAGAAATTTAAGCAGTTTACATACAAAACATACATACATAATGCTCACGTCTAGGTCCCAGAGGGGTAGGTAGAGACGATGGGTTGCCACTTTGCGCGATCTTGACACACATTACTAGCCTCACTCACATTCATCAACCTTTTCATGCACCTCCTTTTATTCTTCTCACTGCGGACCCCAGCCTTTTTGAGGACGTTACTTATTTGATCCTTAATCAGTTAACTGAAAAAATATTCGCTGATTTGAACAAGATCTTGTTAACCGTCGTCTTAACTTCTTACGAGCGCACCAAAATTTTATTCCCTTGAACTAACTCTTGCCCCTTGCGCTAACTCTCCCTGTTTACTTTATTATCCTTTTGTTTCAAATAATCATAAAAATGATTACTTTAACATACAGCAAACAAGACAGAATGCCACTTAAATAGTTGACCAGCATTTTTTTCTGTGTTTCTGCACAGATTCTTCAAAAGTTGAAGCTTGTATATTCCACGTCAATAACTTTATATACTCTTCCGGAATAAATACGGCTTGATAGTTTTTGTTTGACGGTAATACTGTTCTATGTTAGTCGAATCAAACTGTCTCAGTTCTAAATTTTAAACAAACACGTCCTTCACCAGGCCTGTCTCATTCCGCTCTTTAGGTATAAAAATATACATTCGCGGCGTTGCCCCGACTTCGGGGCCAATCGACCAGGATCTCGAGGGCGATGTGACCGCGCCGCTCCACAATCCGAAAGCGTAGATGTATAGTGTAGGGTATGTAAATGTTGCGTGAAGTATCGGTTCAGCGAAACGCTGACTTTCTTCCATGCACGTAGGAGTCAATTAGCCTTGTATTGAATTTTATCGGTATGTACTATTACTTTTTCTAGGCCTTCATCGAACTATTTAATTTACAAATAAACTTCGTCGTCATTAGCACTTTCACTGCAATAAATATCTTCAACTTCAACTAGGTATAAATTGCACATAAAAAATTATCCTTTTCTATTTTACGGTGGATTTAAAGGGGTCCCTTTACAGCGATACCCCATTGCACTCCAACATCAGGCACATAAATCGAGTGGCGTTTTATTCAATCGTTCCATTTAGCTGCGCCGAACGTTAGAGACCAAAATGGACAATTTGTGCCCGCATAAAATTTTACAACCTCACTCGTCGACACATTTACTAGAATATTCTATGGCGCGCTATAAGGGGATTTTATTTTGATTACAAAGAGATGCGATCTGTAAATTTTGAGTTATAATCTGATAACTTTTTTATAATTTTAAAAGCAGTAAGCCGTCTGGCCAGCGCGGGGAGTGTAGGCCAAATCCTCCGTCTGTCTCCGGCAGATGAGAGAGAGTTGTGCTCCTGCAGTGGAGACAAAAATAACCTGATGATGATGATGTTGAAGCCGCTTAACCGTCACAAAAATCATTTATCTACAGTACATACTGCCTTGAACATCTGCATTGAAGTATATTCAACCCACTGGAGCAAGAAGTCGAATTTGCTGTACTAATCGCTCGTCATACAAAAGTTTCACTGTGTATCACTGATATTACTACGCATTCCTTTTCTTTTTTCTTCGTTATGCGATTATACTACGACTATACATATACGACTCTGCAAGAGGTCTGGTAATATGATGACAAATCAATCAATGGTTTATCGGTTCCAGTATGACTTTTTTTAAAGTTTGTTTTAAATCCCATCCCATCCCACTTTGATTAAACCTGACGTATCGCGATGAAACTTGGCACACATATAGGTTAGGTACTGAAATAGGACACAGGATAGTTTTTATCCCGAAAAACATCTAATTCCTACGGGAAATAAAATTAATCGTTAAAATCAGTGATGTGTAAGTATCGAAACCTAAGCGGACGAAGTCTCGGGCAAAAGCTAGTAAATAAATAAAAGTTACTGAGTTCATGGAAGAGCGAGATCTGCTGTCTCCGTCTGTATCTACATATCGTATATATGAAATGTTTCACATTTCATAAATGATTATTATTATAAATGTCGAACTGATTATTAATTACTGCACCAAGTCCTAGTTAGAGTTAACGATCTTATTTCTGCGGTGTAACATTTCTCAATTATTTTAGGATACAATCTCTATGTCGTTAGCTAAATATCAAAGATTAATTTTATGACATGACAACTTATTGTAATATTTGTAATTTAGTTAGTAAGTTTCAAACACACATTATTTCGTTAACGAAATACATAAGTAAGTATTAAATAAAATACTATATAAACTGCTGGAAATGGTTAATAGAATTGTGCAATAGGCAGTGTTATATTGTATTATTAAGAAAAAAAAGTTTGTGGGCTTTTAACCTTAATTGAAATGAAGTGTGAAATGTCCCCGCCGGTTAGATGGAGCAAAAATCTGCGCAAAGTAGACGCTAGGATAAGATGCGGAGAACCGAAGATAGGATTCAGTGGTGCGTCTTGGGAGAGACCGACGTCAATCAGCCAGCAGCCCAGCATGTCTAATTTATATAAAGTTGTATAATTCAAACACAACTAAAAAATTCTGGGTAATCAGGGTGCGGTTCCTATAATGAGGTATAATTTTATACGAGCGATAACTATATAATGTGATTTGGTGAAAATTAAACTTTTTTTTAAGAAAAAAGATAAGAAGCATAACATAAATCGTCCCACGTTGGTGGCCAATATTTTATTTGACATCTCTTTTTAAAAACATCACGTAGAGAGAGTGGGCGTCTCGTTAAATGCTAACTAAAATAGCTTGATGTGTGAGCACAGCACGTACTCCAACTTTACCGTTTGAGTGAAAAGACGTGATGCGAGAGATAAACTGTAGACTTAAAGTAAGAAAAAGCAATATCACATACTTCACCACTGCTGAACATACATATTTCTTCTTCATCCAATCGCTCACCTTTTTTCATCATCGATTGCACAAATGTCTTAGAAATTCTATGTCAGAGTGTATAGGCATAGAATACTTAATAATACTACGTGTATAGGTTTTCTTTGTGTTTTAGACACACAAAAATCTATGGTTTAATAACAATCCGTGCGAGTCCGTTTACGTTACGAGAAACAGTTCCCCTATTTCAAGCTTCAATAATTATTAAGTAACCAAAATATAATTCCAAAATTATTGTATGTATTTAATTTAAAATGTAATCATTATTATTTTTACTAACGCAGTATTAAGTCATATTAAAAAAAGAATTTTCAGAATTGTATAGGCACAGTTTTTGAAAAAAATTACTTTTTAATTATTACTTTTAGGCATTCGGATTCCAAAGTGGCGATACATCGTCTCTGACTACCTCTGACCAAGGCGTGAGCATTATGTATGTATATTTACTTTTAATGTTAAATTCTGGTAAAAAAATCTCAAAATACAACGATTCATTCAATTCGTTTTACTGGTTTAGGTTCTCCTACGTTTACTCGGTGAAGGACACACACACACCGAATAATTATTTTTTGGTTTCCGAGTGTCGATCGGAAACCGTTATTCATCAAAAATTCAAACTCGAATTTTCGCACGATTACAATAGGTACTTCCTTCATTCCTATTCGACAGTAAAAAACACCCGTCAGTCCTGTCAGCCCGCAGCGGTACATCAGCCAGCATACATCTCTATATAAATGTATACGTAAGCCTTTTGTTTTCGACTCCATTTGTATTAACTCGCGTTATAATAATTTACGATTCGCATAGCTATTGTCTGTTTGATTAAAAGCTATTCTACCCAATGTGACGCCGCGGCCGACGACGTAACGGGTCTTGTTAGTCACAAATTATATTTCAACTATAGCTTCTGCCTCGCGGTCTTCCTTACGGTTGAATATCCTCGACTACACGTAAATAACCTAAGAGTTAAGTCAGTAATATTTAAAGTTTCTTGTGGTAAATGCTACTTACCTAATTAGCCTAGAGGGGATGCGAGATTGAATCTCTAAACCACGACTTACTGTGGCTAAGACTCTATTGTAATATCCTTCTGAGACTGCCAGTCAGCCATCAGAAAGTAACAGGTGTTCATAAGTCACAGAAGATCTTTATCTTCTTAAAATGGCCTATGATAATGACAAATGAATAATCTAGTTAGTAAGTTTTGAACACAAATCCTTTTTGGTAACAAAATATATATACGTAAGTTAAATAAATAATAAAATATTGGACGAATGCAAGGTACATTGCAAACACGGAGACCTTTAACGGACTAAAGCTGTGAGTTGTGCCACTAGAGCACCGAGAGTGTCGCTCAGATCAAAGGATATCAACATAACCTTTGATCTGCCCACGTTAATTCCCGTAGAGAAGCAATACAGCTGCTGCAGTTCAAAGGACATTGCAGTTGCACGAAGTTATTTGAGTTATCGATAAATGAGTTCTATTCACAAACATTAATGAGTTTTGTCTGCCAGCGCGGGGAGTATAGGCCAAATCCTCCGTCTGTCTCCGGAGGGTTGTGCTCCTGCAGTGGAGACAAAAATAACCTGATGATGATGATGAATGAGTTTTGTGTTAATTATTTATTACACATTGAATATCGCTATAAATTAATAAACCCAAATAACCTAGAACTGCTTCCGTAATAGTTGCCATCGCGGGAATCGTCACAGAAATTACTATATATATCCAGCTGTGGGCCGTCTCGTCATATTGTAAAAAAAACACTTTGTGCAAGGGTAGTCAGTCGCTTAAAAATTATGGAATGATTTAACAAGAGCACGACCTTTTAATGAACCAGTTGACCCGCAGATAAAACCAGGGCTATTCTGGGTAATCCTTGCCACTCCGGTATCGGGTAATCTTTATTAAATATGGAGCCAGACCGTTATGTGAATTACCTCCACTCATATATAATTTATTATTCGCATCTTGCGCCGGATTGTACCCTTTTACGTGCCCTTTGTTATTTCAGGGGAAAATTGTTCTATTTGATTAGGAAATATGTCACGGTAGTAGCAGGTAATTTGAGTTATGTGGGATAAAAATGTAGGTTTCTATTTTTTTTTAATAAATTAGATAGAAAAATAAACAATATTGTGAAGAATTTTTCTAAAATAATAATTACAGGACTAACATAGAACAAGCCGGTTACAATGGAAACTTTTGGTTATCAAGACTCATAGGTCGACCAGAGAAGCAGGTAATAAATAGTACTTTATCTGTACACGCACTCCTCACTCACACACCCACCATACTTATTCCACCCGCAATCTCTCTAACATACACACACACGCTCCACCACCACAAACATCTTTATTTTTAGTGCTCTTTAGTTTGCAATGAATATGTACAGTTTTTGGTCTTAAAATTAATAGTTTCATCTATCCAGCTATAATAAAAGTAGCATGCAAATACAAATACATTATGCACTGTGAAGTACTCGTTTTCTTTTATTATCAAGAAACTCTTGAACACTGTAAAAATTTGACTTCAACAACCATTCCCTTAGTCTATATGTCATTTGCTTAAGTGGTAGACACTTAATTGAATCTGGCAATTAATTAAATATTGTAATGCACATACAATAAGCATTTTTTTGATATAAAGTTACCCTTGGATGATGATCCAATGCAAGTCGTTCAGTGTGTCTTGGATATACTTCCTTAATTGTTTTGAAAAATGTTTGATGACATTTAACAAATTTACATATTTCTAGTATGTACATACTGGGCAGTGTTAGTATACCCAATTTGCGGAACAGTGGTCTACGTGTGTCGAATGGTTTACTACCACCACTTTAAGTGTATCATGTAACTTATATTTGTGAATTGTTCTATCCTTGTTTAACACCCATAGCACATGAAATAATCTCAGTTTCGAATTAGACAAGTGGATATATATGCATGTATGTCATATTTATTTATGTATAATTCATTGATAAGTACTTATCATATCATATTGCTGGCTGATATTAAATTGCGCGGTTAAAAAAATGAAAGAAAAATTGTCACCTGTATTTTTGCTACGGTTTACTTTATTCATCTGCGATTTAGATATAGGACTGTCCATATTGGATATTGAACATTACTGTAAAAAGCCAACGCTCAATATCTGCAACTTATCGACCTGAACATATTGCCTCCTCTGATAAAAGGAAAAAAAATACTTTCCTGCATATGAATCCACCAACTGGATACCTAAGCACTCAAATGGTTTCATAATTTATTTAATTGTTTAAGTTCGGGAGTCATTGTTCTATTTCATTTTAAAAGTTTTTAGTTCAGACGTTTAATTGTGGTATATAAAGTTTCCAGTAGTTTAAAGCCCGAATCACTCAGAAGGTGAATACATGGCGGAGGCGTGGCGAAGGCGTGGCAAAGGCGTGGCGGTACCGGTGCACTCGATACAAATCCCGCTTACTGTAGCGGCGGCGAGGCGTTACCCTGTGTGACATGTCTCAATCGAACTATCCTGAGATCGAACAATCCAAAAAACCTGAAGACGCCTCCGCCACGCATTCGCCTTTTGAGTGATTCGCGCTTCATCATCATCATCAACCTGTAAAAGCCCACTGCTGGACATATGCCTCTCCCAAGGCGCGCCACTGAACCCGATTTTCGGTTCTTCTCATCCTGTCTCTGCCAGCCGTCTTACGCAGATCGTCGCTCCATCTGGCCAGGGGGCGTCTCACATTACGCTTAAGCTATGCAAATAGGTCCCAAGTCGGGGTATCCTTTACATACTAGTACATTTTCTCTGATTCCAAACAATCAATCTTTAAACACTCAAAAATTACGAAATTCTTTAATAATGTTGTTTTATTAACGTTACCAAGACCACGACAGTGTTATTTATGAAGTGTAAATCATCCCTCTCCGGTAGCTGTTGGCAAGCCTTTCCTAAACGTCATAATATTTAACAGAACGAAGACGTTCTCTTGCTCGATGGCTGACGTACATTTATCATGGCCGTCTCTACTTAATATTCCAGATTGCTGTAATTTTAAATACCTGTCATTGAAACGGACAATTAAATAGAAATGGAGAGTACAGTTTTATTGTTATAGGTAATTATACAACCCTAATAATGAAATTCTGAATTCTGCTCTATTAAATCCTTCGTTTATACAATCGAAGAGAAACCCTGCCCGTACACAAATGAGATTTTAGAAAGCATATTATTTCACAAATCCATAATACACCAACTTTATCTGACCCAAATCAAATCCTTTTGTTTCTAGACCTCACGTTACGTAATAATTTATGTAATAATTATAATTAATGTTTGTAAAATTTATTAATTTACCAAAATATTAAGTTTCAGTATAAGATATCGAAATATTTACAAACTTTTACTTTCAAATGTAGCTTGGCATAACTGGGAAATTAGATTCACCAGCCAGACGACGTCACTCAAATGATTGTAAGAGACGATAATATCTGACGGATATTATCTACGTCGCTGAAGACTTTCTAATATCCTCTAAAGGGTTACATCACAATGAGACATACTATATAGCTTGAGTTGCTCGTTGCGTTGATAAATTCAGTGTGTATCGTTTTAAATTGGTGTATACTATATTTAGTAGTTAATACATAGTGAGCCGTGGCAGCCAAGTTGATTATACATTAATACTTATAACTAGTTGACCTTTTGACAAAAACATTAAAAATATATCATCGAATATCCAGGCGAACTATGTCGTAGATCTATTCAGCAACGCAGCGAGTTAGGTAACTACATTCTCTTCATTCTCGTGACTTGCAACTCAATTAAAAATATAATCAAACACATGTACTTGCACGTAAATCAACCATTTCAAATTAAATTAATAACACTCATGTATGTTCTTTACATTAACTTTAGACACGTAGTTAATGGAAATAGTTTCATTTCATCATCATCATCAGGTTATTTTTGTCTCCACTGCAGGAGCACAACCCTCTCTCATCTGCCGGAGACAGACGGAGGATTTGGCCTACACTCCCCGGGCTGGCCAGACGGGTTGGGAGGCATGATTGATGTTTTATAATGTATTCCCTTAGTCGCCTTGTACGACATCCACGGGAAGAGTTGGAGTAGTCCTATTCTACTCTACCGGAAACCACACGGCAACAAGTTTAATTTACCGATTAAGTATCTTTTATTTTCTATCATATTCTATTAGTCAGTCAATTTATTTGCTACGAGATAAATAAATTATATCTATTCAGATAGATTTCATGAAATTTCGAGATATTACCGGTTTTTTATTTATAAATAAGGCAAAAAAATGCAATAAAGCTTTTGTAAAAAAATAAATGTGACTGAATTATTTAGTATCGTACACACATGTCTGCCCTTTCACGAAGTTTTCTCTGTCACTAGTAGGCTGGCAGAAATCTCTTAAAAGAAATAAGCATTAATATTTGTACATGTTATTTTTTTCCTTACTTTTATTGTTTTGTATGTCTTTTCTTTTGTGTGTGCAATAAATTGTTAAATAAATAAATATTTTTTTATTGCTTTTCATATCAAACTTATATAGTATCATTTAGTACACTAAATCAAAACCACAAAAACCATAAAAAGTTTGTGGCTGTGGCACCTAAATAACAGAATAACAATGAATATTAAAAAGAAACTGGTTTTGTCATTCGTTTGTTTTAGTCACTTTTTACTATATAGCTTTGTATGCCCGTAGGTTTCCCGGGCTGTTGACAGAGTTGACTACGATATCAGAAAAATACCCTGATTTAATATAGTTTCGTCAAATGACGTAGGTAATACTGAGGCAGTCAACTTATAACGCGAACAAAGTCGTAGGTGTCCGCTAGTACTTTGCGAAGAATTAACATTCCACTAATATTATAAACGTGAAAGTTTGGATGTTTGTTACTCAATCACGCTACAACCACTGGACGGATTAAGATGAAACTTGGCACACATATAGGTTAGGTCCTGGAACGGGACATAGCATAGTTTTTATCCAGAAAAAACATCTCATTCCTACAGGAAACCAAATTAATCGTGTGTACAGGTCCATATTAGATTAAAAATACAAAAAATATATATAAATGTAATTTTTGAGGTTTCTAGGGACGTTGATTACTAAAATAATATCTATTTCGAAATTCAAGATGTGTAAATATCGAAACCTACGCGGACGAAGTCGCGGGCAAAAGCTAGTGACAAATATTTATTTAAAATTAGTTACCTAACTATAGTTAGGATTACCGTTGTAGCAGCAATTACGGTATCGGGCTAGGTTATTCGGCTTTCGGGTTCATTCAGGTTTAACAAATTTAGTTTGTAATGATCACCACAGTAGGTCTCATTAATGTTTGTGTATTGAATTAATTAACGACTATTCAAATAACTTCACGCAATTGCCTTGTCCTTTGCATATTTGCAGGTGTAGGACTTCTCTACGCGAATGGCGTAGGCAGATCAAAGGTTATGGTGACACGGCCTCGGTGCTCTAGTGGTACAACCCACAGTCTTACTCCGTTAAAGCGCGGTCTCGACGTTTATATTCGTCCTTCACTGTCAGCCGAAATACGTCCATTGCTGAACATAAGCCTCCCCAGCAGAATGCCAGATGGATTGGTGATCGCAGTAATGATATTAATATACACAGGAGAATGCTTCTGCCCGTCCCTGGTGTAATTCCCTATACACTTGAAATTGGCAAAATATGATTCAAGATTATTTTTTCTCATTAAAGTAAACTAAGATTTATTTTATGTTCTAATCCGAATTGAGCGTAAATAATTATACAAAGAAGCGGAACAACAATATAATGGACATAAAACATAAAATCGTAAGCAGGCATTTTAGGAGAAGAAGAAGTTAGCATTACTTTCATAAATTACAAAATAAGCGTGTGCCTAATAGCTGTGGCAAGCGCCGCCACCAAATTTTTACCCTCATGATATTTATAAACATCCCCTTTGCACAGATTCCTTTGAGCGCTAACGGAATGTGTGATCAGCCTCTTAGAGAATATATTTCAGAAGTTTATCTCGCACGGCTCCGAAATTTCTTCTAATTAAATTTAATGTGGGTTTCCGGATGGTTTGACACCTCTGGGATTATTTGAGTCTCCTGCTAATGTGTACAGAAGATTAGTCGATATGTAGGTATTTGTTTGTGCGAGTATTTGACTTATGTCATCCTGATATTTTAATGTGGAAATATGTTTACAGATATCTATTTTGTATGTTGATTTTTTTACTAGATTTGTATAATTGATGCAGGTAAATCATGATATGATTACAGTTTAGAAGTTTGTCATTCTTTTTCGCATTATGTCAAAAATCCCTTTTGCACTTAGCGGCTTTCTTTCGTATCAGGGTTATAGACTACCAAATTACTTTTTATCAACAGACTAAAGTTTGCTTCTTTATAGTCTGTTGATCATTGATGAAAAAATAGTCTGGTAGTCTATAACCCTGTACTTATATTATACTTTGTCATCAATCATCAAAGTCAAAGTCAAAGTCAAAATCATTTATTGCATATGAGTACACTTGGTACATTTATACACGTCATTTTTTTATCGACTACCGCTTCCTAGGTGTTAGCGCTGTGAAGAAGAAACGGCGCAACAAACTTCACGCAACACATCTTTTAAAAATCAAGTTTGCATACAATTAATAAAGATTTTGCGAAGCTGGATTAACATTAGTACCAGGCATCTTTGTCATTCAAATAATCGTTTACTTTATAATAGGCTTTCTTACAAAGTTGTTTTTTAATGTGAATCTTAAACTTTCTGTCCGTCATATTTAAGATTTCCTCTGGTAGTTTGTTGTAGAAGCGTATACATTGCCCCGTGAACGATTTACTGACCTTACTTAGTCTTAAACCTGGTAAAACAAGTTTATTTTTATTTCTTGTATTATAACTATTATTGTCACAGTGCCTCAAAAAGAGAGATACATTTTTTCTGACATATAAAATATTATCTAAAATAAATTGACCAGCTACTGTTAATATGCTTATTTCTTTAAACTTTTCTCTTAATGAGTCTCTACAACGCAGATTATAGATTGCCCTAACTGCTCTTTTTTGCAAGATAAAAATGGTCTCTATATCTGCTGCTTGACCCCACAGTAGGATACCGTATGCCATGATACTGTGGAAGTAGCTAAAGTACACTAACCTCGCGGTAGCAACATCGGTTAATTGTCTGATTTTCCTTACGGCGTAGGCGGCAGAACTTAATCAACATAGTATCCTACTAATCCTTTCCTACTAATATTATAAATGTGAAAGTTTGGATATTTGGATGTTTGGATATTTGGATGTTTGATACTCAATCACGCTTCAACCACTGGACGGATCGGGATGAAACTTGACACACATATAGGTTAGGTACTGGAATAGGACATAGGATAGTTTTTATCCCGAAAAAACATCTCATTGTTGATTACTACGGGAAATACATAATAATTTATGATGTTAAGTTGTCCACGCGGACGAAGTCGCGGCAACAGCTAGTGAACTTAACCAACATTACATCTTGAATCGTGATATTACGTTCAGAGATAAGTTTATACAATTCTTGGGAGTTGCACATTTAGAGAAAGAACGAAAGAAGGTATACAAAGCATATACAAATTAAGATTATATTTGTACAAGGAATAGAACTAACTTGTAGAAGTACAGAGTTGTCAGTACCATGCGGGAATCGAACCCACTACCTCTGGCGCTCAAGTTTGACGAACAAATCACTAGGCCAACGAGGCAGTAAATAAAACAAACATTGGGACAAAGTTACAATATTCAGACTTATAGATCAATGTCTTACAAAAACCAATATACGAGTAAGTTAAATATGTTTTCCCTCAATGCGACATTTGCCACTCTGCGTCAATGGAGGCCCCCAACTAGGGGTTCAACAATATGGCGTCAAATATTTTTCTGAAATGGTATTTTTTTGTTAACATCATATTCGCGGTATTTTACTGATATCGTGTACTTTTATCGCTTCTTCTTCGTAAGTATGTGTTCAATTATCTATTATTCTATTACAAAGCAGCTTACAATAGCTGAGTTCAATATAAAAGTAATTAGGTTGAAAATGAGATACCTTCTCAAATAATATTATGATACAAACATATGTTAAAGGTTCTGTATTGTATTGCCTTGCAGCTCAGCATTCTAACTCAGACTCGTCCTGAAATTGTTAACTTCTCGTACTCTGCAGAATTATGATTCCCATAGGTTTGTCACTGAAATAAATGCTAACTTAATAAAGACTGCTCCAGATTTGGCAGTCCGCGTTTGTTAGTCTTTCCATGTATTTACAGCTGTGATAAAATGGATTGAGCAGCTTGAATTAAACGAATTTCTGAACAACTCTATAGAAACATCAACTTAATTGCTTTATAAATATAGAAGTGTTGACAGTAAACAGTAGACATTTTCATAGAATTATAGAAAACCAATTTGAAAACTTTGTGCCAAGGATCACGTTTTACACACACACAGCTGCCTTCTCTCGTATCAGGCCAATTAATACATTTTATTAGTACAGTCGACTAATTTATTATTCGACTGTACTAATTATTACGTAGTAATCAACAATGAGATGTTTTTTCGGGATAAAAACTACCCTATGTCCTATTCCAGGACCTAACCTATATATTTGCCAAGTTTCATCACGATGTGATTGAGTAACAAGCATCCAAATATCCAAACTTTCACAATTATAATATTAGTAGGATACTCTGACTACACGGTGTGAAAATTCCTAGACCTTTTTTCGATAATAAAAATGTACAGAATTCCAAACTTGATTGCCTCATTATTATTAGAGACTTGGTCAAGTTTAGAGGCCGTGAACTTCCGCCATTGTACTTTTTGACGCCGCCTTTATGTAATTTAACTTTCAGCTACCAAATAAATTTTAAACTAAATTCTGACGGAACTGTTTAATTAAATTAGACTCCTTTACTAAGTCTCATTATTAGCCTTCGGTAGTATTTCGAAGATTTAATTAAGTCCTTTGAAGTTTTTAATCTTTTGGTTTAAAATACTTTGTGGGCACTAAAGATGATAACGCAATGTAAAGCTTAAAGTAACTTTTTATCTAGAAATTTTCACTGCATAATTTTTTATAAGTATTGTCAACCTTATGTACCTAGTATATTTGAACGAAATCAACTTGTTTGAATATAAGTAAGAGAACTATAAAAGTGAAGCACATTGTGGTAGTACCATGTTCTTGTTACAGAATTTTATTTTATATTTCGTGTTATAAAATAATTCATGTATATGTTTGGACACACCTAACATACCTACTCGTGAGTTCGTGATGCTTCCATCTAAAAGTTTTTTAACTTAAGTATCCATCCATCATCTCTGCCTACCGCTCAGGGACCAAGGCGTGAGCAGTAAGTATGTATGTATGTATGTGTGTGTGTGTGTGTGTGTGTGTGTGTGTGTGTGTGTGTGTGTGTGTATGTATGTATGTATGTATGTATGTATATGTGTATGTAAGTATCCTAAATATGCATTGTATACAATTACAATATACATTATATAGATTGTTGGCAATGGCCAACAGCAAAATTTTGTTGCTTGCCTCCTCGTACTCATATTCATATTACTTTTTTTATTTTTTCTTGTATTCACTAAACGCTAGCTTTTATAACACAAAATACAAAATAACTGAGAGAATTCAATAGCAAGAACGTTCCCGTAAAAGCAATGCTATTATCCTGATGTACCTTTATTCTCTGAATTCTCTAACTACACCCTTTGGTATATCTTTCACAAAGTACTTAAACACAATCAGAAGTCCGAAAATCCGTTCTTTGACAGGGACCCATTGGAATTTAGTTGTCAAAAGTCTCCGGCTCTCACATTTGGTTTGGACCTCCATTACGCAGAACCCTCAACATTAAAGTGCAAGTAAAGCTATCAAAGCCATTTCAGTGAATGGATATTTCAAGAAACTTTTACGGTCAAAGCTAAAGCAACTATTTTGGGAAATTGAATGAGTATTAATGCGTTGTTCCTTGCAAAAGCCGCAACTGAAATTTGAAATTTACTTTGCTCCTGATTTCGACGTGAATTCTGTTACCTGCTTCTAGTTTATGACAAGGTTTAAATTATAAATTAAATTGCTTTAGTACTAACTTAAATGATAGACGTTGATAGATTAACCTTCAACGACAGTATTCGAATTGCTTAATTTTAAATATCACTTAGAAAATGGTGTATAAAAATTAGATATAGAAGATCTGGGTCATATGTGAGAATGGGGATGCCTCAGGGCTCAGTTTTGGGTCAATTTATTTGTCTTGTAAATATGACTTGCCTTTCTTAGTACCTACAACATATGTACCACAACTATACCACGCTGATTTAAAAAAAAATTAATTTAAAAAGAAAATAAAAAAAATGTTCTAAAATTCTTAAGTATAACACACGCAACATAACTAATGGTTTTAGCGTAAATAAACTTGCATTATTTTAATGAAAACTTTACCTCATACCATAAAGCAAAATAAGGTAAGAACACTTTTAAAAGTTTAAATAAATAATTTTAAATTAAATTAATTAAATTTTTTGATTAAATTAGATAACAGATGCTCATTTTATAATCATTTGTTATCTAATTTAATAACCAATTAGTGTCAATAATGAAGGAAAACACTTTAAGGTGAGCTACGAAATATTATTTTGCTACATGGTATGAGGTGTAAATGTATTAAATTCTCCCTACCCGCAATAAATAACAACTACCGACAGTAAATATGTATTATTACATTAGGTACAAACATACTAGGTTTCGTTTCGTACCATACGAGTAAATAAGAGTCACTTCCACTAATTGTAAAACAATGTAAGAAAAGCAGAGTGATTGTCATAGTTAAAAAAATATATTTGCCATTTGCAAAACATTGTATGATAATTTTACAATTCAATAAATAAGTACTACATATACATACACTTATCTAATCCCAATCTAGGATTTTCTCCTTTGCTATGGGAATTAAACAAGGACAGAACATGTCACAAATATAACATCCAGACCAGGACCAACTTGTATAAATTGTACAAAGTTGTCTGTCCCCAGTGGGAATCAAAAGCGACCTCTGGCGCTCCAGTCCAATGCCCAAACCACTAGGCCAACGAAGTAGTTACTATCCTTCGTTCTATATACTCGTAGTTTCTATTTCGTATTTTTGATGCTGAAAATGTGATGAATCGATTTGCGCACCCCGTTGTCTCCAGAGAATCTTTTTTAAAAACAGCTTTTTGTCATTTCAAAATGTCGAAAATGTGCAGATGGAATCACGAACCAGGTGAGAATTTATTCAGTGAATATTTGAACACTTTCAATGCTACCGGATGTATTTTATCAAATTTGAAATGAAGTTCTACTAAATTCATACACAACGGATGTTATCTTCAGTTTGCAATATTATATCGAACAACGTATGGAATAATAACGTACCTGCAATTAAATTTTAGTTCAAACTTGAACTATATTGCAGTTTTAAAAAAATGTGTTCTATTGTTAATTGCAAAATCACAGTTTTCAAATAACAATATACAAATCAAGTTGCAGTTAAAATGTACATACAAATTTAGTTGCAGTTACTTCATTATTTCACTGGAATTGAGATATCGTACAGTCGTCTTATTCCGTAGAGGAATACTTGGAGTACAGTCAGCAACGAAAGTCCATAAAACATCTATTTTACAAAATCGTACATAACACTGTTTATCAACTTTTGGACAGTAAATTTAACAATAACCTTATTGTGTTTCGCGACTTTTGAGGCTGACTGTACTACTCTTATACGGTTTCGGATACAACACGGAAGTTTACCTATATTTACTAAAGGCAGTAGCAGCCTAGTTGGTTGTGCACTCGCCTCATGTTCATGGGTCGTGGGTTCAAACCCAGCCAATTTCAATGAGTTTTTCGGAAGGTACGGTTTATTTATATTATAATGTGAAGTCCACCAAATCGGCTTGGAGCACCGTTTGGGGGCAGGGTTTGACACAAAATAACTTGAACGGGCAAAGTGTCGCCAGGTCTTCTTGGCCCTCTAAGAAAATAAGATATATTCCCCAAAATCTTTGTACAGCTCTTTCCACGTGCCTCATAGAGGTTACTGGCGCTTAGAGAGAGGGCTATCACCTCAACCAGTGCATTAGCTTGGCCATACAACAAGGGAACGTTGCCAGCCTTCTGGGCACAACGCCCTCTGGGGCTGGATAATAAAGCATTATTTATAAAATCGTAACGGTGGTAACAGGTTACCACCTCGATGGATTTTTACCTTGTAAATTCCTCTTTTGTTTCTTTTATGACTTTATAAATGATGCTTTATTATTTATCTTTTGGTTTATAAATCTTTGCATTATATTTACGTAATGCGGAAACAAACTCCTCGCTACGATTTTATTAATAAAAGGCACAGATAGAAGAAGAAGATTGCCAATCCAATCAAAAAGTGATTAAGGTATCCCGTCCATAAATCATGGTAGGCATAAAGATGACGCGCCAAATATTGACAGTAGTCTTTGGCGGCGTGATCGGGTTATTGTGAGTAATCCGCTCGTTTATCAGGGAGATTTGTCTGCAGACAGGCAGCGCTTTGACAAGGGTACGACACGATTTGCTTGGTAACTAAACCAGTTTGTTTGCAAACCCTATGTGGATGAGTAAGTCTGCAAGACGAAGCACGGATGCAACTCAACTCAGACATGAAAAATCCTTACCAAACTTTAAAATCTTGCTGAATGTTCGTTACAAATCGGAATACGTTTGCTAAACCACGTGTTGTGGTTTATGTTATCCCATAACTGCCGAGCAACTTCACATATTATGTTCAATATTTCAACTCTATCTTTTCAGTAGTTTTCGAATTATCCAGCGGATATACAGACGAGACAGCTTCACTATAAGAGTTTCTGTTTTGATGGAACCTCGAAAACCAATGGTAATTTCATTAAGCATTTACTGTAGTATTAACATGAAGTAATATTCTAAAAAGCCAATAATAAGCCAATTTCTCTTTATTGCTCTATAAAAATACACAGATACAATAATAAAGTAGCTAAGTACCTACTAGTAACTATCTTATCGCTAAAAGAGATTTCTTCCAGACAACCATTTAACAAATATCATCCCCTCGAATACCTCGGGATTGTCGGTTATATAAATTTTCCCGTAAGATATTTTTCTGCTGGTATAGTCGCCTGTCCATTTTGTACCTATTACGATTGTTGCTCTCTCTCTGCAGCACCAGCCTACAGTAAACTGGTGATGCAGAAAGATTTATCTTTATACATTGTAACTTATTTAGTACGACTGCAGTATAAAAATCGCATCAAACACATTGGCACTTCAGTGCCATAACTATAAAATACAAATCCTTTTTCACTTACACAAGCATCGTTAGCGAAGTGATTCTCGGTTTGGAGCGAGATGGCTTTCGGTGAAAAAAGACCCTAACTGTTATCTGCGTCAGGGTTAATAGCCCGTTACGACACCCTTTCCTAACCTTCTGTAACTATTTCTTCCTACATGGCCTTTAGTACACTTGAATTCGTTTAAGTCTTATCTGCAAAGCTGGTTATGTGTGAACTTAAAGGTAACTGATTACATCTTATATTCCCTTGCAAGTTACCATCACTACTACAATATGGCGTAACTGAATTTAGGTGTTTGTCATATCCGATTAATTGAATACTGAAGGGTAAACATTGATACAATGATCCAAGCCATGCTTAAGCCAGATGTTCACGCATGTGTAAAAAGGTGTTGGTACTGTCTTCGACAATACCTTATTGCAAATATTTGTTCCAGGTTGGTTGGTTTTCCTTTCATATTCAGTACAAAACAACAAGAAACCACAGTATGGATATTCGATACGATATGAATGTTCCCTTTAGGTTCTCCACTTTACATTTCTAGTAATTTTATTGCTAAAGCACCAAGCAAACCGTCGTTTTATGCAGTAATGACACGTATTCTCGGAAATGGTATCCCTCCACAGCACCATAGCTACAATCTGCGGTTTTCCATGAATGGCCCATGTTTTAGTTATAGCAACACTGTTAGCGATTCAGGGAAATTTCCATAGTTCATATTTCGCTTAGATACCGCTTCATCTTATGCCTTCATCACTTGAGCGGTGTGGGGAGAGAATCTACTATGGACTGTCTTTGTACCTATCTACATTAACGTTTTCATACTTCATCGTGCAAGAAGTAGGATTAGGTTTTAAAAATATGTAATGTGTTTATTGCTAGGGTAAGTAGTCACTGCCTGCCATAGATGCCCGCAACACCGGGAGAATTTCCAGTCCATTGCCATTAAGTCATTTCGTACTCTTTTTACTTTTTTCTTGAAGAAGTCTACATCGTAGCTCTTTAGGAAAAGGTCATTCCACATTTTGTACGTGCACAGTATGACAAATCGCGTAATTTGCCTTGTTGTTGCACAAAATGTGTTCCAACCCGTATAGTTTGTATCTTTCCGCTACATTTACATGACTAATGATATTTGTCTATGTGTAATGGATATTACTATACTAAAATAAGTTTTAATTGTTTCATACTTCCGTTATTCCTGTTTTATATGTCGTTTGTTCTTCTGCGTCTATGTCTATGCTTATAGTTACTAAATAATGTCATCGCCTCGCTAGCATTGAGACCACACCCTTGAAGAGTTTTAACTCTAACAGAGCTCTTTTGAGATAAAGGACGATTCACGAGTGAGCCGTTTTTACGTCCACAAAGACCTTTTTTTGGAGAGTCCATTTCTTTAGGAAGGAGGTAATATGCGGTTAGCACATTTCCCTAAGGATATGACCGAGGAACGAATTTATGATTTTCTTTCTTACTTTTTCTCGGTTATGCTTTCGGCCTGCTAAACATTTACGAGTATTGCTGCGTATAATCTGCCCGAATCGTTTACGTCAACACATACTTCAAATTTCAAACTACTAGAAATATTCTATGTTTTTTTTTATTATCATCCTTACATTGGTTCCTGCATCGATAAGTTCGTTATGTCTGAATGCCTGACAATGTCGCTGTTCAGATATTTGCCTACTTCTAAAATTTACTCATACTCGAAAATTGTTACATAGATTTTCATACAATAATTTAAAGACAACTAAATAAATTATCATATTAATATTTACGCAAACGTCAACCGTTAACAAGCAATTGAGCAGATTGCTTTAATTCTAGAGTGATTTAGTTAACTGCTTGTCTACAAATTAACCATCAAGCTAGACAACATCAGAAGTTCGTTCACACGCAAGATTTAGTTAGGATGAGTAATAAAGTTAATTTTGTCTGCAAAGTTACTTTCTGCATCAAGTTGTTTTAAATAATCTATCTTTTACGGCTTGACTTAACAAGATTTGTAATAAGATAACATAGACATAGCTGTAATTATTTGTTGATTTACAACTTAACAACTAAGTCCTACCTAAATTCTTAAATATATATTTTACTATTTTCAACTTAATGAAATTCTTAATTTACGCAAATTAATTACGAGAATTATTCAGTTAGCAATTGACGCACATTCACAAATCTGTACCTTGTCACATGACTTACCTAAGGTTATGAAACATGTACATATTAATGAAAAAGAATACATATTTGTGAAACGATTCTTTGGATGCATCACTTGACTGTACCATATGTAGAAAGTCGCCTGTCCCAGGAATCGAACCAACGACCTCTAACGCTCAAGCCACTAAATTAACCGCCGTCTAAACAATACAATTGTCTCCCTGAGTCAACCAAGAGACACAAATGGTTGCATATTTCATGCATAATTCCACAAGAGTTCACCAGACTGCATGATGGATGGGCGATGCAATATCCACTAAATCCGTCTTCAAGGAAACCAACTGCTACTGTGTTAGATATGTATAGCTGTTTCGTAAGCGTAGAGCGAGTTAACTGGGACACAACGATGTATCCATTCCTATTTTTTTAGATAGCTTATTTATATAAATATAATCTTACAAAAATATAATTAAACTACACCTCATACCATGAAGCAAAATAATTATTCGTAGCTCATAGTTTCACCTCAAAGTTTTTTCCTTCAGGGTTGACACTAATTGGTTATTAAATTAGATAACATGATTTAATGTGCATCTGTTATCTAATTTAATAACCAATTAATGTCAAAAAGGTGTGTGGAAGGTAAAAACTTTGAGGTGAAACTATGAGCTACGAAAAATTATTTTGCTTTATGGTATGAGGTTGTAGTATAGTATGCCAGCACTAGAACCCTACTAGCACACTGGCGAAATATGCAGCCTTAAGCCATAAAATAGGTTGACTGGAAGAAATACCTAAGTGGGATAAGTCCGCCTTTGTACACAGTTTAATTCCTATTTTATTGTTGTTGTGATTTTTGGGACAGTAAATCGTTTACATACATACATACATAGTTCCATGGTGGGAGTATACTGGTGTTAGTGAACCTAACATATACCGCCCCAATGGAACTATTAGGCTATAAAATAGCTGCATATTTTGCCAGTGTACTAGTTGGTAAGCTTGTCGACATCAAAAATTGCATGCGGATACTAATTTCACAAATTCGCTACATGATACATTAATTCACGCATGATGGAATATCTACAATTGACATCGATGATCTAGATGTATTAAAATCAAAATAACACACAACTTAGAAATTAAAATGTAAGGAGTAATCTCCAGCAGAAAAAATAACTACATCCACGTAAGTTTTAAACGGCAATGACCAATAAATGCTAAACAATTTTCGAGTATTCTGAATTTGAGTTAATTTTTATTTTTGTACCAATGGCGTCAACTCAGGAGTGCGTTGACGCTGAAAAGGATAAAACCACGATCTGTAACTGCGCGAGCGAAGTATTTGATGATCAATTTTAATTGACTAAACCACATCATAAGCAACGGCAGTGTTGCTGGATGATTGCGAGAACAAACGTGCCACAGATTGCGAATCGGAGCGAGTAATTCGAACGTCAAAGCAGCGTTATGAAGAGCACTAGTCCGTGTAACGTTCAGCATCCGTCAAGTTTGTTAGGCTTCTGTGTGGATGATGTGTCAAGTGTCGAAACCCTGATAGTTCCATGTCTGTTTTTTTTCTTGTTCAATTCAATTCTGTGCCTCCAGTGAATTATCTTAATAACTAGCTGTGCCCGCGGCTCCGCTCGCGTGAACTTCAGGATCCGCTCCCTCTCCCACTTCCGCTCCCTATCCCACTTCCAATCCCACTCAGACTCTCAATCTCACTCTCAATCCCACTCACTCCCGCTCCAGGTCCAGGTCCGGGTCCGAGTCCGGGACCAGGTCCAGGTCCAGATACAGCTCCAGATCCAGCATAACTTTTAATTATTTACTTTTGATTAAGTTATGCTGGATCTGGACCTGGTGTAACATATAGATGTTACACCGAATTAAGCTCTATGTTTCTGTGAAAAGTCCATCGAAATCAGTTCAGTAGTTCTTAAGTGATGCGTGCAAAAACCAACAGATAAACAGACAAAACTTCCAAAAATGATCGAAATGTGTTCTATTACTTATCCTTAGACCTCCCCATTTTTTTTTGCTTAAAAAAAATGGGGAGGGCTTTTGAAAAGTAGCTTTTTCTAATTCAGGTCCTTTTTCACTGGAGGCACAGAAAAACGTTTCATTTCACAATAAAAATACACAGATACAATAATAAAGGAGCTTATATTAGAAGATATATTATTGTGAACAACTTTATTATTGTACTAGCTGTTGCCCGCGACTTCGTCCGCGTGGACAACTTAACATTACACATTCTTATAATATATAACGTGTTACTAAATCCTAAAAGAAATCCATTAATCTGGCTATGCATTAAAAATATTAATATACATAAAAAACATACTATCCAATTGAGAACCTCCTTTTTTGAAGTCGGGTAAAAATTAGCGTTCCGGCGGCGGTTTCGCCCGTCGGACCACAGTTTTTTAAGTTTCCGTAGCCAAATGGCAAAAAACGGAACCCTTATGGATTCGTCATGTCTGTCTGTCTGTCTGTCCGTCCGTATGTCACAGCCACTTTATTCCGAAATTATAAGAACTTACTATTGAAACTTGGTAAGTGGATGTATTCTGTGAACCGCATTAAGATTTTCACACAAAAATAAAAAAAAAAACATTAAATTTTGGGGGTTCCCCATACTTAGAACTGAAACTCAAAATGTTTTTTTTCATCAAACCTATACGTGTGGATAGGTCTTCAAAAATGATATTGAGGTTTCTAATATAATTTTTTTCTAAACTGAATAGTTTGCGCGAGAGACACTTCCAAAGTAAAATGTGTCCCCCCCCCCCCCCCTGTAAGAGAATGATAAAACAAAAAAAAATATATGATGTACATTGCCATGCAAACTTCCACCGAAAATTGGTTTGAAAGAGATCTAGTGAGTAGTTTTTTTTAATACGTCATAAATCGTAAACCACAATACTATTATTAAAACATCGTTCAAAGTTACAACGAACTACAATAACTTTTATATTATGTTACTTGCTGCTACGGAACCCTTCATGGGCGAGTCCGACTCGCACTTGGCCTCTTTTTTTAAATTAAGTTGATATTTTCATTTATCATGAATTAAAAGATTATCATATAATCAATAAAAAAAAAATATTTTAATATTGTGCAAATTAGGTGACATTTCCTTCCCCCCCCCCCCTCCAATTTGTCCTTTCCATACCCTTTCTTTCTTTCCTTCTCCATCCCCTTCCCACAACGTTGAAAACCCTTTCCCCCACCCATTCCCTCTCCCTACTCCTACCTCTCCTCTTCCCTTAACCCACCCCTTCCTACCCCCTTTATTTACCACTGCCTCCTCATCTTTCCTCTCTTACCCTAATCCCTCTATTCTTTTCCATCCGACTTCCTTCCCCTCCTATTCCCTTCCTATGTTGCATATCCAATTAACTGTACAACAAAATGTCTGTCAAACTGCTGGACATGCCTTCCCCAATGAATGCCACAACGCCCTACAGATCCAGCCGCTTCCGGCCACCATCTTCAGGTCGTCCATACACCTGGCGGCAGGGCGTCCCACCCTGCGCGTGGGACGTCGCGTCCCACTCTAGAACCCGTCTGCCCCAACGGCCGTTCGGTACTACGACAGATGTGACCTGCCATTTCAGCTTACTAATTCTTTCGGCTATGTCGGTCACCTTCGTTATTCATAGGATCTCCTCATTACGAATCTTATCCCTCATAGAGACCCCGAGCATTGCCCTCTCTATAGCTCGCAGAGCCACTTGAATCTTGTGAATCAGGCCCACCATCAGTGTCCACGTCTCCGCGCTGTAATCATGACAGGCAGGACGCACTGATTAAAGATTTTTGTCTTTAAACATTGTGGAATAGGTGACGTAAAGACTTGACGCAGTTTTCCGAATACTGCCCACCCTAACTGGATTCTTCTGTCAGCTTTTGAAATTGATCATACCCAACTATATTGTCTGTCCTAGGCAGACGTACTCCTGAATAGCTTCGATATTGACATTGTCGACGATCACCGGTCTAATACAGGGCCACTAATTATCGAATAGCGAACTTTTTGTATCGAGACTTGTGGAAATATCTGAAATACATCAGCTAAAATAAATCTATAAATGAGCTTCAAAAGTTCTTGCATCGACCAGTAATGTTGAACTACACTTTCATACAAATGATATGAAATGAGAGGTCAACTTGTATATCAGCATCCTGACATTTTATTGAAATATGACTTATACCAGTATGAGGCCCGAACTCAAAGCTATTAAACAGTGAAAACGCCGTCAAATTCTGTTCAGCAGTTTCCAAGATTAGCCCGTACATACATACATACATACAGACAGATAAGAAATTTTTTAATTTTATTTTTGGACTCTACTGGTCTTCAGTAACGTCCGGGCAGTGAAATTTTTTTTTTAACCTTAATGTACAGATTCGCTTTTCTTTTGTTTTTTCTACTCTTTTATTATATGTATAGATTGGTCTTATCGCTAAAAGTGATACAAGCGATTCCAGACAACCATTGGGTAGAGAATAAAAGAATAGCAGGGTAATTATTTTTTTTAAATTTAATTTGGAAATGTAGGTTCTTCAGTTAAATAAACTTAGAAGTATAGTTTATGCAATAATTAAATAATTACGAACATTAAGTGCATACCTAACTTAATTGTTCAGAAAGGTTTCTGTCACAACATATCTTGGACCTCACAAACTTTTTTAGCCGTTTTCTCTGGCGGGTGATTCAAAAAGAACTGAGATTTGTAACATAAGTATATACGTAAAATGTACCTAAAACGAAGAGAGTATTTCCAGAGCACCGTTATTTTCCGAGACACTTGAGGAAAATATAGTTAACAAAAACAATTTTTGTATTGCACGTTTGAGTAGGGTATCAAAATACGCGTTCTTAACATTAACGAAATCTGCAACCGGCCGTACGGAGTAATAACAACGCTAAGTCGAGCGTCTTAGTCACACTTTTGCATGCATTGTAAAACAGTGGGAAGGAGAAGGTGATTAAAAACGTTAGTATTTTCGTTTTACTGGGGAATGATGTATCTGTTACTTAACTATTAAGTAATCTGTAAGTGAGATAACATCTACTACCGCTTCGATCTTTGGGGAAAATAAACGGTAAAACAATTTAGCAATTAATTTCTAAATGTCATTGTTTCAAAGACATGTCCAGCAGTGGAGTTCTAAGCGCTGATATGATATTTCAAATCCTAGACGTCATATCGACGGACGTTTCAGTTCATGCGAATTCAGTCCAATATCACGCGAATGTACTTCATAATGTCAAATGCCTATCAATATTGGTGACCACGCGTACCAAATTCAAGTGGCAGTGTTTATCAAACTAGATACGTGACTTGCCTAGCAACTAGATTAAATGTTAGTTACCTAGCTAGGGATGCAGTGAAGATATTATTAAGTAAAATCTTATAGTATCGAGGTTAGTCTAAATGCAGGGAGTACAGATTTTACACTTTATGCATTATTGCCCTTGGCCCGCGTGAAAATAAAATATAACAATCGAAATGTGCGAACTTGACTTCTTCAACCTAGATACTTATACTTGTTTAGGTAGTACATTATAAAAAACGGGTCACGGCATGAACACGTCATCCAGGGGCGTAAGAAATTAGTGACTAAATGGGATGAAGGAGTCCCATTCTGTAACTGGCTTCGAACTGGGAAATGAAATTTCCCATTTCGTAGCCAGTTACGAAATCTGAGTTTCCCGTGTTACGAAATGGGACGAAAGGCCGTAAGCAATTCAGATAATCGTCATCGAACTTCAAAATTATTTGGTACTCTCTAAAGTGATACAAATTCAATTATCTTGTGGCATTGGACTATGACAGACCTCAAACGCTTATCAGAATATGTTCCATTCCAGTGAGAAAATACAAAGTAGTTTTTAGTTAAACTGATATTATCCGAAATGCTTACAGAGTAGGCCCCAGCTTATCTATTGTACGGCAGGTACTCCCAGGACAGCTAGCACTGAGGTCACCGGTGTATGTAAATACGTGCGATATCAAAGAGAGAAATGTACCTTATAATGAAATTGATCAATAAACACAAAACTTGAAAACATGACGCATGCCAATGAATTTTTAACTAAATACATACAGTTGTAGACTGCAAACGGGAACAGCATAGACATTTAACTAGTATAATGTGTTTTGTCTATCGACAATTTACTCAAAATAACTTTGCAGCTAATTTAAAGATAAGAGCTTTAACGGAATTTTTAGGGTCATTTTACGTGTTTCTCGCGAAAATGGGGTAGGTGTTGGCGAAAACAAAATTATTTTCAAGTATCCCCTAAACTTCGTTAACGACCTACTTAAAAGTTTGAGATTGTCACTGAAATTGGGCAGGATATTAACCTTTATTCTATAGGCAATTCTGAACTGAGCTTTGATCTTTTTAATAGCCGACCCGCAAATGGATAATACTTTTAGTAATTCAAACGCCTATTTGGAATCCCCACACTAAATAATCCCAAACACGTCCATTGGTTAAGCTCCATTGATTCATCATCAGCCGAAATACGTACCCTGCTGAACAAAAGCCTCTCCAATAGAATGCCAGTTTTGGTGGACTTTCATTGGGGGATTTGCCATAATCACCACGCTTGGCAGATGTGTAGGTAATAGCAGTAATGGTCATAATAAACACAGAATAACGCTCCTGTCCGTCGTTAGTAGTAACGCCGTAACAGTAGTTACTTAAGATACTCAAGAATTGCATAAGTATGCAAAGTTTAAAATCGATACGACAATTAAAAGTGAGTGAAAAGGACCTGTAAGATTTTTTCAAGCTTTCAATGTTAGGAAGTCACTGGTCAAACTAATAGAAGCGTGTTAATGATATAATATTTAGGGTGATTGTACCATGATAATCCACTGTTACTCTATAGTATAATCTGTAGAATTTCATATCAGGTCTAGTTTTAAATTCTATACATTACGTCACAGGTTACATTCTACAGCCACATACGTTGCTGATCTCATAAAAGCTTTGATATATTTTATATGCATGAGTTTAAAAATTCTTTACCTGCAAACAAAATTCTTTCTTGTCTCGTACGACAGAAAATTACTTACAAATTTTCTTTTAAAAATCGAGGATATTATTAAACTTTAGTATTCATTCTATTTTTATGCAAGTGTCATATAAGGATTGAAATTTTGACATTTTAATAATGCCTTCACTGGGATAAGAAATTGTGGAGTACTCAAGTTATGTAGTTTGGGTACTTAGTACCTACTTGATTTCACCCAAATTACGTTATTTTTTAAAATTTAAAGAGAATTAAATAATGTTACAGATTAATAAGGAATAACATTCGTAAAAATTAATTTTCACCTAACTTACATTTTAAAAATTAATAATTTTTTAATTGTTCTGAGCAGTATATAATGTATATTGCCAATTCAATACCTGTATTATTAATTTCTTCAAACTTAAAATACCTCATAATCGTTTAGATTGGCTTACTTACTTGTTTTATACACAATTTCTATTTTATACACATTAAATTACATTGTTTGTACTATTATTTACTAAACAATAATATAAAACTTGTTAGCTTGTTTTTTTAAACTAATTTCACACGGACTTATTTTATAGCTATAGGTATAATTAATATGCTATGAACTTCTATTAATAATTAGCATAATTATTCTCTATAAACGATTCTTATTTAATATTATTTCTAAAAGTTATAAAATCACATACTTTTCACATAATCACTTAATTATTACTCGGGAATGAGAGACAATTTTCCACGGAAAACTTAAATAATTCAACAGATATGTTTCTCCACTTCTGCAAATATAATGTAGAAATAATATTAATAAAACTATTCATTTTGGCCCCAGGCTACATCCGCGTAAATGTATTCTACTTATTTTATTAGAATCATTACTACTTATTCTGTTTTTATTGTTGTTGTATATCTTATTGTGTTCTTACCTTAATGATTCATAGCAGAAAAGCTGCTATAACGTTGCTGCTTTTCTAAGCAGCAACGATATAATTTTATCAAATTCTGTTCAGTTGTTATTTAATTATAAACAGACAACTGACGTCTCCAGGAGATTTCTTGTTGTCAGGAGTTATTTATTTTAGAAAGGCTCTAACATGAGATTTTTACCTCACCCCTGCCTGAATATTTATCAGGACATTCGAATTGCAAATTCGTAAAAAACTTCCAGGCTGATGTAAATAACGAATAATTTGCGTATAGATATTGCTTTCCTATTAATCTTAAAATTTGGTTATCGATATCTTATCGAAATAATTCATTTTTGAACAAAACAAAATGGATTAGGTCGGTTACATACTTTTCCCCGAATGTCTAGTTTAAAAGCGAATGTCCATTTTCGAGAAAATTCTAAGAGTTCTACTCTTCTATAAATATGTCTTATTTTAGTTTATAAAAAAGCTGCTAACTTAAACATAACATCTTAAATATATGCTGCGACTGATATTTGATAAATACTTGCAAAAATACGAGTACCATAAATGTCACACTTGTTGGCACATGAACGATGTAAAGGTTGTCTGGAAGAAATCGATTTTATCGACCGCCTAGATGTACATGTGTAAGCTACTTTATTTATGTATCTTTGTTTTTATCGTGCAATAATGAGTAATTGATTTGAACGTTCATGATATGGTACTTTCGGTGATCTTATATTTCTAACATTACCATGGTATTCTGATACCGTTATAACTGTATTTTAATCAGCTCTAAGATAATTAAGAGGTTTTACGGCCCAAAATTACATTATAGCCATCATCTTGACATCTGGATTTAGAGGCACCTATGGGGTTGAAACCGGTCAGATTCGGATTCAGTGCGGCTGAATTAATAAAAAATAACCTGTTGTTCAAATTGTTTTGAAAAATTATTCCGGACCAAAAAGGACGTACAAGGAAATACCTAGTTTTAAAAGAAAATGGTCATTCAAGGAATTCGGACAATAGACATTCGGGGAAAAAGACGTAACCGACCTAAATTCGCTATTTTGTGTATTAATAAATAAAATAAAAGAAAATTTCTTTCATCTCATTGACTTAATTATAATCAATTTTAGGATTTTTTTACATGTTTATTTATTACTAGCTGTTGCCCGCGACTTCGTCCGCGTGGACAACTTAACATTACACATTCTTATAATATATAACGTGTTACTAAATCCTAAAAGAAATCCATTAATCTGGCTATGCATTAAAAATATTAATATACATAAAAAACATACTATCCAATTGAGAACCTCCTTTTTTGAAGTCGGGTAAAAATTAGCGTTCCGGCGGCGGTTTCGCCCGTTGGACCACAATTTTTTAAGTTTCCGTAGCCAAATGGCAAAAAACGGAACCCTTATGGATTCGTCATGTCTGTCTGTCTGTCTGTCCGTCCGTATGTCACAGCCACTTTATTCCGAAATTATAAGAACTTACTATTGAAACTTGGTAAGTGGATGTATTCTGTGAACCGCATTAAGATTTTCACACAAAAATAAAAAAAAAAACATTAAATTTTGGGGGTTCCCCATACTTAGAACTGAAACTCAAAATGTTTTTTTTTCATCAAACCTATACGTGTGGATAGGTCTTCAAAAATGATATTGAGGTTTCTAATATAATTTTTTTCTAAACTGAATAGTTTGCGCGAGAGACACTTCCAAAGTAAAATGTGTCCCCCCCCCCCCCCTGTAAGAGAATGATAAAACAAAAAAAAATATATGATGTACATTGCCATGCAAACTTCCACCGAAAATTGGTTTGAAAGAGATCTAGTGAGTAGTTTTTTTTAATACGTCATAAATCGTAAACCACAATACTATTATTAAAACATCGATCAAAGTTACAACGAACTACAATAACTTTTATATTATGTTACTTGCTGCTACGGAACCCTTCATGGGCGAGTCCGACTCGCACTTGGCCTCTTTTTTTAAATTAAGTTGATATTTACATTTATCATGAATTAAAAGATTATCATATAATCAATAAAAAAAAAATATTTTAATATTGTGCAAATTAGGTGACATTTCCTTCCCCCCCCCTCCAATTTGTCCTTTCCATACCCTTTCTTTCTTTCCTTCTCCATCCCCTTCCCACAACGTTGAAAACCCTTTCCCCCACCCCTTCCCTCTCCCTACTCCTACCTCTCCTCTTCCCTTAACCCACCCCTTCCTACCCCCTTTATTTACCACTGCCTCCTCATCTTTCCTCTCTTACCCTAATCCCTCTATTCTTTTCCATCCGACTTCCTTCCCCTCCTATTCCCTTCCTATGTTGCATATCCAATTAACTGTACAACAAAATGTCTGTCAAACTGCTGGACATGCCTTCCCCAATGAATGCCACAACGCCCTACAGATCCAGCCGCTTCCGGCCACCATCTTCAGGTCGTCCATACACCTGGCGGCAGGGCGTCCCACCCTGCGCGTGGGACGTCGCGTCCCACTCTAGAACCCGTCTGCCCCAACGGCCGTTCGGTACTACGACAGATGTGACCTGCCATTTCAGCTTACTAATTCTTTCGGCTATGTCGGTCACCTTCGTTATTCATAGGATCTCCTCATTACGAATCTTATCCCTCATAGAGACCCCGAGCATTGCCCTCTCTATAGCTCGCAGAGCCACTTGAATCTTGTGGATCAGGCCCACCATCAGTGTCCACGTCTCCGCGCTGTAATCATGACAGGCAGGACGCACTGATTAAAGATTTTTGTCTTTAAACATTGTGGAATAGGTGACGTAAAGACTTGACGCAGTTTTCCCAATACTGCCCACCCTAACTGGATTCTTCTGTCAGCTTTTGAAATTGATCCTACCCAACTATATTGTCTGTCCTAGGCAGACGTACTCCTGAATAGCTTCGATATTGACATTGTCGACGATCACCGGTCTAATACAGGGCCACTAATTATCGAATAGCGAACTTTTTGTATCGAGACTTGTGGAAATATCTGAAATACATCAGCTAAAATAAATCTATAAATGAGCTTCAAAAGTTCTTGCATCGACCAGTAATGTTGAACTACACTTTCATACAAATGATATGAAATGAGAGGTCAACTTGTATATCAGCATCCTGACATTTTATTGAAATATTACTTATACCAGTATGAGGCCCGAACTCAAAGCTATTAAACAGTGAAAACGCCGTCAAATTCTGTTCAGCAGTTTCCAAGATTAGCCCGTACATACATACATACATACAGACAGATAAGAAATTTTTTAATTTTATTTTTGGACTCTACTGGTCTTCAGTAACGTCCGGGCAGTGAAATTTTTTTTTTAACCTTAATGTACAGATTCGCTTTTCTTTTGTTTTTTCTACTCTTTTATTATATGTATAGATTGGTCTTATCGCTAAAATTGATACAAGCGATTCCAGACAACCATTGGGTAGAGAATAAAAGAATAGCAGGGTAATTATTTTTTTTAAATTTAATTTGGAAATGTAGGTTCTTCAGTTAAATAAACTTAGAAGTATAGTTTATGCAATAATTAAATAATTACGAACATTAAGTGCATACCTAACAGATTCGCTTTTCTTTTGTTTTTTCTACTCTTTTATTATATGTATATAGATTGTCTAATTTGATTGTGTTTGATTTTTTTTAATTTGTGTAAAACTTGATTTGACCTGTAGGTAACGGAAGTTATTAATAAAGTATGTCTATATCTATTGAACCAGGTTAAATTCCAAACTGTTAAAATAATGTCAAAACCTAGACTGTTTAAACGATTATTATTGTATTTTTTTGGGGCAAGAGTAAATAAAAATAAAACAATATTTTGCTTAGCACTTTGGCTTTCCTTCTTTCAAGGTTAGTTTAAAGGAGCTGCTACATTAACTAGCATAGCGTTTCTCTATATATAAGTTAAATCTTGTAGCAAAATAATTAGGTTTCTTTAACTTTATCAGCTACTAGCTGTCTGCCCGCGACTTCGTCCGCATGTACCACGTAACTTTATAAATTATATAGCCTATGACACTCACAAATAACGTAGCTTTCTATTGGTTTTTTTTTTTCAAAATAAGTTCCTTAGGTCCAGAGATTACCCGTTTTGACCCACAAACTTTGACCTATTCCACATATCCCTACTGGTCTGTCCCTACCTCTTTATAATATTAGTATAAAAGTATAGATTAATACCAACATTTTGATTACTGCAACCTATTGAAAGAAAAACGAGGGGCCAAGTTGGAATTATAGTTTTGGGTCGATAAACAAATGTGTTGGTTACCTCACGATATTTTCCTTCACCGTTTGAGAGCAGTCAGTAAATGGACTTATATTTTGAAAAACCTATTTGTACAGGCGTGACCGGGAATCGAACCCGGACCTCGCTACGTACGTTACGTTTTCATGAGAATATATGTGGAGCGGTGCTGTATAATTTATTATTTCTCTATTTGTTTGAGTTTTAAATAATTTACTATACGAATTTGAGGTATGCGTAACGCGAGCGTTGTCTGTGTCATACTTATCTTTCGGAGGTTTGAGTTATAAATACCTATACAAAAATAATAATAGTGTGTGTTGTTTTTAGGGTCTATGTACGAACAGCTTAATCACGAATAAGCGATTGCATGTTGGTGACGATGAGATTTCGCACCACCTGAAAAACTTGCAGGGCCTGAGCATATATGTATTAGTTTAGCATATCTTTTTGTAATTCCGTATCTTCATAACATTTGATTTGCGATGTTGGTTTTTAAGACTGCATTAAATAATGATTTTATTATTATTATTTTATAAACGAACTCCGCTACGCTTATAACAAAGATTTTTATGAGCTACCTTACAGTAAACAAAAAACATCAATCGCAAACTAAACAAAGTATAAGTATTAGTTGTTTGTTCGGTCCGCTTCAGTGGAATGTTACCTTTAGAGGTAAACAGGACCTTTGATACACTACCGGAGGTAAATGACGTCATCTGGGGTAAAAGGGGCTGCTGGTATAAGATATTTTGGTATATTTTTTGATAAATTATTTGGGGTTGCCACATAGAAAAGTGTAGTCAGCTTGGAGTAAATATATCTCCAGAAAACAATAAAGTTGTCTTCTGCTAATATAACGTACACATCCTACCATAATATTTGGGTGGGGGGTCCAAAATACCACGCTTGGTTACGGGAGGTTCAGGTCTTCGTCACGTAGATGAATCTAGCGCTTTTTTAAGCTAAGCTAACGCCTAGCATTCACACTATGTAAAATGCTACGTGAAAACAGGAGAGGCCTTGATAAATAATATTAGTCGTCTCAGAGGGGAGGGAGGGGGTCAGATGTTACAAAAAATGGGCCACGGAGTATAGGTATATTCTCTATGGATCACATTTCAGAAAAAGGATCTTCGCACCCCACCCCCTCTACTAAGTTCGTACCTGTAAGAGCTAGATATTTCTCCGTTTCTCTAACAAATCGCTTGGGACTGCCTCAGACTATTTGAACGAAAATCCCATTTTCGGCTTTATAAATACGGTCACGTTGTCGGTGTTAGACAACCTATTTAAACTCTACTAGCCCTTGAAAGTTAAGAGCGGTTTCAGTTCTTGGTAAAACTCCTAATCAATCCTTTGGTCTGGTGTTTTTAATTAAATGGGTTTTGAACAGAGTCCAATTCGTTTCGTCCTACGTAATTACAAGTTAGGGACAATAGGGCCTTGACCTTCGACGATGTTAGCTCATTCTAAATAGTTAATAACTACGTTTTAAATAATCATACATATGCATTAATTTATACAAAAGCTTGTTACATGAAACAAGCTTTTCGCATCGCGCGTGAAATTGCGGCTCGTTGGTGTGCTTCTATAACGTTACTCGGTAAATGCAAATTAAGCATCCTCGTGAAATGAAATGATAGGTACTTTGCGATCAATAATACACTTACTCCGTGCTATTCATCTGAGACGATTAAAAATCAGCCTATCATGAATTTGCAGCTATAAAATCACATGCCTAAAGCAGAGAATACTAAATAGGTAAGCGACACTCGATGTTGGCGAAGGAAAGTCGCTTTGCGACATTAGATTGCGCAAGTGGCAAGACATCGTCTCTGTCTACCCCTCTGGGATCAAGGCGTGAGCATTATGTATGTAAGCGATACTCACCTCCCTCCGCCAGTTTGTTGTCTCCCGCAAAACTACACGGCTAGCAGTATGCACTACTGACCTGCCGCACACCGATATACACACGTAGTGTACGGACAAGTCGCTTGTATGGAGAGTCGGGGGTGTGTGTACAAACGAATTGCTCACATATATCGTTTATCTTTAGTAACCGCAGTAATTTGATAAAATTTAAAAAGTATTGAGGGCTCCTTTTTAAATATCTCCTTTCTACCCACAATCAA
The DNA here is from genome assembly GCA_947086405.1 of Esperia sulphurella. Taxonomy (NCBI): domain Eukaryota; kingdom Metazoa; phylum Arthropoda; class Insecta; order Lepidoptera; family Oecophoridae; genus Esperia; species Esperia sulphurella. The sequence goes on along the minus strand of OX352274.1, from coordinate 4,382,599 downwards.
ATTAAAAAACAAAACAAATCGAGTTTGAAACAAATGGTTCCACTTCCACCCTTTCGAGCTCAATAACTCAGTGGGAGCACTAATTGAAAAGGCGAAAATATCGTGCGTGCGAGTGAAAAATGATAATCCTACGAGATGTAGGCCGTGAGGGATGGCGGGTGCTACGAAGTATGTAGGGCCGTAGCGTCTACGAGCTCGTAGCAGCCTTAGCACAGGATAGCTCTTACTTACATACTTATTTCTTTTTTTGTAAACTTATACTACCGTTAAATAAGGAAATGGATCCATTCTATCCAAATTAACGCCAAACATTTGGTATGTATCATTTAATTGTTACTGTTCTAAAATATATTTGGTGAACTGATTTAGGATTGCGAAGAATGTGGTGGCATTTATTAGGGAAGGCCTATTTCCAGCAGTGGACTATTATCACATCCCCGGCACTCCATACAAGTGAACAGATTTAATTACTACTACAGGCGCTCCAGCCGGTACATGTTTATGTGTGCGCGTAAATTATTGTAGAGCTGCTGCACCCAGCGCACGAATACAGTCGATCCAGAGAAGGACAACGTTATACGTCAGCAATATAAGTGCTTCTCTTTCTAACTTATAGCGTCGATCTCTCGGCGCCGGTCGATTGTCGCTAGCGTAGTAACTTTTTACCGGAGTGCGGCGGCAGCCCAGTATAGAGCGTACTACTATCCGTGCTTTATTTTGCTGGTGACGTTAAACTGGCGGAAGTACGTAGTGATATTTAGTACTAGCTTTTGCCCACGACTTAGTCCGCGTAGGTTTCGATATTTACACATCTTTATTGCTTTTAACGATTAATTTAGGTTTCCCGTAGGAATCAGTTTTTTTTTCGGGATAAAAACTATGTCCTATTCCATGACCTAACCTATATGTGTGCCAAGTTTCATCCCGATCCGTCCAGTGGTTGAAGCTTGATTGAGTAACCAACATCCAAATATCTAAACATCCAAACCATAGCATTTTTAATATTAGTAGGATACTCTGCTGTTATGATGGAGCTGATGATATAAGTTGATAAAATCATTATTGCTACAAAATGTTAATACCTAAAACACAAACTAACCCACCAAATTTAGAAAGCCTTAGGGCAAAGCCAAATCAGTCACACTAAATTGTTACAATCTCAGAATTGTCGTTCTCTACATATACCCAATATTACACCAATACATGTTCGTACAAACGACGCTCCCAAACTTCCGCGAAAGCAATACACATACAAATGTCCGTATAGCAGGATGGAGCTCGTTTCGAATAAGAATGGCCGATTTACACCGCCGCCGGCCGGAATGGAAACAAATGGCATTCGCTGAGGAACGGTGGTGGTGGTACGTCCATCCCGCTTGATGGACGGTGGCCCATTTTAAATCTATTCTGCCTTCAGGGCAGGTTTAAGAGGTAGATATGGGGGTTCTTATGACGAGTGTGGAAATAAGAAATAAATATTACATAATATATACATACATAGACTTGTCTAATCCCAAATTAGTGTTTTCTCCTGTGCTATGGAAATTAAACAAGGATAGGACAATTCACAAATATTCATAATTCATTTATTGCCATAAATTACATGTACGAGTAGGTGCAGATGTTATTAAAATTCAAATTCAAATTCAAATTGGTAATTGATAGTAAATAATAGCTAAGTAAATAGCTTAGTAATTGATCAGTGCAATTTTACCCACAGGGGTGTAGCAATTAAAATAGTAACAATACACATACAACATGCAACACAAAGATACAACACAAATACATAACATTTAAATAAAGTCAAAGCAGAATTTCAATAAATATGATCAATCATTACTTTCAAAATATTTCTAAAATGTCATGTAATCATTCTTATACTAATCTACACCCTTTATATTAATTATCATTGCAAGAATTCGTTTACGCTGTATGGAAATTTTTTGGTCAGGTATATTTTTAATTGTTTTAAAAATTGAATGTCAGTCAAGGCTTTTATGTCAGTTGGCAGTCTATTATACACCCTAATTGCATTATATGTAAGAGTTCTCTCGTACGAAGCAGTCCTGTGTGATGGCACCTTCAGTTCCCTCTCATAGAGCATGTTTAAACGAGTGCTCTTATAGTCTGGTCTATTCGGGAAGAACAAATATAATATCCAGACAGTCTGTGCCCAGTGAGAATCTAACCCGCGACCTCTAGCGCTTGACTCAAATGAATGACCAAGTTACTAAGCCAACGAAGCGATCAATCAGGTCGGTCAAAAAGGTCTTTGAATGCTTTGTGAACTTACAGGTCATAACCATGAAGGAAAATAATTATTCGCACCTCATAAGTCACCTCAAATTTTTTACCTTCATGATTGACACTAATTGGTTATTAAATTAGATCTAAAATGTCATCTGTTATCTAATTTAATAACCAATTAGTGTCAATCATGAAGGTAAAAACTTTGAGGTGACGTATGAGGTGCGAAAAATTATTTTCCTTCATGGTATGACCTTTAAGTATCTGCAAATAGACTGACTCTGTCTACTCTTTATTATACCAAAATTAACAATTACTTATACAAATAAAATATATTGGCCCTTTCACGAAGTTTTCTCTGTCGCTGGTAGGCTGGCAGAAATATCTTAAAGAGATTAGATCTTAGATAAGCATTACCATTTGTACATGTTATTTTTTTCCTTACTTTTTTGTATGTTTTTCCTTTTATGTGTGTAATTAATTGTTGAATAAATAAATAAAATTGTGTACAAAGGCGGACTTATTTTACTTAGGGATCTCTTCCTTAGAGCAATTAAAAGTTATAGTACAATTTTATTTTTTAGTACCTAATTTTGATAAATATACGTACCTACTTAATATATATTTACACTAAAGTATGCATATAAAAACGATACAATACAATATATACATAGAACATACACGAATAACTTAGTGAAACAAATGTCTATATGTTTCTTGCATATACTCTCTTTTATCTAACAACCCGTATTGAGGGACAATAATCAGGATTATTTCCTGATTCGTCCTAATCAAGTCCTTTGTCCATTTCTCAAGCAATACTAATATATAACAATTTACCAAACGCCATTACAGTGCATTTTACAGTAAAATAAATATTCTTTCACACAAAAATAAACTTTTTAAATGATAAATGGCTCATATTTTGATCGATCGACCGAGCTTAGGGACCTATTTGCGAATACGTCACTGTCAAACAGGATTCACTAAAGCCTACAGATTTCTTGTGTCATCGATTAAACTGGCTGCAGCCACTGGCAGATAACGGAACTGCCTAAATGCCCCGGTTTACGTTGATCACTTTTATGACAGCTCAGGAACCGTTTTCGAGAGTGGATAGGTCATTCCTCTCATTTCTTTTATGTAATTATTTTGCTGCAGTCGGTCACTAAGTGATGCTGATTAGTTTTATTATGTAGAAATTGGTCGCAATTTGCCATGTATTTCCAAAATAAGCCTTAACGCCAGCCATTTATTAAATAAATACAAAACAAAATAATATACTAGATAACAAAACTAATAAACAAAATATTTTAATAATAAATTATAGCAATTGGTAAAGTTTAACCTGAAGATTTTTCGTAATAACATGATTTTGTGAAGTTTTACAACTGTCAAATTTTGAAAAACAAAAATGAAATTTTATATGGCTAATATATGAAAGTAAATTATAATTCATCATTGGTTATTTTTATCTCCACTGCAGGAGCACAACCCTCTCTCATCTACCGGAGACAGACAGAGGATTTGGAAATTATAATTAGGAAAGTAAAACGTGTAGTTCCTGGCTTCGAATAAGGCTTCCCCCAATCTTCCCGTGGGTGTCGTCTAGCAACTAGCAATTGCACGAGGGGCGGGCAGCAGCGTTCTCCTGTATACATTAAGATCATTACTGCGATCACTAATCCGTCTGCCAAGCGTGGTGATTATGGCAAATCTCCCAATTGACAGCACAAAAAATGTGGCATTCTATTGGGGAGGCTTAGTTCAGCAGTGGACGTAATTCAGCTGATGATGATAAACTGTTGTGTGTCACCACAGATTACCTAAGAGTGTCTCATAATAAAGTACTCATAATAAAAATGTTAATCGAACTTTTGTTTATATCTATTTAATGAGTTTTAATATCGTAGTCGGGTTTTAGTTTTAAACTTCCTTTTTTAATTAACTACAAGATGCCTTGAGATATTCCTACGTCCGACATACGCACACGTGATACAGGCACGTGGATAATTCAAATTCAAATTCAAAAAACTTTATTGCGATACACAGGTGTTAGTGGTAATATATTTGTATAATGGGCTCTGTCATCTGCTTTGGAGCATGCAATAATTATTACTATTTCTAGTGTACATAACGCTAAAAATCTTATTCATCTAATTATTACAATTTATTATTGATAAAATTATTATAAATATATTAGGTCATTTTCTCATCATTCCCACACATACAAGTCAATAATTATGTATTAAGAACGCTATAATATTCCTCCATACAGTAAAATTCTTTATCAATCAAATAGTGTTGCAATCTTTTGTTCAAAATCTGTACGCCGTATTTGGAAAGGCAGTCTGTTATATATTGTAGGCGCCTGTCTAAACAAATTGTGATTTGATTTCATGAATAAGTTTTTAATCAGCTGTTATTTAAGTATCAGACGTAGACAAAATTTCGTCAACACGAGATTAATAAACACAAACATTGTCACACAGAAATAGCAACAGAAATTCCCAGCGATGGATTTGGATTTGACACAATATAGTAATCCCGTGAATCCGCTTCAGTCGAGTGACAATCTGTGTTCCAACCGACTTTGTTTGTTCGCCGGTCGTCAATATAGCGAAGCGAAAATATTCCCGGCATCCCATTCATACGACTGATGGGAATTCTGTTTACAATGTAATAGATTAGAGCATTATTTTGTCTTCAAAAACACTATTTAGTGACAATTCGTCATCGGGACGTAGTCACGTGCACATTTGCAGTGGTAGCGCTGACTCCAACCCACCCAGTTTTCGCAAGAAATGAACTGAACTGAAAACTTGCTTGACGCCATCCCTAAAATCTGCCAAAACGGACAAGAAGCATGAAAACCCCGCATTTTGTAGCTTACAACCGGGACATGTCAACATACTTATTTTAAGTAACTCAGTAAAACAAAAAATAGTAATAATATTATCAACATTTTATTGAAAAGTTTAAAACTCGGACTACAAATGAAACCCCGCCCGGACGCTCCCCGGACGCCCCGTAAACTAGGACGAATCCGGGGAAACCCGGACGGATGGCAACCTTAACTAAAAAGAAAATGTAATAAACCAAATGAAAGTAAAATCTGCTCTAGGTTCTCCAACGCTGGGAGCTTGCCCAAAAGGCTTGTGGCATTATCCCGCTGTATAATGAACCCCAATACAACCGGTCCTCCGCTCTCCGCATCCAGTCGCTTCCGACCAACTTCTTCAGTCAAGAATAGTTGAACTGCCGGGAACTAGGGGGCGTGGTTTTTGGTTGCTGCTCATGGGTGAGTTTTGACGATAATGACCACGCTGATTAGATTTGTTAGCTATCGCAGTACAGCCTCGCACCGTGACGCCGTTGCCTGCCACCGGTCTATGGTTGTAAGGGTAGTTAACCCTAACAATTAATTATCCGTAGTTCGCGACGGTACACCAATAACTACGGATGGTGGTGGATGGTGGTTTTGAGAAGTAAATGTTAAAAATGTTCTTAAATGTTAAATAATAGTTTAATTGAAATGTTAATGTTGTTTTGTTAGTGAGTTAATTAGAACTAAGTTTTAAATGTGTAACTATGTGCGAGGCGGGCCGTGCGACGTCGGCAGTTTTACCATAATTCGGGTCACACGCGTAGCGCGCCTCGACCAAAGTTCACGATGTGCAATTCTGATTGTACAATGGTATTTATGGCCTAATGATTGTTGAATGGTTAAACGCCATTGTCGGTCGCCAGGGCCTCGTTGGTCAATCAACAGGGTGCACCGCATGCAGGTGAGGTGGGCATTTGGAGTACCGGATACCCTTGCGCTCAACGACAATGTGTCTGATCACTAAAATATGATTTGTTCGTTTACCATTTTAATAACAAAAGACGACAAACATAACTTAGCAGTGTAATTGAGTCATCGCGCTAAGTACAACTTGCTGGGTAACTAGTTGAGTAAGTCATTTAGCGAGCAATTCCAGTAGAATGCGCTCGTCGATCACGGCTGACTCTCACCGCAGAGTTAGTTACTTACTCCACTGGCTTGGTGATCTTAGTAATTACTGGATACCAGTTATTGGATTCACAATGAATGTTGCTTTAAAGGAGAACACAAAGAGGAAAGTATTTTGGTTGAAATAATGGCTGTACCTTAAGCCCCAATTTTTTTTTGTGTAGGTATGTTAGCTGAAACGTCACCCCTAACTATCAATGTTAGCTGAACCCATGGTTGTTAACCGTTAGCTTAAAGATGGTTAACGATAAAGGAAATATTTTGGTTGAAACTTGAAACTGAAGCTGAAACCTACAACCACAATGAAATAATATTTTGACTAATTTAAACCTCAAACCCTAATTATAAAACCATGTTGTTGAAACCAGAGACGAAACCATACAAATGCAATATTGACTAGAACCTGGCTTGATTTTTAGTTATTTGAGCAAATATATAATTCGGGGGGTTGATGAGGCTACGATGTCACTGTATGGCATCAGGGAAGCTGGAATAGATATCTTCTCTTCTATCATAACAAAGCGTATCGCTTCCCTGATCCAGCGGGTGAGGGCAGCTCCAACAGCCTCCTGCAGACTCTGGCGGCGAGACTGGACGTGGACAGTGCTATTATGCAGCACTGGACCAGCGTCCACCTCGTTAAAGATACAAAAATTAAATTTTTATTATTTTAATATTAAGTTACTAACATAGTTATAAGGTATATTTGTTACTAACACTCTATGGACAACGCCTGAAATAAATGATTTTTATTATATTTTATTTATTATCTGAAAGTAGAACTGAACATTTGGTTTCATCCTAAATCGGAACTAAAATGTGTAAGACATTGGCAGACAAATACTTACCGTATGCTTGTGTAATAAACTTCTCTACATATAATACGAGTATAGACTTTCTTTTTTTAACCATTAGTTTGTATACTAATACTGATTTCATTTTCTTTTGTCCACTTTACTTATTCAACATACAAGCCTATCTAATACATAATATTCTCTGGTAAGATAATATGCGTACATAACCATCGAAACGAAACAAGTTCCAACACTGATAATTCTATTGTCATTTCAATAATACCGAAGTACACATGCATCGAACAGAGTTGCCTTAGGCTATTCCAATCTACAACGGAATCGTGTAGGTACCTTGTACTGGTAGTACGTTTATTCAGGGATAATAGATTAGATAAACGCGAAGTTATCAACGTACAAAGGTACAATTCTTTTTTGCACACTGCAATAAAATAATACCAATAGATATAAAGTGACATTGTTATTACGTAAAAAAAAGTTTAAATAAACTAAATTGATTAAGTTTATCTGCATTTTTTTTCATCTAAGATTCTCAGAAAATTAAGAAATGGCACCCTATAATGGGGACAATGTCGAAATCGAACAATCTAGATACATACAAAAAAAACTACTAAAACCATAACGACAGTTTTATTAGGTGTTCTATGTCATAACCCTCCTTTTGGCTTTGCCATAGTCTGGTTATAAAACTTTTCCTTTACCTTTTTAACATAAACCACTAAAGTTATATTCAACACTTTTCCAGCCATTTAAAAGAGTAGTTGCAACGGAGTGCGGTCATCGATCAGGCCGGGACGCGCCACTAGTAGCATCCCGCAACCTGTTAACTGCACGCTGCAACACATGTTAAATAATAATTGCTTTTAATTTTGCATGGCTGGTACCAGTGGTTACTGTACCATTTCTTGCTCGTTAGTGAAGTTCTCCGTACAGGTAAGTGATAAAAACACACGCCATGCTCTGAAAACACAGTCGTCACAGTCAAGATGAGGCAAGTAGGAGGCTTTTAGTCATAACTACTCAAAAGCTAGGTACTGTGAGAATACATCTGGAAGTTGTGATGTTTGAAGTAGAATATGTTTCGTGATATATTTTAGGAATAAGCTCTATACAACGTTTAAAATCGAAATATAATTATTTAGCAACTTATTTATTTTTTTACTGGAAATCTTACCAATAGCTTCGTATTATATTTTTACATTTATTATTACACTACCAGGTCATCATACCCTGAAGCATAATCATTTTTCGCACCACATAAGTCACCTCAAAGTTATTACGTTCATGATTGACACTAACTGGTTATTAAATTAGATAATAGATTATCTGTTATCTAATTTGTTATCTAATTTCATAACTAATTTGTGTCAGTCATGAAGGTAAAACTGAGGTGAATTATGAGGTACGAAAAATTATTTTGCTTCAGGGTATGATGACCTGTGTAGTTACACCTATGACTACATACGCTAGACAACTGAAAGTTCAAATTCGCACATATTTTAAGTGAGTGAGCCGATTATAATGAAATAAAAACTAAATGTTTCTTCAAGTTAAGCCCTATACTTGGATCAGTAGGTACTTTTTAACGTGATGCATGCCCTAACTTAAAACATTCTATTACTTATTCTATATTATAATTTGTTTTCAATACTTTTAATGTCCTTGCAAAGCTTACAGTATAGATTTGGGTAAGCTCGGGTTTACCCGCGCATCCAACGTTGTTCGTAACATGCACATCCGATTAAGTTTACTATTCACAGTCTTAAATATCACACTCGTGCGCGAAGAGGAAACTTACGATGAAAATAAAAATAAGTAATGTTAATTATGAAAAACACTAACCTAAACCTGACCTATACCTAACCTAAACCTGATCTATACCTGACCTAAACCTTTTGTTTATCGTAGTGGAAATGCGACCTGACCTAAACCTAATCCTTACCATATTATAACCTATTTCCTAAAACTGACGTAAACCTTTCACTCGCCTCGGGGGAACGAGCATATTATGTCAGGCTCTATACCGACTAAAACCCCGCGGTGTCCATCTTCGGCATAAATCGAGGGATCTTACCTAAACCTATTCTAACCCTAATCTAAACCCTAACCTAAAACTGACTTAAACCTGACATAAACTAGACCTAAACCAAAACCCAACCTAAACCTAACATTACTTCATACCACTAAACAAATTAAATATTTTTATGCAAGTTTTTTTTTTTAATTTCTGGAACAAAAACAAGATTTCATATTACATATAGCAATAATGCGCAAAGGCAATAATAAAAGAGGGAAAGTTCACAAATCTATGAAATATATGGTGGTATATGTGTGTGCCTGAGTGTGTGTGTATGCGGGTATTTTGTATGTGTTATTACTTTGTTTATTTAGTTGTTTAAATACGAATATTAGTGCAGAGTTGCGGTCAGCGTGGGTCGTGTGGCAATGAATAATTCGCTAATTTTACCCGCTAACAGACTGTAAACTGCAGCACTTAAAATGCTAACTTAATTAGGAAGTATTTATACATTATATTAAGTATTTATCTACCTACCAGTTATACTATATCATAGCTCGATCAAATGTATATATGAATATATGATATCCTAGACGCTGCTGCTGTCAGCATGGACATTGCTGGTATTGCCCGGCTATATAAAGAGATTACTTTTACACTTAGAATTAAATAAAATTAAACAACATAACAAAGGTTGAATACTCGCAACAAATTTAACTCAACTTCAATCTCTGCTATATCTTTATTGTATATCTTAATATTCACGATAACGATATTATTAGTTTTTGAACCAAACATAATAGAAAATAGAATGACCATAAGTCATACATAGTAGCGCCACGTCATTTCATCGTAGTGTCACATTTTACGTCACATTAAGCTACGTCTTGTCACGTCACGTTACGTTACGTCTTGTCCATTACGACATGGACCCTCTCGGTTGTTATGTTACGTAAGTCTCAGCCCTTCCAGGCTGTATTTAGAGAGATACTTTTTATGTCGATATAGAATGTTTGAAATAAAATGTAGACTTTATTGTTGATTATAACTTATTTTTATTACAGTACTTAAAATTGTCCTATATCTATATTCTGCCGAAAGGCATACGGTATATAATTTTTTTTAATGGAAAACGTAATTCAAGTGAAAATGTCATGAAATCATAATTATAGAAAATCGCAACGCATTAATAACTGAATTAATAACTCGAATCCTTATTTACCGATAAAATGTAATATTAAAGAATTCGGAGACGGAATAATATTTATACTTTATCACTCAGGAATTGAAATATATATACATACATAATGCTCACGCCCTGGGTCCCAGAGGGGTAAGCAGAGACGATGCATCACCACTTTGCGCTATCCAACATCGCAAAGCGATTTTCCTTCGTCCACTTTTCTCTCCGTGATACCACTTGACGTATATATCTTTCAATTGAAATATATCTTTTTTAAATGTCTTAACATACTCAGATTTTGTAATGATGTTAGTAATTTGTGGTATAGTTTCGGTGCCATTTCAATTATATTTTTGTGTCATAGTGCTGTGCTGCATTATACTAGTCTCAAATTGTTCGTTATTTATTTACGGATACAAACGCGACATATTTATTATTTTTTATTTTTTTCTTGTCGCGTCGTTGCCCATTATTAGTATATTTTCCTGCTTATTTTTATCGTACTTTACAGAATAAAAAGTAAGGCAGTTATTTCAATCTCGAGAAAATAATTTTAACAGTGAAAGAATTTTTAAGATCGGTTCAGTGGCTCCAAAGATTACCTTAAACATAAACTTTACTTCTTTATTTTTTGATATCGTTTTAAAATACCGATAACTCTTCGATTAGCGATCTGAAAATTTGCAACATTTCATAAATGATAAAGCAAGTACGAACTTCTTTATTTTTGTAAAAAATATTTGTCTGCATAGGTCTTAGAAAAAGCTAAATTTAAGTAGATTGTTTCCTAAATTTAAAAATAGCAAGCAATTTGCCAAGTAATTCATATTAGCAAGTCTAATACCGATCTCGTGTCGTACATCGGAAAGTGATGGATCACCTCAATTACTGGTGTGACGGAACCAATGACGTAGAAATAGGTGTGAACAAAGTTTACCCTAACGTGTTAGTTATGCAGACATTTTACATAATGGAGGTCTTCAAACTTTCGGTTCTGTAATTTTTTTACCTCATTTACTCGTGTTTGCTTCAAGAACTGAAAGACAAATATTAGGTTTTTTAAGATGAATAGGAATGTCACAGTAATTTTGATATAGCACAGAATCAGGTCTCTTTTAATATTTTTTAGACATGTGTAAATTCACAAATACGCATCAACGCTATTAGTGATTTTAAATTAATTTCGTGGCAACAGCAGTCCAAATGTTGCATGGGTTAGATGGCAGTGACTGGTTACATTTACCGCTTCAGAGAGACCATAATAGAAATTAAAACTTTATTCTTTTTCAATTCCTTTACTGTCCGAGCCGCGGAGATGTGGAATAACTTCCGACGGTCATTCGAACGAACGAACTTCTGTAAAATCTTTATAACTAAACTAAAAGAGCACTATCTGTCTCACTAAGTATAATATTGTATGTACTTATGTATTTATGAATTTTTATTATGGTCGTGTTATGATTCTTTTTTATATTTATTTTGATACTAGCTGTTGCCCGCGACTTCGTCCGCGTGGACAACTTAACATCACAAATTATTATGTATTTCCCGTATGAATTAGATGTTTTTTCGGGATAAAACTATCCTATGTCCTATTCCAGGACGCCTATAAGTGAACCAAGTTTCATCCCGTCCGTCCAGTGGTTGTAGCGTGATTGACTAACAAACATCCAAATATCCAAACTTTCGCATTTATAATATTAGTAGGATTAGTAGTATAGGTACTTATTATGTAATTTATTATGCATTTATTGCCCCCTTGCTCTTACTGCCTGTTTCACACCCCGTAAGCACACCCCCGACACTCCATACAAGCGAACAAGTCTAACTGGCTGCTGCACCCAGCGCAATCGAGAGAGGGACAACGTTGTACGTCAACAACTTAAGTGCTTCTCTTTCTAACTGTAATCGTCGATCGCTCGGCATCGGTGGGTGGCGCCAGCCAAGTATTGCGTACTGCCAGCTGTGCTTCTTTACATAGTAATATTTAGTATTCTCCAGAAGATATCTCTATTAAATAAATAAATATGTGGGGACATTTCACACGGCCACCTGATCCCAAACTAGGCAGAGCCTGTAATATGGGTATCTGACAGCTGATACACATACATAAATACATAATATAATAAATAAATAACATCCAGTCACAAGGCAAACACAAGTGCTCATGGCACGAATGTTTGCCCTGGGATTTTTAGAGATAAGAATCGCCTATATACACTAAACGTCATAGTTGTACTCGTATATAACTAGTTCTTAAAATGTGCAATGACAAATAAAAAAAAAATAACTCACCAAGTTGTTGAAAGCCGACGTAAACGCCCGCCTATTAAACTTTCACCTTTTGCCGTGGAAACTTTTACAAAAAGGTTCTTCTAGTGATACAAATATTTATATTATTCAAGCCGGGGTTCCGTACCCTCGTCAGCATAAGCCACGCGCCAACCACCGTTTATTTATGACCTTGTAATTGAGTGTGACACCTGACGAACGGTACAGTCGTGAGCAAAGTTATTAATCGTCTTTGCTAATTTAAACCTCATGTACCTCCTCCTTAACCATTTTGTCAAAAGTGCATTAAATTTTTTTTTAATCTGACTTTGTCCATATCTATTGTTGTCAGTAAAATCATATAAACTATGATAGTTAATTTTATAATTAAATTAAAATTTATATGTATATAAATTAAGAATATAATATTCTTTGTTGCACATTTTAAAACTAAATCCAGTAATAAATATTGTGTACAAAGGCGCGCTTATCTTTAAAAGAGATCTCTTCCACCCAACCTTGCAGGATGTGAGACAAGGCACTAAGAACGAAGGGGGCAAAATAAGTGCTTAACATAATAACTAAATACCTGTTCAGGTATTTAAACTATATTTGTTTTATATATAAGTAAAGTTCTATACTTACGAGTATATATAAAACAAATATAGTTTAAACATATTTTGGGTTGCCGTCCAGAATCAAAATCAAAACGTCGTTAATTTATGTATATTAAGTACTTTATGACTGTAATCTGTATTGTATATCTAATAAAAAATATATAATCCTACTATAATAATATAATATTATAAATGTAAAAGTTTGGATATTTGGATGTTTGTATGTTTGTTACTAAATCACGCTTCAACCATTGGATGGATCGTGATGAAACTTGGCACACACATAGGTTAGGTCCTGGAATAGGATATAGGATAGTTTGTATCCCAAAAACACATCCCATTCCTACGGGAAATACATAATAATTTGTGATATTAAATTGTCCACGCGGACGAAGTCGCGGGCAACAGCTAGTAAATAATAAATTATTATTAATATATAAAATTAATTATAATGTATAAAAGAGTAACTGAATTGAATTTATGTGTAACCTAATCGAGTGACACAATATGGGGCAATCGACTAGGCTCGCTAAAACTTTCCACGACTTGAAAAAGATCCGAGTGTCTTGAAAAACATCCAATACCAGGAAAATCATTTGAATTGAATTATACTCATCATTATTTGTCAAATAATTACCATAAAGGAAAATTAAAAATGAACAAAATACGAATACCTATATTTGTTACCAGAAAATAAAACTCTCGCGATACAGTATTTTTCCAAAAAAATCGTCTTTTTTGTGTGAAATTCTGTTATTTTAATAATACAAATGAACGAGGAAAAAAAGCTGAAAATAAATATCACATTTCTATGGGCGAATTTTATTTGTGTGATTTTATTTTTAGGGTTCAGTCAATACAACATTAATATCGACATTTTAGTGTTATGCCTAATAGAATAGAATTATTTATTAAGGCAACCAGGGCTCACTTTGTTAGTATGACTATAACATTTAAAATAAATTAATTTTTGTTCGGTACGTGAATCACTTCCGTGCCAACCCATTCGATATGGCACCACAGCAATGTTTTACGCACTTGCAGTCCAGCCTGCTCGCGATCATATTCAAGATGCTATTGGTGCCCCCGCGCACCAGGGGCTAATCTATCGGTCTGTCCGGAAGAAACTGCCGCCTCGCTCGATTGATCAAAATCGTTCGCCAAAAAAGTACGAGACCTCTCAGCGGTGCATGTTGAAAATTGTATTGCTTATCGTTAATGGTGGCCTTTACAATGACGAGTAGACGTCTTGGCCATCACACACAGATAAGAAACAACTGTTGATTTGAACAAAATCTTCTTAACTCTATACAAGCGCACCAAGATAATAATAAATAAATCTTACATGTGTGTATACATATTATACATACACTTGTTTAATCCAATCTAGGACTTTCTCCTGTGCTAAGGAAATTAAACAAGGATAGAACAATTCACAAATACAACATCCAGTCCGGGACCAACTTGTACAAATTGTACAAAGTTGTCTGTCCCCAGTGAGAATCGAACCCACGACCTCTGGCGCTCGAGTCCAATGACCAAACCACTAGGCCAACGAGGCAGTCATCTTGTTCCCTTAAACTAACTCTTGTCTCCTTGCACTGAATCAACTTGTTAACTTAATTACATCTTGTTCCGTACAAGATGATTACTCCAAATTATACTCAGAAACCAAGGCTTTTGTCTTGGTTGCTGTGTTTTAGCTAGCGTAATCACTACTCGTAGTCTGGCCAGCGTGGGGAGTGAGGCCAAATTCTCCGTCTGTCTCCGGCAGATGAGAGAGGGTTGTGCTCCTGCAGTGGAGACAAAAATAACCTGATGATGATGGTGATGATGAATCACTACTCACTTACTTGAACACCATTTTTTTCAGTGTATTTTAAATCCAGAAATACGGAACCCGCACCAGTGAGACGCATTCTGGCTGACTTTTATATTTTTTATTTATTTTCACCACTCATAATATTCTAAATAACACAAGCATTGTACTCGTAAATGCAGCATGTTATATTCGTATTTCCACCGAACTGTCCGAGAGAGCGCGCTGACACTTTGCTTTATGAATTGTGCATTGTAAATGCACACCCAATTTTTTTTTACTTTTCAGCATATTCTCGAAAGAGTTACATGATAAAGTGTAAAAAAACTCTTTTCATTTCTTTATAGGTGTGTTATATTGTAACTGTTTGGAAATATTCTAAAAAATAAAAATAAATGTTGTGTTAGAATATTTATTCTTATATGTTTAACTTCTGTTCAAATAAATGAACAAAATGTGATGTTAAAGGCCGCAGTGTTGACCAAAAGGTTGTCTGGAAAAAATCACTTTTAGCAATAAAACTGTCTACATGTAGGTATAAGCTACTTTATTATTGTGTCTGTCTCTTTTTTATCATTCAATAAAGAGTAATTGAATTGAAAGTTAATCTGATTAACGATTAAAAGCATAATCAAATCAAATGATTAAGATAAATTAATCATAATTATCATCACCGTATTCGGTTGTTTAAATTTTGAAAAAAACCCATAGTTGAGATTCCTAACACGCCACAAAGACTTCGAAAATAACTTTTTTGGTAATTGTCGGTAAGGTTCAAGCATAAAGATTCATCATCATCATCAAGTTAATTTTGTCTCCACTGCAGGAGTACAACCCTCTCACATCTGCCGGAAACAGACGGAGGATTTGGCCTACACTCCCCGCGCTGGCCAGACGGGTTGGGGAGGCCTGATTGACGTTTTATAATGTATTCCCTTAGTCGCCTTGTACGACATCCACGGAAAGAGTTGGAGTGGTTCTATTCTACTCTACCTGAAACCACACGGCAAAAAAAAATTGTTTCTAATAAACATTAACAACATTAATTCTAAAACTATAAGGCGTTATTTTGGTTACTGTATAACTGTATAAATATGATCGGTTTTTTTTAAAACTTTTCTAGAAATTGAAAAATATGACGAAAGTGGTCCAATATATTCAACTGATGGAAATGAAAACATATTGGAATAAATGTTTTGTAGAACGGACGTTCTCGTACTCGTACTGGAAACTAAAAAATATTGGTTGGTAGTGGGCAGTTTTAGGCAGCGTTTTTGATATCAAAACACAGATAGCCGGCGGCACTCGTTGAACAAGTGCCTATATGGCGTAGGCTACGCAGCGTAGCAGAACTTTCGATTCGAGAATGAAATTTCGATTACTTTGTGCTTGTAAAAATCTATAAAAATATCTGAAAGGACCAAATAAAAAATATATCCATTCACATACATGTTCAGCATTCAACTTAATTTTACGCGGGATTCAAACCTAAATAAGACTAACATATACGACCGACCGACGATATACGACCAACTGAGAAAACTAGTTACGACGTGATTTCTATAAAAATTTAACTATCGACTTCCGTACGTCTAGTTTTGGATATAGGCCTTTCCAATTCGTGCGACTACACCAGATCATCCTCCTTCATTATCCGGCCGTATACAAATATATTGAAGAGTGCCACGGTGCTGCTGAACTGTCTGGGCCTAATCCACAAGTTCCAAGTCGCTAAGGTTTCTTTGATCTGTAATAAGGAGATCCGGTTAAGAAACATAGCCTAAAGACTTAGCAAGCTGAAGTAGCTGTCGGCGGGCTACATTTGTCGCAGAACCGATGGCCGTTGGGGCCGACGAATTCTGAAGTGGAGACGCGCAGGGTGGGAGCCCCGCGGCCAGATGGACCGACGACCTAAAGAACGTGGCCGGAATCGGCTGGATGCAGAGGGCGGGGGACCGGGTGTGGTGACGTTCATTAAGAAAGGCTTATACAGCAGTGGACGTCTAAGATCAGCCCTTAGACTTCCACACGTATGAAGACTGATAAATACGTGTAGAAAGTGTAAGACACTTCTCAAAGCAAACCAGAAATGGAGTGTTTATATTTACTGGGGCCGGAACAAAATTATGAGTGGAAACTTGGCGGGTTTCACTTTCATTGCTAGCCAAAAGTGTCGGCGGCGGACGCGCACAGAATAAATGCTAAATTTATTCAAGAGGCCACAAGTGGTGCAGCAAACTTTCGCAATTTATCGCTTGGGTACGTGTACACCCCGTACAACAGTTTTGTTACAAAGTTTTAGGTGCGTGTAGGTATGAAACAAGTTTACTTGTGGCTTGTTCAAATGTCACAGAAGATAGCGAATCATAGGAGCAAAGTGTTGCATCTATAGAAAAATGTAACAAAACGTGGCAACTTCAACATTTTTAATTGACTTTAAAACACTTACTGTCAAATGTCTACTACAACTTTGACAACACTATTCTAACAAAACGTATTCATATATAACGCATGAAGACAAATGTCTGTCTAGTTATCAGCTTTGTAGCTCGTGAACTATAAAGCTGTAGTAGAGCTAGACATATGTTGATGCAATTTAAAACAATTAACCGTAATTTTATTTTTTAAACGGGATGGCAACATACACCATTCGTTCCTCTGATAACCTACGTCTTTATGTTCCTTCCCATTTCACTAATTTCTTTGATCACTCTTTCTGTATCCAAGCTATCCGTCTATGGAATTCCTTACCTGCTTCAATCAGACAGGCGAAGTCCCTTGACGTGTTCAAGAAGCAAGTCAAGGAGCGCCTTTCAAATTTGTAATCACACTTTTTGCTTCGTATTTTTTATAATTATTGTAGTGTATTCTTATTTAATTATACTCCCAAAATGTATTTACTCATGTATGTGTATGTATTGTATTTATTTGTTGTATATGTATATGTAATAAGTGTAGAACCATAAAAACTTAATACTTATAACTTATTTGCTATTTTATTTTATTTATTATAGTCATATAAGTACCAATTTATCGTTTAAATTTCCTAATCAGCGCAACCTACAATTTCTCTGGCATAATATTTTTCTACCCCAAGGTTGTCTGGAAGAAATCGCTTAAAGCGATAAGACCGCCTAAATGGTACTATTTGTAACTTCTATAACGTGTAACTGTATTTGTTTGTGCAATAAAGTGTATTGTATTGTATTGTATTGTACCATTTTTAAGTCTTCTCAGTAGGGTCTTATCTGAAATGTGGCCAATTAAAATAGCTAGAAAACTAACACTAAACTGTTCTAAGCTTTAATAAATGAATAATTATTATAAGTGAGAGCGTAGCGAATTTCTAGCGGTTTTTCATATTATTTTAGGCACACAGCATTATTGACTGTAATTTCTTTCAGTTGGCAGTACTGCAGAGCGTGACTAAAATGAGAAAAAATATGCGATTTTCTTAAGAGTTTTCTGCCAGCCTATCAGGGATAGAAAACTATATATATTAATTCTAGCATTTTTACAGCATTTAATTTAGCATTTTTCTAGCATTTTAAGCATTTAATTGTATAACAGATCAGGCCTACCATTAGTCGTTAAGCTAGTTAAAAGTAGAATCGTGTCTTCCAGGACGTCTTGAGTATACTGTACAGTTAAAAATACAATAAAGATTTTCATTCATTACAATGAATCTCGATAAACTGCGTAAATCAGGTTTTATGACAAATTAACCGAGTACGAGCGTACGTGTTTACTGTTTCCCATTTTATTTATTTTCTATACATTTTATTGTCTTTGACAACCATTTAGTGGGCGCAGCCCGGTCTACTATGGGCAGTAAAATCTTTTATATCTCAGCGGGGACGTGGTTTCGTCGACAAAAATAAATTTGCGATCGAACGACTCTAACATTTGTCGTTTTGTAAGATTATAAGCTGTATGCGTATGGTGTAATGGGCGGTGAGTTAAATATATATCGATTACTGCCTTAAAGCATGTTTGCTTGCAAACGTGCAAGTTTATTGGTATATCCGGTGACTTTATTCTGTTCCTTATCTTTTAACGTCTTTGGTGTCTCGCTAAGTGGCTTACCCTTAACCCAATCGTCCCCAAACATACAACTATAGTTTGCTAAATCTGATTATAATAGAACTATCCCAAGTTATGTTAATCTCTACGCCACTCTACGCCACCGTAGACTGAGCGCTACATCTCGTAGAGCATCTACGAAGTACAATAGACTATGTTAGTAAATGCATATGCATACATCAGCCTAACACATTAGTTAGCAATTTACCATAAAATTAGTAATAACCACAAGCTTCTCTCGACACTGGTGGCTAATAAGCAACAAATTGGGAAACGAAGCCAGCGCCGCACTGTCGGCTAGTAAGTTATGACATCGTAAATTTGTCGGTTGTCAGCGTTGCCGGCGCGTGACGTCAGCGTAATCCCCGAGCCGGCGCGATGGGGATACAATGCACCAACATGCTGTCATGACCTAGGAAATTTCAACAAGGGTACTCTAGTTTAAGCTCTAGTGTTGACTAATCATCGCTGGTACTGATGAGTACTGATCGATAAAAAATTATTATTGTCGCCCCGTTTGGTCTATATCCTACTAATATTATAATTGCGAAAGTTTGGATATTTGGATGTTTGTATATTTGGATGTTTGTTACTCCATCACGCTTTAACCACTGGACGAATCGTGATGAAACTTGGCACAATTATAGGTTAGGTGCTGGAATATGACATAGGATAGCTTTTATACCGATAAAACACCTCATTCCTACGGGAAAAAAAGAATAACTTTAGATGATGTTAAGTTATCCACGCGGACGAAGTCGCGGGCAATAGCTAGTAGTCTATATTGGCATAATATGCTAGTCCATAATCTAATAATATAAACATCAACTTCGCATATCTGTAAATTGGGAGTCTAAGGAAAAGTAATAGAACACATTATTTTTGGATTTTT
Source organism: Esperia sulphurella (assembly GCA_947086405.1). NCBI lineage: Eukaryota > Metazoa > Arthropoda > Insecta > Lepidoptera > Oecophoridae > Esperia > Esperia sulphurella. Next base: position 4,362,643 of record OX352274.1, on the reverse strand, counting down.
TGTCACATTTGACACATTTCGAGCTCGGAGTTACATTTTATCGCAATCGACTTACTAAATCAAAAGTTACGGCATTTTTTAGTTTTCAAGGTATGCCGTATAACAATGAAGTGTAATTATAATGATAGATGCAATTTAGATTGCGATCAATTAAAAATATATTTTTACAGTTGTAGTGGGCACGGGCGTGGGCATCAGGGTCGAAGTCGTAGTCAAAGTAGGATTGAGAGTGAGTTATCCACGCGAGCGGAGCACAGCTAGGCACAGCTAGTGCCTAATAAAATTAAGTATTCCTTCACCCATTACCTACTAACTATCTTCAAATTCTACCCAAATCGTTACTCCCGCACACTCGCTTAGAGATTTACTTGTAGAATCCTTCATCCCCCAAATATATTTTTTTTGCAAATATTTTCAATGCGAAGTTTACGTTCTTATTTATTAGATAGAATAAGTAGGTACTTCATTTTATATTCCTGGATCTATATAGGTATTATATACAATATTACTGGTAAGCGGAAATTGCCACGTTAAACTTTTTCCTATCACGAGATAAACTCCTGGGGCTTGTTCACTTTAGTATTACATAGAAGATTAAGTTTTAGTAATCTTTATTTTACAAATAGTTTATTCCCGCAGGGCAAAAGCTGGAGAATTTTGCGTTACGTAATTTGTGTACGCCTCCTTACAGATACAGCTAGAGGTCGTCCTAGAAAGGACGTTCAAGGATCAAATAAGTGACGTCCTCAAAAAGGCTGGGGTCCGCAGTGAGAAGAATAAAAGGAGGAGCATGAAAAGGTTGATGAATGTTAGTGAGGCTAGTGAGGTGTCAGGATCGCGCAAAGTGGCAATTTTTTTATCTATTAACTTTCTGTTTGCCAAAATTGGCTTAAAATTATATTTATGCATTATTACGTGAAAACTAGGGGGGGGGGTCTTGGCATATATACTACGGGTGGTCACAGAGGGGACGAGGGTTTTTTTGTTTTAAATATGGGTCACGTAGTTTGGGTACGTTCCCTATATTGGGTGTGGATTTTTGAGGCTGTAGCTCTATTAAATCCGAACTCGCCTTAGAATACATACAAAATGTAGTTAACATTCACATTCACCAAGATGAAATTCCAATTAATTTCACTTCATGTAATCCAGTTCAAGAACTTTACTAAATGAAATACCTTGCGTATATCCGAGCAGACTAACAGTACTCTGAGGGGAATTCCCTGCATTACATCGCAGGACTACTGATCTGAGATAATGCTTGGCGAGTCAGTCCGTCATACCTGCGTGTTCAAGCCATTCCACTTGAACTGAGGATACCCACGGATGCCTTCTACAAACATTTGCATATGCCTATGCCGCAATGAGTTCTTACATCATCTGAAAACCTTGCTAGGGTTGCTCCTATAACTTATACTGAGAAAGGGTCTATAAAGTGGCAGTGGTGGCCAGTTATCTCTCTGACGTGACTTTGCCTGCCACCGCCATCGCAACCGCGCCAGTGTGGCTACATCCACTAGTTGCAATACATGCAAACAATGACCATCCAAATCGGCAATAAGGTTAAGAAACGTATTTTTATTAAGTATGCAGATGTTTAGAGCCAAAACCCAAATAAATAATATGAAAAAAACATTAAAATCGGACCAAAAATGACGAAGATACAGCAATTTCAGTGCAATAGTTCCAAAAACGGAAGTAACCGGAAGTTACGTCATCCGTCGCGTCACGAGAAGTGTCCGGAGCACACAAGCGCAGTCTGCCGTAAACAAACCACGCACGACACCGCTCTGGAGAATGAAATCCGAACGAGAAGAAGAGAACATCACGCGCGGGTTGTAACAAGTTACGTCGACATCAAAAACGCGCGCGGTTTTAAAAGTTGCTTTAAATAAACTTTAATAACTTCCTCATTCCTTGGATTTTAATAAGTTTAAAAATAAAATGGTCTGTTATTTATACGTCCTACACTCTAGTATATATTATCTTTGGTCCTACTAATTTAAAAATCTTATTATGAGTATGATCCTCATTGCGGCCGGTCTAGCATGACACTTTTTTTAGGTGAGAACGACTGCTCGAAAGCAGCTCCATTTCAGCTTCCCTGAAATATAAACTTTTTAAATAATAAAACTGCAACAAAATCTGACTACTCCATAATAAGCTACGGAGCCACGAGGTAAACAGAGACAAACGCAAAATGATTTCCAACGTATAAATATCACCTCTCCGGATTTAAGTCGGGGATTAAAAAGCGGCAACTCATACAAGTAATCAGTTGAACTCCTTTGAGTGGTCAAGGTAGGTACATATCAATTACTATAATGTTTTTCTATAAGTTTTTGAAATAAAAATAATAATTTTAGATCCTTCATACAAATGCATTGCTCCGTCGACGATTGTTGTATGAGAAATTACTCTTTTTACTTTGTAAGTATTTCATGTTTTTTTACAATTGATGTGAATTTGTTGAAATGGAAATATAATAAAAGAATGAAAACGTAAGTTCTTACCAAACACGTGTGTCCAAAAAACTAACGGTTTGTAAACAATCTCAAGTATGGTGTTTACTTTCTTTCGCAAAAGTACACGGAAAAACTTCAGAACTATTTAGGAAGGTATCACGTTCTAACCAAAACGTTCCGTTTTATATCGATTCGTAAACCAAAGGAACGATAACAAGTTCTATTGTACTGACTTTATATACGTGTTCAAATTAACATTTATAAAACCGTGTTAAAAATTCGAGACTGCGTTTAAAAACAACATTTTCATCTCGTTCCAATCCCAAACCACATTACCAGCAATGAAAATGACACCAGACACCATCATCTGCCAGCCTAAATACGTCCACTGCTGAACATAGGCCTCCCAATATATTGCCAGTTCTGGTGGGCTGTCCATTGGGGGATTTGCCATAATCACTACGCTTGGCAGGTCGGTTGGTGATCGCCGTAATGATCTTAATATACACAGGGGAACGCTGCTGCTCATCTCTGGTTCAATCCCTTAGTCGCTACGACGACACCCACGGGAAGATTGGGGGTGACGGAAACTATACGGCTTCGAATAACATCACAACTAACAAATAATATCCAACTGAAATCATTTAAAAATTACGTGAAAGTATGAAAATTAAGCCGGTTATGAAAAGTACGAGTAAGTATAAACATGTCTAAATCAAAGTTGGATATATATACATGAACTTAGATAGCAAAGGCGCTCTATAACCAAAAACCAACGAGTTATGCATTCCATTTATTACGAACCTCACGGCCCCCATCCACAAAACAACCATAAATTCCGAGATATCGCCGGAAACTTTTCACACGTAGAAAATTGAGAGGACGCGGGACAATGCTAGTCGTACTTTAAACGCCACAATGCTGGCGAAATATCGGCTGTACAGGACACTCAGTTAGGGGTTAGCTTGCGCGTATGTGACTGGAACTACACACAACATAGTTCTTCATCAAACATATATATTCTTTATTGCACATCTAAAACTAAATACAGTAATAAATGGTGTGTACAAAGGTGAGCTTATCTCTAAAAGAGATCTCTTCCAGTCAACCTTACAGGGTGTGAGATAAGGCAGTAAGAGCGAGGGGGGCAAAATAAGTGCTTAGAAGACTACATAATAACTAAATACCTGAACTATATATATATAATAAATAATAACTATAATAAACATACTTACATAAATACATACAGACTATTTTATACTGAGTGAGACAGATAGTGCTCTTTTAGTTTAGTTTTAAAGGATGTCACCGACGTACTATCTCGAATGACCGTCGGAAGTTTATTCCACATCTGCGCAGTTGACAACGTTACATTAACAACGTTAAGAATTTGTCTTGTTATATTTAGTTTAGTTGGGTATTAATGCCCGGAAAGACCTACTATTTATGTCCAGCTGAAAACGTAAACAGGCCGATGATGATGATAGTATAAAGTTGAATGCTTGAGTTATATTGACTAATAGCTGTGCCCGCGGCTCCGTACGCGTGGACTACAGGATCCGCTCCCTATCCCACTTCCGCTCAGACTCTCAATCTCACTCTCAATCCCGCTCCCATTCCCGCTCCCATTCCAGGTCCAGGTCCAGGTCCAGGTCCGGGTCCGGGTCCGGGTCCGGGTCCGGGTCCGGGTCCGGGTCCGGGTCCGAGTCCGGGTCCGGGTCCGGGTCCGGGTCCGGGTCCGGGTCCGGGTCCGGGTCCGGGTCCGGGTCCGGGTCCGGGTCCGGGTCCGGGTCCGGGTCCGGGTCCGGGTCCGGGTCCGGGTCCGGGTCCGGGTCCGGGTCCGGGTCCGGGTCCGGGTCCGGGTCCGGGTCCGGGTCCGGGTCCGGGTCCGGGTCCGGGTCCGGGTCCGGGTCCAGGTCCAGGTCCAGGTCCAGGTCCAGGTCCAGGTCCAGGTCCATTTCCAGGTCCAGGTCCAGGTCCAGGTCCAGGTCCAGGTCCAGGTCCAGGTCCATTTCCAGGTCCAGGTCCAGGTCCAGGTCCAGGTCCAGGTCCAGGTCCAGGTCCAGGTCCAGGTCCAGGTCCAGGTCCAGGTCCAGGTCCAGGTCCAGGTCCAGGTCCAGGTCCAGGTCCAGGTCCAGGTCCAGGTCCAGGTCCAGGTCCAGGTCCAGGTCCAGGTCCAGGTCCAGGTCCAGGTCCAGGTCCAGGTCCAGGTCCAGGTCCAGGTCCAGGTCCAGGTCCAGGTCCAGGCCCAGGTCCAGGTCCAGGTCCAGGTCCAGGTCCCGGTCCCGGGTCCGGGTCCGGATCCGGATCCAGGTCCAGGTCCAGGTCCAGGTCCAGGTCCAGTTTCAGCTCCAGATCCAGATCCAGGTCTAGCTAAAGGTCCGGCTCCAGATCCAGCTCCAGATCTAGATCCAGATCCAGCTCCAGATCAAGCTCCAGATTTTTCATCGTAATTGACTAACTCAATCAAAAGTTATATATAGTTTTCAAAATCTCACATTACACTGGTACCATACCCGCTCCCGCTACCGCTCACGAATTCAGTCGAGCATTTACACCCTACATACACTCCTTGCAGCGTATGCGAGTTTTCGGAAACTATAAATTGGCATAACTTTTGATTGACTGCACCGATTGCAATGAAATAAAGCCTATATGTTACACCAAATCAAGCCCCATGTTTCTGTGAAAAGTCCATCAAAGTCCGATCAGTAGTTTTTAAGTGATGCGTGCACAAACTCACAGACAAACAGACAAACAGACAAACAGATAAACAGACAAACAGACAAACAGACAAAAATTTCAAAAATGATCGAAATGTGTTCTGTTGCTTATCCTAAGACCCCCCAATTTTATTTTTTGCAAATATCTTCAATGTACAGACACGCCAAGTTTACGATTTTATTTATAAGATTTTAGTAGAGTTATATATAACACACTTTTATAAGATTTTGAGGTACAAATACTTAAACTATACATATTTTACTGTTTAACTAAATAGATAGTGACATTACGCCGTCGTTTTAAACGTTACAATGCTGAAATTGGCCATACAGGTCACTCAGTTCGGTGATGAGTTTGCCCATATGAGACTACAAAAACACATAAGTATGAAAGAGATGTTTATCCATCAAAAGCCAATAATACTTTTGTTGAAAATATGTATTGTATATTTATTGCCAGTGTCGTTTGGGTATATATAGTAAAAATTCTCAACGAATTTTATTTGAAAGTTTATATGATTTACGATGACGTTCAAAGCTTTTAAACTGCACTTATATCAATTAACTTGAACGTGTCAGATCAGAACTATAAAACGGACCACTTTGTAGGACACACACTACAATAGGAGTTTATGTATCGCACAAGGCTTTTAAAAGTTTTGTTAGAATATTACAAAATTACGTAATCATTTCAATTTATATTTTAAAAAGTTTGCTAACCGTGCGAACTGCGTGTCCCTTTGCAGGAGGCAGTACACACTAGTGAACTTTGGACGTCCCTGCTTGAACATAAACTGCGCACTATCGCCCCTGTGGGCCGTCCAGGCGGAGATTGATAATGTGTTGCGTAGATAATTAACAAACTGAAACCACCCGTGTAATTACCGGTTACTACCGAACTAGGATATCATCTTAAAGTGATAGATTATTTATTATTATTAATATTTGATTTCAGACTCATGTCCGTATAATTGTTAGTAACATAAAACCTTAAAAACTAAAGCTACGTTAGTGACACATACAATAAAAGTCACATATTTAAAAAGGTATATACATTTTACATTTTTTTTTTATTTGACAATTGATTTGGCACTGCAGAGGTGAAGCCTCACCCAGTGCCTCAGCATAGGACTGTCGTACCTATCGGCCAGGGTGCTCAGGTTGCTGTTGGTGCTGTCTCGCACGCGACGCATCAGGGACGCGACTCGTTTGCGCACTATGGTGTATAACAGAACATACTATGGGCAAAGAATACTAAATATTACTGCGTAAAGAAGCGACTGACCTCCCCGCCATTTTAACGTCGCCCGGAAAATAAAGCACAGCGGCGTATACTTATTACTACCTGGTAGTACGTAGCCGGTTAGAAAGAGAAGCATTTATGTCTTGACGTATAACGTTGTCCCTCTCTCGAATGTGTACGAACAGGTTGGTGCGCCTGTAATAGTAATAGGTGATTTAATCTGTTCGCTTGCATGGAGTCTCTGGGGTGTGATACTGGTGATATTTAGTGTTTCTGCTTGGCTTTTACACTCGTTTATTAGGGTTCCGTAGCCAAATGGCAAAAAACGGAACCCTTATGGATTCGTCATGTCTGTCTGTCTGTCTGTCCGTCCGTATGTCACAGCCACTTTATTCCGAAACTATAAGAACTATAGTGTTGAAACTTGGTAAGTAGATGTATTCTGTGAACTGCATTAAGATTTTCACACAAAAATAGAAAAAAAACAATAAATTTTGGGCGTTCCCCATACTTAGAACTGAAACTCATAAAAAAATTTTCATCAAACCCATACGTGGGTATCTTAGGATAGGTCTTCAAAAATGATATTGAGGTTTCTAATATAATTTTTTTCTAAACTGAATAGTTTGCGCGAGAGACACTTCCAAAGTGGTAAAATGTGCCCCCCCCCCCCCCATGTAACTTCCAAAATAAGAGAAAGATAAAACTAAAAAAATATATGATGTACATTGCCATGCAAACTTCCACCGAAAATTGGTTTGAACGAGATCTAGTAAGTAGTTTTTTTAATACGTCATAAATCGTAAACCACAATACTATTATTAAAACATCGATCAAAGTTACAACGAACTACAATAACTTTTATATTATGTTACTTGCTGCTACGGAACCCTCCATGGGCGAGTCCGACTCGCACTTGGCCGCTTTTTATTGACAAATCTGTTTTTTTACTAAGAACCATTTCCTAATACTCCATTTTGAATTTACAAAAACCAAATTATTTATTCAAAGAGTTAATAGTAACAAGAGGAATTCAATATTAGGAATACGGTGTACAATCTACGTTAAGTTAAAGAAGAACTAATTAATGTGTGGTAGTGCTGCTCCATCATCGAAACGAAGAGTATGGCAGCGGGCATCCATTTGTGTGGCGAGTGCCGCGAATGCACATCTCATGGCTCGTATAATAGAGATCCATTTTGAATTTGCTAAAATATTTTGATTAGAAAAATGTGTATTCAGAATCTTGTTAATATTAGAGCATATATTTAAGTTTTTGTCAGCAGAATAAAAAAAATATATTTGTTATAAGTATGCTAACATTAAATAATATTTAAAATGAATCATACCTATTTCATTTCCCTTTTTACTTTGAACCAACTTTGCACCACATGGCTTCATGAAAGTTTTTTATGGGCCATTTGCTTTTTAAATGCAATCTTCTTTCTGCGATATTTTTTAGGCAATCGATTATGGGTATCTTTCTTCAAGGCTAAATATCATATCAGCTCTTAGACGTCCACTGCTGAACAAATTCCTTTCACAATGAACGCCATCACACCCGGTCTTACGCCCTCCGCAATCAGCCGCTTCCGGCCACCTTCTTCAGGTCTCTCCATCTAGCGGCGAGGCGTCTCATCCTGCGCGAGAGTCTACACTCCATACGAGGCAAAATATGTAAAATGTGAATGATGGATCAGAAATGAACTTCTGAATAAAAATATTTTCGGTCCGTGTCATATAACTTTCAATAATACAATAAAGGTAGTAAAAAAGTTGATAAAGCCGAATCCGCGGAACAAATTACTTTCCTGTGATGGTTAACTTCACCAGTTCAACTTCTTAACCGCACCAAACAGGTTCAAACCGCATCGAACATGCTACATCACTTAGACACAGAGTAAACAACAATAGAGCGTTCATTTATTATTAAATACTTAATATTGGCTCGGAACCACGAGCCTATGTGGAATCTTATAAATAAAATCGTAAACTTCGCGTGTCTGTACATTGAAGATATTTGCAAAAAAAAAATTGGGGGGTCTAAGGATAAGCAACAGAACACATTTCGATCATTTTTGAAATTTTTGTCTGTTTGTCTGTTTATCTGTTTGTCTGTTTGTCTGTGAGTTTGTGCACGCATCACTTAAAAACGACTGAACGGACTTTGATGGACTTTTCACAGAAACATGGGGCTTAATTTGGTGTAACATATAGGCTTTATTTCATTGCAATCGGTGCAGTCAATCAAAAGTTATGCGAATTTATAGTTTCCGAAAACTCGCATTCACTGCGACGAATGTAGTAGGGTGTAAATGTTCGACTGAATTCGTGAGCGGTAGCGGGATCGGGTATGGTACCAGTGTAATTTGAGTGTTTGAACTTTTGACTGAGTTACCCGATTACGATGAATTTGTGGTATACGTATGCAACAAAGTAATGTTGGTCGGAATTTGGATTGCGATGGATTAGTTACGAGGACTACATTTGGAGAGACGAGGGAAAGAGGTTTGAGGGGTGGGTTGAGGGGAAGTTTGAGAGGGACCTGGACCTGGACCTGGACCTGGTCCTGGTCCTGGACCTGGACCTGGTCCTGGACCTGGACCTGGACCTGGACCTGGACCTGGACCTAGAACTGGACCTGGACCTGGAGTGGGATAGGGAACGAAAGTGGGAATGGGAGCGGATCCTGTAGTCCACGCGAGCGGAGCCGCGGGCACAGCTAGTTAGTAAATATGATTGTTTACTACAGCACAACCATGTTAATATGGATTACTGAACCTGCCCAGTCAATAGATTTTAGTAGCGCGGGAAATATTATTGACCAATCAGGACGTTACACGATAGCGCGGTAAAAATTCCGCGCCGTTATTGGTTAATTGATGCATGAGTGAGATAGAAATACACAACGCAGCAATCAATTTTGCACCATTTTACTGTTATACATAGGATTGAATGTAAATTTACTCAACGACTCGTGTATTATCGGAGACTGTCGTCTGCGCAAACGAGAATTGACGACACGCCTTATTTTTGTAGTTGACGTAAGGTTGACCTGTATCTATTAGCAATTTTGCCTTTACCTTGACAAACTATTATTATTAAAGCCCATTTGGTTTTACATGCCTAAAATAATCTGAAGAAGTCGTTGTTGTACAGTTGGTAGAGCGATTTAGCCTCACTATCATGAGGTTGAGGGTTCTACCATAGAATACTTAATAATACTACGTATAGAATGGACACTCCCTTCCCCCCGCCAATCACAGCTTCCTCACCCCGCGCCGCAGTTTTGGGTAGCGTTTAGGGCACTAGCCGTCAGGGCTGTTTGTATTGCTTGAAAGATAATTAAAAGAATAATGGTGAAGTATTGTGCTGTAGGTGGTTGTTTGATTAACAGTAATGACAAAAAGAGACGATTTCATTCTTTTCCTCCAGAAGAATCGAGGTAAGTAACATATTTTGCCTATTTATTCAAACAATTTGTAGGATTGAATTTTGGTATTATATGTAATACAAATATAATTTTATACGTTTTGGTTTATTTTATTCTGTTTGATCATGTAAATAAAATGATAATTGAGATAGACATTGATACAATTTTAATCAATTGTATATTTATTTGTTTGTTGTACGACATTTACACATTTGCGTTAAGTCGCGAGACGCTCGCATCGATGTGGGTCTTTTTGAATTAGGTAACTTGTCACGCGAATTTGGATATGTTTTGTGACAAAACATAATAAATCTTAAAGAATTTAAGTAGTATTAGTCACGCCTTCAATTAATATCCATGAATTATTCAGGAACCTGCAGATCATCAGAAACTTATTACATTCTAGCGCCCAACGTGGGGTTTAATTGAAGCGTGTAAGAAGATACCTGAATTCTGAAAATTTCTAGGTAAAGTTGGAAAAACACCTAGTTTCGTGTGACTTAATATATCAAGGTAATTTTTATACTCTTTAGACTTTAGCGTGTGGTCCACCGTACATACATTCGCATAATTGCCAAGTGTTCATGCTAGTAAAAAATTCGGTGGTGTAAGTTTTAATTTATGGCAGTCATGCATACACGAAGATAAAAATAAATGTTTGGACTCCCTCTGTTGAAGATATCATGGTTATTGACCACGTCGTTGGCTTAGTGGCTTGCTTATTGGATTCAAGTACCAGAAGTCGTGAGTTCGATTCCTTTTATGTATAGACATCTTTAGAGTTCGTCCTAGTCTGGGTACTATATTAGTGAATTGGTCCTTATCTAATTTCAATGGTACAGGAGAATGAGACGTTCTGATTTGAAGTGAATAAAATCAAGTTTGGGATTAGACAAATGTAATGTATAATACATAAAATACATATTTAATTAAATTAAAAATAACGGAACCGACGTCACGTTTGAATTTTCACCTTTTTGATGTAATCGAAATTCAATGAGCGATTGTGTACCGACTTGCGCGGATGTGTAATTGCAGCATAATAAAAAGAAAAAAAATGACATGTGTCATACAGTGGCGTGTGACGTGAGCTTACAACGTAACATTGTAGGAACGTTTCCGCAGTTCCTTTTGTTTGGGTATAAAATCTTTTTTTGTTTTTCAGATGTTTATACTGGATTCAAGTGATTGGGAGACCCGACTTACACAATAAAAGTTAGAAGAATTACCGCGTTTGCGATCTTCATTTCTGTGCTTCGGATCGTCTTCCAAAGAAATTAAAAAGAAACGCAGTACCAAAACGCAGTACGCCGTCAAATTCTGTTCAGCAGTTTCCAAGATTAGCCCGTACAGACATACATAGACACGATTTTTTTTATTATATTTTTGGACTCCACTGGTCTTAGGGTCTGAATTTTTTTTTTACTTTAATGTACAGAAACGCCTTTTTACTGTTTTAATATATGTATAGAATAAAAAAATTTATAATGTGCACAATGATGAGTGTCGTATTTTTTCCCTGTATGTCGAAAAATACTTTATTTTAGCACATGCGCCATGTTTAGTGATAATGAAAGATGTATTTAAACCATAATGAAAGAAAGAAAAAATTACACGCGAGTAGGAATTATTCCATAACAATAGTCCACGAGGCTGGCCCAATGCGGGTTTGTGGACTTCACATACGCCTTAGAATTATTACTTCTTTGGCTAGTTTCTTAAGGTATTTTCCTTCACTAAAAACGTTCTTAGTTCGTTCTTTGGCCTGTGCCCGGATTCGAACCCTCGACGTCATAAACGTGAGACGAGCGCAGTACCAACTAGTCTATCACGAATTCGTACAGTATTGTATGGTTGCATAGAGATTTTGCACGTAAACATCGAAAGTTGGAAAAAAGATTATATATCAACGACTTAAATCTCAATTAATCAACCACCTATATAAACTATTTTTATTTTTATGCACACTTTACGCCGCCATCACAAAGTTACTGGTGCCCACGGCCGGTCCGCGCGGTCTGACACCCCTAACGATTGCCTTAGGCATGTGTGCGTGCGCTGCCGTGTGCGGACACGATTATTGTATTTGTGTAAGAATAGGTAGACGATTTCCCGCCATCGCATACATTTTGGCACAAGTGTCCGCCCTGCCGAATCTGATTATTTGCGACTAGGTTCGACTAATTCACCTGACCAATCGATTAAATCAGTAGCTCACTATGAACTGTGGTTCTGGTGGTATTAGGTGGCCATGCCATAATAAGCCTTAGTCTGGCATGCCACCAATGGTTCTACTCCGAGCCTGTACCAATGAGTTTTTCTGAACTTAGGAATTTTTGTTTATAATACAGGTCAATAAAAAATCCAAATAAAACCTGCATACGCCAAAAAAGGAATCTAAGGAGCATGTAAATTCCACCTATCCGCACTGGTCTAGCGTTGTGGACCATAACTATAGCACATAGATCCTCTTTGGCAGGGTAGTGCCTGTGTCCTATCAGTCAGGCAACTGATTTAATTTGATTCATGATGTTAGACACCTTTGCCTTTTAATTTATTAAAATAAAAATTCTGTCTTTAACGTCTTGGGTATTTTTGTTCGATACCTACGATAGTAGCTTTAGAAATTTTGGTGTGGTGGCTTATATTGTTATAAGCCTATGTAAATCAGTGGCATCTAAGATCTTATGTGATAGGAATTTTGGAGAGAATTACTGTGACGACTTTGCTGTTTATTTTTTTTCTAAAAAAACTTACGGAGGGTTAATAGAATTTTGCTAAGTGCTAAGAGACTTTTCGTCTTGACGAAACTCAGAAAAACTTTTCACAGTAACTGTCAGCCATTGTAGGTAGATATTAAAACAAAAGTTTTCGAGTTAACTCGCTGTTATTCTGTGCTGATCCTTACCCGCGTAATAAATTGTCTAAGTTTGTTGCACTCCACTCCCCCGGAATAAATTTCTCATTTATTCATCCCGCGTCCGCCGTCCTAACTGTTTATAAAACGAAACAGAAATACGAATACCTTCAGTTGCCATTGTGTAATTAAATTTCATGGTGGCGTGAGTAGGTATTGAGTTACCTGTTAAATTTGTAACGTTGTCGTATTAAAATATTTAGTAGGTAACGTTGTTGGTAGAATGAAGTTTTCAAACTACACAACCATCTCACTCGTAAAATCCAAACACACAAAAAGATGCATCCTCGTCGTGCGAACTATATCGTATTACTGAAGGCAAGAACCAATTATGGCAAAATAATGTTAACGTACGAGGGAACACAACTATATAACAACCTACTGTCAGAAATAAAAAATATCGACTAGTTTAACGCATTCAAAGGTACACTTGCCCAATATATGCTTGAAAATTTTGCTATCTAGAAAGAAATGCGTTAGACAAGTAAGTACAATAAAAAAATTGTTTCGTCTGTGTAAAAAAATTTATATTTTTTATAATTTGTTTCTCATGTAAGTGACATTGTCTTAATGAGAATAAAAAATCTTTATAATTACTTTCAATGTTAATTTGTCGTAACTTACTGGGATTTCAATCTGCATCGGGATCCGAAGTGTATGTAAAAAGAAGGGAGTAAAATGTACTTACCATAATGAGTGCAATAGATCGTACATCATCATCAGGTTATTTTTGTCTCCACAAGCAGTGCAGGAGCACCACCCTCTCTCATCTGCCGTAGATAGACGGAGGATTTGGCCTACACTCTCCGCGCTGGCCAGACGGGTTCGAGAGGCCTGATTGCCTGATCGCCTTGTACGACATCCACGGGAAGAGTTGGAGTGCTCCTATTCTACTCCACCGGAAACCAGACGGCAAGATGATCGTGCATCAATTAAGTATTATTACTGAAAGCTTATATATATACTTCGTTAGAATTACTCGAAAACGTTATAAGGAGCAATGTATCTAATACAATAATATGCAGTTATCTTTCAGGCTGTGGTCTGAATAACATGACAAACTAGTGTTTTCTGAGAGGCTGAGAGTGCTTTAGCGAGTCACAAGCCTTAAAAAATAAATTAAAAAAATAATAATAATATGCAGCTTACATTTTATACTTAAGCCCATACTGACCGAACTCTATCTTTCAAGCAATACACTGAAAAAAACTGTGATCAACTAACTGGCATGATTCTGTATGTTAGCTAAGTAAGGGAATCAACCTTATGATCGTTTGAAACAAGATCAAGTTAACAAGTTGAGTTAGTTCAAGGGAACAAGATCTTGGCGCGCTCGTATGGAGTTAAGATACAAATAACTTTATTGGTTCAACAACATTTGCGTCCTTGTACTAGATCTGGATATTTTTGATTATTACAAGCAGTCAGTCATGCTTGTTAAGCATATCCATGATGCTTGGGAAGACTTCCATGATGCAATAGGCATCTTCTGCGACCTCTCCAAGGCATTTGATTGTGTCGATCACGAAACCTTGCTACTTAAACTGAAACATTATGGCGTTAAAGACAGAGCATTCGAATTACTTAAATCTTACTTAGAAAATAGAGTACAAAAAGTAGATATAAACGGAATTCGGTCATCTGGGTCATTCGTGAAAATGGGGGTACCCCAGGGTTCAGTTCTGGGCCCATTTCTATTTCTTGTATATATAAATGACTTGCCCTTTTTAATACAAAACATGTCCAATATAGTTTTATTTGCCGATGACACTTCGCTGATTTTTTAAATTAGCAGAAAAGATTGTGAACTTGCCGAGGTAAATAATACTCTCACGCAAATTCTTAACTGGTTTAGTGTAAATAACCTTGCATTAAATACAAAGAAAACTAAATGTATTAAATTCTCTCTACCAAATGTAAGAAAAGTAGAAAACAATGTGACATTAGGTAATGACACACTAGAATTTATTAAAAGTACTGTGTTCCTGGGTATAACTATAGATTCATCTTTACAATGGGGACCACACATAACTTCATTAGCTGGCAGATTAAGTTCTGCCGCCTACGCCGTAAGGAAAATCAGACAATTAACTGATGTTGCTACCGCGAGGTTAGTGTACTTTAGCTACTTCCACAGTATCATGGCATACGGTATCCTACTGTGGGGTCAAGCAGCAGATATAGAGACCATTTTTATCTTGCAAAAAAGAGCAGTTAGGGCAATCTATAATCTGCGTTGTAGAGACTCATTAAGAGAAAAGTTTAAAGAAATAAGCATATTAACAGTAGCTGGTCAATTCATTTTAGATAATATTTTATATGTCAGAAAAAATGTATCTCTCTTTTTGAGGCACTGTGACAATAATAGTTATAATACAAGAAATAAAAATAAACTTGTTTTACCAGGGTTAAGACTAAGTAAGGTCAGCAAATCGTTCACGGGGCAATGTATACGCTTCTACAACACACTACCAGAGGAAATCTTAAATATGACGGACAGAAAGTTTAAGATTCACATTAAAAAACAACTTTGTAAGAAAGCCTATTATAAAGTAAACGATTATTTGAATGACAAAGATGCCTGGTACTAATGTTAACCAGCTTCGCAAAATCTTTATTAATTGTATGCAAACTTGATTTTAAAAAATGTGTTGCGTGAAGTTTGTTGCGCCGTTTCTTCTTCACAGCGCTAACACCTAGGAAGCGGTAGTCGATAAAAAAAATGACGTGTATAAATGTACCAAGTGTACTCATATGCAATAAATGATTTTGACTTTGACTTTGACTTTGACTTTGACTTACAAGCAGTAGCCTGGCTCCCAAACTAGGACTCCTGTTCTATGGGTAGCTAAAAAAAGATGGATGTCACATTTAACAATCTTGTTTAAATCAACAATTGGATTTCTTTACTGTGTAACTTATTAAAATGTTGTTGTTCCTACAGTTTTGAATGTTGCATTTTGCGCCTTAATTTATTGTTCCCATTTTGTTTTCAACATGCAAAACAATGGATGGCATTTTGATAAATATCATATTATTGTTACCAATATTAAATACCGTAATAATATTATAAAATAATCATAACGTTGTCGAGCACTAGACAGGCCAGTTGATAACTAAATAGGAGGTAATTTGTATTCTGTCGCGTTTAACATCTGACATGATTACATACGTTGCCTGCACAAACAAATTCGGTAAATTGGCGTACCAATAAGTAATCATTATCTCTTTTAACAATTATGGTGATTATCATTAACTTTGCTGTCATTCTGTACTCTTCTACAGTTGAATTTATGTAATTGGTAATAAGCATTTAATTCCAGATACTTATCGTAAGTTGTGTTTTTATTTCCAGCATGTACGTGAGCAGGCAGTTTATTTATTATGATATGATTATGATGCATGATGATAATAATTATTATTATTTTTAATAACTATCTCTATGGTAGAAAATAGTCTTATCTTGAATACAAAATATATGGAAGATGCGGCGATCTTCTACCAAGGGTACGGTATGTTTACATAACATAACATACCTAACTTATTATTCCCAAACTAGGATTTTCTCCTGTGTTATGGGAATTAAACAAAGTAGGACAATTCACAAATATAACACTTCTCAAATAGGTACATGTTTATTTCTCATGTTTGTATCTATGTGTCGTAGCTATGAATAAATGACATTCTATTCTAGTACCTGGTGGGAGGATGCCTTTGGGCTATAGCAAAGATGCTATAGGTTTAAAGGCGATAGTGACTACATACCAACAGGCGAGCTGTGTGCTTGTATGTTTAAGCGTATATGTTTATGTTGTTTTTAGACGAAGTAAATAAATTAACATTGTGTTTTTTTCTTTTTGCAGGTAAATTAAATCACAAAACGGCTTATCTTCGTTTACTTGGTAAATATAAGTATTTTAAAGGGGTTTAAGTACTACTTAAGTAGTCCTTACCCTTACCCCCACTTCCTGTCTTTCTCGCCCCGATTCCTGTCCCACCGCCAAATCCAAGTTCTACAATGCCCATGGATGCGCGTCCAGGGGCTAGCCTGATCGTAAGCGTGCCGACATCCCGGTACTGGGCGAACCCCGGGCACTATTAGCCTTGCTAACCTAGAACACATGTACAACACACCAAGAAACAGACCAGCAAAGCGACAAGCCAGAAGCATTTGCAACCAAAAAATTATCACGTATTTTTCCTCTGAAACGGGTCATTGAGAAATTTCAAAGAAAATAAACCGTTTCAAAGAAAAAACACGTGATAATTTTTTGGTGGTGTTGCCAATGCTTCTGGCTTGTCGCTTTGTTGGTCTGTTGTCACCTTCATAGACCCTTTCCCAGCACTGTTGCATTTTTTCACATTGTGTGTTATTCTGAATGATTTTATTCTACTAATATATTTATTGAAATGTACGTACTATACCCCTAGAAAGACAAAGAACAGTTAATACTGAGTAGTACACGACACTTTGTCTCCCAGGTTCTCGAAAATGTTCACGAAAACGACCGAGAAGACGCATCTTTTATAACATGCATGACAATGCTTTTCCTCACACAATAAAACAAATACATGTGTCCTAAAAAGGAGGAGCTTAATGCGACTTTTATCTTTTCCTATAAAGCAAAGATCCGATGAGAGGTTTAACATTTACGGAACCAGAAGAGGCAGTGATGCCTTTCAACCAACACGTCGATAACATGCCCAGAGATGAGTGGAGCTCTTGCTTTGAAAAACTGTTTGAGCACATAAAGAAGCATTTAACGGAGAATATTTTGAAAAGCAATATTTATTGCCTAGTAGGATAGAACAATTTTATTTATGAGTTGCGCAAAGGTTTCATATAAGAACTAAAGACACACTGTGTTGTCGATAATGTTGAACGATGAGTATTTACCCTTATTTGGATTGCTACACAGAGCAATAGACAATGCTAATATTGCAGATTTTCATGGGCGACAACTTTTGCTTATCGTGAGGTAGTCTGACTACGCTGTACGTCAATATATGTCGTCTAGTAGTTCATATCGCGACAGTACGTCTTTGGGCATCGTATTTCGCATTGGTTAGTCGTTTAGTGAGCTCACGTCACGTGAGCTTTGTCCACGAATGTGTTAAATTACTAATTTCCATGTTCCCGTTTAACCACAATTATAGCTATGACGCAACCTGTAAACAAACTCCTTTTCCCGTTTACCTACAATAAAATTTAAACAAGAATTTTATTCACCGGTAATAATTCAAACTGAGAGCTGACAGCGTGAATTGCACTCGACTCAATAGCGCAGGGCAGAGGCGAAATAAATAAGGCTTTCGTGCGTTCTTACGAAGTACCTGCTCCAGTGGTATCGCGCACTCGCAGGTTCCTAGACGTCTTACCTTAGAGTCGACAGGTTGATATATTGCTGTAGCAACTGAACAGACGAGCTGTGCGACCAGGTATATTGCGTTATAAATACTGCTAGCTTTTCTCCTCGCTATGATGTGTTAAGATTAAGTTTACCTCTGTCTCTTTTATTTTCTAATAGCTTGGTACTTATGATTTCGACCAAGTAACATTTCATGCAGATCACATGTAGAGACAAACAGACGAAGAAGCAATCTGATTCTGGCTTAGAACCTCTAAGTCGAAAAATAGTTTAATTTTTTTCTATATTTGGCCACATTTTTCAATAAAAAATCTTTCTCCTTCTAGACTACCACTTAAAGTATCTAATCATTTGAGAAGATTTAACGTATAGTTAAAGAATTTATGTGCACCAGGCGATTTCTGGGTGCTGAAAATTGTACTCTGAAAGTTGGTGCAGATCTACTACTCCTTGATTTCTGGACGCTATAGTGGCGGGTTGATTGGCTAGGTGGTAATTGCATAAAACTACCACGTTCGCATTGAAGGCACCGGTACTGCTAGCGAAGAGGGAAAATAAGTATTTGGTTTGCACAAAAACGTCAAGAAATGAGCAGATATACAAGCACAGCTAATTCTGAGATGTTATTATATTTTTAACTTAATCTAATGTAGGTAATAAAGACTGATTCTGATTCAAAAAAATTAAATCAGTGAAACCAACTAAACTAAGCATGTCAGCCAGAAATACGAAGGTCACACTAAAAGTTTTTAGAAAATCAAAAACGGAATAACATAGGAACCTGTTAATATTTTTATTGTTATTCCAAGTAGTCTCCGTTCCTTTCTAAGCACCGTCGTCGCATGCAATGGAACCATTGACGAAGCAGTGAGCCCACTTTTCTCTAGGGATCTCTTCCATGTTTTTGTCAAACGTAGCTACGGCATCTTCGGTGTTCTTAAAACGAATTCCTCTGAGTTTTATTTTAGGGAAATTTTCTTTATTCGAAATTTAAATGCATTTTTAACCGGTTAGTTTTTTTACTGGCCAATTCTAAAAACATGCAGTGTGACCCTCATATGTACCTAATGGTTCGTAATCAAAAAGTCTACTACGAATGGTCTTGATCCGTCTCTACAGCTAATAGACACGGGACCCAGACCATTCGAACTTACAACAACAACAATTTTACAAAAGGTTTACAGCGTTTATGCATCGATATACTACACCCATAGGAGAAAAAGTCTATGTCCAACGGCGGACGTTTATTGGCTGATGATGATGTTACGGTGAAGATTTAATTTACTAAAAGGGAATTAAAACTTCCGTTCCTCAATTAATAGAGCTAAATTTCTCATGAAAATTGTGGGACAAAGTAGATTAAGAGTTTCCGTCCCAAAAATAATTTTCATCAAACTTTCTTTATAACAAATTAAGATACTAATCATTTTAAAGTCTGTACTTGATGCTTGAGTAGCAACCGCCTACTGGTTTTTTTTTTGGGTTCTGTTATTTAGATAAAAATCTATATGCGTAACAATTTTCTTTCAAAAGTATTCCGTCCATCCGTAGGTACTACGATCTTACCTACCTATTATAATTATAATAACAATTATCACATATATACATAAACTATAATTTTCTCATGTGCTATACAAATTAAACAAGGGTAGGACAATTCACAAATTTATATTAATATAATTTATTTGTTATCGTCTAACCAACTTGTACAAATTCTATAAAGTTGTCTGTCCCCGGTGGAAATCGAACCCACAACCTCTGGCGCTCGAATCCAATGACCGAACCACTAGACCAACGAGGCGGTCGATTACAGGCCGCATGTCACATCGATAAGAAAACTTTTTATAATGGGTTTTACAGCCCCGGAAACAAAGTCCTTTATGGCCCGTTACAAAACACAGCACAACTACAATAAAAAAGCGGCCAAGTGCGGGTCGGACTCGCCCATGAAGGGTTCCGTAGCAGCAAGTAACATAATATAAAAGTTATAGTAGTTCGTTGTAACTTTGATCGATGTTTTAATAATAGTATTGTGGTTTACGATTTATGACGTATTAAAAAAAACTACTTACTAGATCTCGTTCAAACCAATTTTAAGTGGAAGTTTGCATGGTAATGTACATCATATATTTTTTTTAGTTTTATCATTCTCTTATTTTAGAAGTTACAGGGGGGGGGGACACATTTTACAACTTTGGAAGTGTCTCTCGCGCAAACTATTCAGTTTAGAAAAAAATTATATTAGAAACCTTAATATCATTTTTGAAGACCTATCCATAGATACCCCACACGTATGGGTTTGATGAAAAAAATTTTTTTGAGTTTCAGTTCTAAGTATGGGGAACCCCCAAAATTGTTGTTTTTTTTTCTATTTTTGTATGAAAATCTTAATGCGGTTCACCGAATACATCTACTTACCAAGTTTCAACAGTATAGTTCTTATAGTTTCGGAATAAAGTGGCTGTGACATACGGACGGACAGACAGACAGACAGACAGACAGACAGACAGACAGACAGACAGACATGACGAATCCATAAGGGTTCCGTTTTTGCCATTTGGCTATGGAACCCTAAAAAGGGTACGACTGGTGGTAGTCGGCTAAAGTGATAGTAGCTTTAGTTAAGATTTAACAAGGGGCTATTTGGAATGTACTGTACAAGTATAAAACATTTTACGAATTTTGTGAATTTGTGTGTTTTTTAAATGTTTAGTTTTGTACCATTATGGATTTTACTTTTAAGGTGCAAATTGTACACTGTTTAAGAAGGGTGCTGGGCTAAATTATGATTCTAAAAGAGGGGCAAGGGGAGTAAATGTCTAGTAGTAGCATTTATTCACTAGGTACTTGCCGCTTCAGGAGGAGTCGCTTAGGATCTCTGATGTGTATGAATGTGGGTGGATCTGAATAACTGTGGCGGTCAGTAATAAAGTGACCGTCAACCATTGAACGCGTGTTTGATTTGTGATACCGGCTTCTATAAACATATTAATCTCACTAGGAAGGTCTATTAGGATCACACTTTAGGAACACAAGAACTTTATCATAACGTTTATAGTTTTACAACAATTTCACAATGAGAGGAACTCCGCGACACGAGACGCACCATGCTACAAGAGGGGCAGAAACAAGAGCGGGTGTGTATTAAAATAAATATATAGGCGGGTATGAAAAAGGTTACATTTTGAGGGATTTAAACTGTAATTACGCCAAGGTGATCTAGGGTCGGGGTTTGAGTCGTAGTGGAAGTCGAAGTCTGACCGAGAGTGACAAAGAAGTATAATTAATGTACGGTGCAATTCAGATCGCAATGAGTTAGGACTACATTTGGAGCTTGAGTGATCGTGGGCGTGGGATTGGGGTTGGGAGTCTGAGTGGGAATAGAACAGAAGTGGAAACGGGAGCGGAAGTGGGAATGGAACAGAAGTGGGAACGGAAGCGATTTCTGTAGTCACGCGAGCGGAGCCGCGGGCACAGCTAGTTTCTAAAATATTTCTAAAAAATAACTTTATTTACACCAAAATGTCATCCTAGCAGCATTCCTCCTAATACATTGGTTCCCAAACATTTATTAATACCTAATTCTGCTATATGTAAAAGATTAACATTTGTTGTCAAGGTAAAGTAGGAGAAAAAGGTGAAGAAACTTATATTCAAGCCGAATCACAAGTTACGGAGTTAGGTTAAACTATCACAGTGTACAACAATTAATAAAATTCCTTGCAAAGGAATGTCCATAGATTAGATTACATTTATTTATTTCACTTTTACGTTTTACAACTTAAAAATTCAATTTTACATGTAATTCTAATGTGGTAAAAGAGATCGTCATAAAATAAACTAATATAAATAATATAAATTACAATGTCAACAATTAAAATAATGTCACAGTAGATAGTAGACATTATATATACATATTCAAATAAACATTTCAAAGTACACTTGGTATTAAATCATCACAAATTAAATGTAACGTCATAATTTCATATTTTAGAAAATACATTAATGAAATAAATCTGAATGACATACCTAATTCTGATCTGATGTCTGTTTATGACAAATTTTTACCAGTCACTACTCACTCTAAAACTAACCAAACATTGCACAATGCTTTATGGGACTGACAATTAGAGATATAAAACTTTTCGTACACACTGCGTTTTAATTTGTGACGGACCGAACGTGCGGTGGCCGGTTTGAGTGAAAAATTACCGCTTGCTAGTGGCATTTTGCTCCCACATCGTTTGTGTGCAACGAAAAACATTGAAAAAGTCATAATTAATTCCCTCGTAAACCTGTCCGGGTTAAAAGAGATCAAAAAGGTTAATCACCGACAGGGAAAAATAAAGAGGCGACCAGAAATTCACACCAGGCTTCAATTTCGTTGGAAACGACAACGCCTTAGTAAAAGTCATTTATGGTTTTGGCAGAGAATTAAATATTACTACGTAAAGAGGCGACACTTACCTCCCCCCGACAGTTTAACGTCGCCCCCAAAATCGAGCAGGGCTAGCAGTACTGATTACTGGGCTACCGCCGTTTGACTCGCCTCGTGCCGCCCGCCGGTACAAAGTTACTACGCCAGCGCGTTGTCCACCGGCACCGAGAGATCGACCGCCGCTATGAGTTAGGAAGAGAACCACATAAGTTGTTGACGTATAACGTTGTCAATCTTTCGATCGACTATGTTCGCGCGCTGGATGCTGTAGCCCTACAATAATTTACGCACGCACACACATAAACGTATCCGGACAGGCTGGTGCGCCTATATAGTAGTAGAAGGTAATTAAATCTATTCGCTTGTATGGAGCGCAAATTTTCTCTAATGCGATATTTTAATATCGTATTAAATTATACAAATCTACCTATAGAAAATATACCTTATATCCCATTGCTTAACATAGCCTTGACAAACTTGTTGAAAGTCTATGGCAAATTTGTGGACTGCATAATAATCAATTCAAACCCAATACATATTCTCAGCTCCCTTGTCCATACTTAATGTCGATTTAGCAAACAAGTAACATTGTATAAATAGAAGGAATAAATAAAAGGAATTTCTATATTTTTAAGCTTCCATAAAAATCGAACCAGACCACAGTCACGAATGTAGAGTGTAAAACTTTGTGTCTATAATCTGTGAATTGACAAAGTAGATGCAGGAAAAGTGCCAAGTATGCCAAGTGCCAAGTCTAGGCTAGTCGCCAATTTTTTAATCATAACGTATTTTAGGGACCTTTTAAAGATGTGATAATGGAAAACAAAATGTACCTTCCTTACATTAACTATTACAATCATTAACGAAAAGTACTGTGCATTTAAAAAATATATGTAAGTATGTGTATTCCTACTTAAATTCCTTAGAGTGAATCTAAATACGCATAGCATATTTACCTGTTTTCTGAGAAAGAATATTTAAAGGAAGGGTATTTTGGGTTGCTTGTACAGGTTACCAACTTAGTTTCGTCCAACACTGAGGGTTCTACCAAAGTAGATTTTTTCTTTATAAAACTGAATTATGTACAACAAGAAACGATGCTCATCCAACCTAAGGTCGCCTAGCGACACGAATTTTATCGTAAGCCTTTGCCGTGGAGTCTAAAATATCAAACTATCTATGTACTCGTATATGCTTTGAAATGATTTTAGATCTATCTTAATTAGACAAGAGTCTTGACTAATAACAAAGATAAATTTCATTTGATGAATCAGCAAAATATAACTCTTTCCAATTTATCAAATAAAAGTTGTTACTTATTTAGTAGGATCCAATAGCACCATATCGTCGGCCTTTGCTAATCCTTGTTAAGACAACACGTAATCAAACTACAAATACAGAATACATAACACATAATCCGGTCACACGAGCCTCTAAGTATAATTACTAACTGTTGTGTAGCTGTGATGTGACTGAATTTCCGAGGCGGACGGCTGTATTCAGAACGGACGTAAAAGTTCTTTGAATTCTATGAGGAAAAGAAATCAATTAAACCATATCAAGCTATTTATTGGGCTTTTGATTGGGACTCTATTTAATCAAAAGACCGAATACTGAAGTATACTATCTGTGTATATGTACGAGTATTCTTCTTGAATATAGTCTATCAAAGGGAAGTATCTGTACTGGCCATGATAATGTAAGGCCGAATCGATTCGATCGAGCGCTGACGGACAAACCATATCTGTTTATTTGGTATCTTGTGTTATCTATTCTATCTAAACAGCAATGCTAGTATTGTTGTGTTACGGTTTGAAGGCTAGGAGATCCAGTGTAATTACAGGCGCACCAGGCTTTTCAGGATTGCAACGTAGTTATGATCTTAAGGCTGCAGGTTTAAGGGCTTCAGTAACCGCTGATCATCAGGCGGGCCTTCTATCCGTTTGTAACTTCAAACGACAAAGGAAACTGCTTTGTTAAAATTTTCGGTTTGTTACAAGACAGCTATGTAAGAAGCGAAAGCACCTACATATACAAAGAAAATAATCCCAAATGTACCCACAGAATGAGTAAACCAGATGTTACTGCAACTATAACAATAGTGGCCTTATGGTGTTAATTAGAAGGTTATAAACACTTAGTTCACTTTCTGTATAAGCCTTAACCAAGTAATAAAGCTATAAGTAAATGTATACCTAATGAAACTGGTAAATAGAGACACAGCTACCGTCGTGGTTGCTCGAGGCGTGAAGTTTAATTAGAACTGCACATGGTCGCGTGTAGCTGCGGTTGAGTTTTCGATCGCAACCACACTCGACTAGTGCGAAATTAACCTTATGCTGGCTAGTGCCACCAGCGTATAATAAGATTAATATTTTATTTAGATGATTTGTAGCTTTATAATCTCCAAATTTAGCTGATATTAAATAGCAACCTTTACTGTGAAGACTCAAGAGCAGTAATTGCCTAAAAGCCCCTGGGAAATTATATACCTAATATAAACGTTGAAGTAATGGATGAATGGTATATACGCAAATTAAATTTATACTACAAGCTTATCTTTGTAGCTAATCTAAGGACTGTGTGAAGTTCACAAGCAGCACTAGGTCTGCGTGGTTGACAGCAGGTCACCACCCAATAGTAGACCGTTAAGAAATTATTGATTTAAAACAAAAAGTATTCACTAGGATCTTAACAATTTATCATTATCAGAACACATACAGATACTTTGGAGTTACCGGTGCAACTTATGTCTGATCGAGAGAAGCTGTTACAAAAAGAATCGTGCTCATATTTTGTCTAGAGGAGGTAATATTTAGAAATAATATCTTGAAACAAAATCAACAGAATAGAAATCAAAAGAGGGAAGATAACTACAAAATCTCAGCACTACAAAGGATGTTAAACTAAAGAAGATAATTAATGATAATTATCATGACTAAAAAAAACAACTGTCAGCTGAAATACGTCCATTGCTGAACACAAGTCACAGAACGCCACTTTTGGTGGGCTGTCCATTGGAGGATTTGCCATAATCACCACGCTTGGCAGGCGGATTGGTCATCGCAGTAAAGATCCTAAAATTCATAGGATAACGCTGCTGCCAGTCCCTGGTGCAATCTCTTAGTCGCCTTAATAACACCCACGAGAAGATGAAGGTGGCCATATTTAATGGCATATTTGATGGCCACTGTATAATCTAACTTTTCTTTAATACATTAAACTGTCATCCTCCTTTAAATAAATCACAGTACTTTTTTGACAACGTACAAAGCTTTGTAAGAAGACTCCATCGGAAATACTCGTTTCACCAAATCCGAATCTATGTCACAATGCCGGTCAAGCTTTTACACGGCCGTTTGTATTGCATCTCACAGAAGCTTCCAGAAAGCTAAATCCCTCTACTTTCCAACGCTACGGATTCCTCCATTTTATTCGGACATTCGGCGAGAATGCCTTTTGTGTCTATTTTCTTTCACCTCCGAAGGCGAGGCAATTTTCTGAAGATTGTAAACGAAATGACCTTTAGGAATATTTGCTAGGACTTACAGTTTTTCTACCAAGGTCAGGATTCACAGCTTATCTAAAGCACTAATAAATAAAATAAATAAATATCTCAGAAAATCACACCACTTATCCAGTCACAAACTAGGCAGAGCCTGTGCTATGGTTACTAGATAACGGATACACATACTTAAATAAATATCCAAGACTTCGAACCCGCAACCTCCGGCGTGGCAGGCCGAGAGCTACCCGTTCCGTTACGGAGGTCGTCAGATACATATCTAAAGAACCTTTATAATAATTGTTTAGGTTGTGTACAACAACATAGCGTCCTTCTAAATATATTTTCCAAGTCTTGACCAGATCTAATCGAAACATGTCGCACTTACAATAATTTATTCAATATGCAAATGGTCACCGCCCAAGAGATGTTTTCAAGATTAAAATGTTCCAGACCTTTGACGACGAGTGCAATCTGAGGATCGGTGCCGATCAAATACCTACCTACGTTACTTTGAGACTACAAAATCAATTCATACTTATCTCGCGAGCCTTTCGTTATCGTCTGGTTCAGTTTTGTTATATTTGTCAATTTTTCTACACTTGTCTTGTTTCTATAATAAATCCTGGGGTTCAACAAGCATTTTCAACAAATATATGTAGGACATTGGATTGCGCAAAGTGGCGATACATCGTCTCTGCCTACCCCTCTGGGACCAAGGCGTGAACATTATGTATGTATGTATGTATGTATGTATGTATGTATGTATGTATGTATGTATGTATGTATGTATGTATGTATGTATGTATGTATGTATGTATGTATGTATGTATGTATGTATGTATGTATGTATGACACAATAAATACACTTTATTGGACAAACAAATACAGTTACATTTTGAAAAGGTTTATTTTTTAATATTTCAGTTTACATTACCTAAATATAGCGATGTAACTACGCTGATTTAGGATATTTTCGCCACTTCCCTTGACTTAGTGTCTCCATATCTAATAGTAATATATAATAATAACCATCAATAACAACATAAAGTTGTCTGTAAATAGTCGCTTATAGCTATAAGACCGCCCAGTTTGTACGACGAACTGTATAATAACTTGTACGATCTATTTATTTTATTGTTGTTTATATGCAATAAAGTACATCTGAATTAAAATGAACAGTCCATTCCAGAGTACTGTGAACTCTTTGGTTGTTAAATGTCATTCATTGTTACACTAAAAAGTATACTTACTATAAAAAAAAATTCTGTGCAAAACTTTACATTACACTATTTACAATAGTAGTTTAATAGTAGTGTAGTGCTTGTTGTGCTTAAAACCACTTAAATTTAATTTAATAAAAAATATTCAATTCTTGACTCTATAATGCTAAAAAATACAGATATACAATAATACATAATAAGTAGCTTAATAATAGTTATCATTTCAATTTATCTTTTGAAAATTGCAATATGAATCTATACATATAATAAAAGAGTAGAAAAAACAAAAGAAAAGCGAATCTGTACATTAAGGTTAAAAAAAAAATTTCACTGCCCGGACGTTACTGAAGACCAGTAGAGTCCAAAAATAAAATTAAAAAATTTCTTATCTGTCTGTATGTATGTATGTATGTACGGGCTAATCTTGGAAACTGCTGAACAGAATTTGACGGCGTTTTCACTGTTTAATAGCTTTGAGTTCGGGCCTCATACTGGTATAAGTCATATTTCAATAAAATGTCAGGATGCTGATATACAAGTTGACCTCTCATTTCATATCATTTGTATGAAAGTGTAGTTCAACATTACTGGTCGATGCAAGAACTTTTGAAGCTCATTTATAGATTTATTTTAGCTGATGTATTTCAGATATTTCCACAAGTCTCGATACAAAAAGTTCGCTATTCGATAATTAGTGGCCCTGTATTAGACCGGTGATCGTCGACAATGTCAATATCGAAGCTATTCAGGAGTACGTCTGCCTAGGACAGACAATATAGTTGGGTATGATCAATTTCAAAAGCTGACAGAAGAATCCAGTTAGGGTGGGCAGTATTCGGAAAACTGCGTCAAGTCTTTACGTCACCTATTCCACAATGTTTAAAGACAAAAATCTTTAATCAGTGCGTCCTGCCTGTCATGATTACAGCGCGGAGACGTGGACACTGATGGTGGGCCTGATTCACAAGATTCAAGTGGCTCTGCGAGCTATAGAGAGGGCAATGCTCGGGGTCTCTATGAGGGATAAGATTCGTAATGAGGAGATCCTATGAATAACGAAGGTGACCGACATAGCCGAAAGAATTAGTAAGCTGAAATGGCAGGTCACATCTGTCGTAGTACCGAACGGCCGTTGGGGCAGACGGGTTCTAGAGTGGGACGCGACGTCCCACGCGCAGGGTGGGACGCCCTGCCGCCAGGTGTATGGACGACCTGAAGATGGTGGCCGGAAGCGGCTGGATCTGTAGGGCGTTGTGGCATTCATTGGGGAAGGCATGTCCAGCAGTTTGACAGACATTTTGTTGTACAGTTAATTGGATATGCAACATAGGAAGGGAATAGGAGGGGAAGGAAGTCGGATGGAAAAGAATAGAGGGATTAGGGTAAGAGAGGAAAGATGAGGAGGCAGTGGTAAATAAAGGGGGTAGGAAGGGGTGGGTTAAGGGAA
This sequence comes from Esperia sulphurella, assembly GCA_947086405.1. Lineage (NCBI taxonomy): Eukaryota > Metazoa > Arthropoda > Insecta > Lepidoptera > Oecophoridae > Esperia > Esperia sulphurella. Next base: position 4,333,880 of record OX352274.1, on the reverse strand, counting down.
GAGGAGAGGTAGGAGTAGGGAGAGGGAATGGGTGGGGGAAAGGGTTTTCAACGTTGTGGGAAGGGGATGGAGAAGGAAAGAAAGAAAGGGTATGGAAAGGACAAATTGGAGGGGGGGGGGGGGGAAGGAAATGTCACCTAATTTGCACAATATTAAAATATTTTTTTTTTATTGATTATATGATAATCTTTTAATTCATGATAAATGAAAATATCAACTTAATTTAAAAAAAGAGGCCAAGTGCGAGTCGGACTCGCCCATGAAGGGTTCCGTAGCAGCAAGTAACATAATATAAAAGTTATTGTAGTTCGTTGTAACTTTGATCGATGTTTTAATAATAGTATTGTGGTTTACGATTTATGACGTATTAAAAAAAACTACTCACTAGATCTCTTTCAAACCAATTTTCGGTGGAAGTTTGCATGGCAATGTACATCATATATTTTTTTTTGTTTTATCATTCTCTTACAGGGGGGGGGGGGGGACACATTTTACTTTGGAAGTGTCTCTCGCGCAAACTATTCAGTTTAGAAAAAAATTATATTAGAAACCTCAATATCATTTTTGAAGACCTATCCACACGTATAGGTTTGATGAAAAAAAACATTTTGAGTTTCAGTTCTAAGTATGGGGAACCCCCAAAATTTAATGTTTTTTTTTTTATTTTTGTGTGAAAATCTTAATGCGGTTCACAGAATACATCCACTTACCAAGTTTCAATAGTAAGTTCTTATAATTTCGGAATAAAGTGGCTGTGACATACGGACGGACAGACAGACAGACAGACATGACGAATCCATAAGGGTTCCGTTTTTTGCCATTTGGCTACGGAAACTTAAAAAACTGTGGTCCGACGGGCGAAACCGCCGCCGGAACGCTAATTTTTACCCGACTTCAAAAAAGGAGGTTCTCAATTGGATAGTATGTTTTTTATGTATATTAATATTTTTAATGCATAGCCAGATTAATGGATTTCTTTTAGGATTTAGTAACACGTTATATATTATAAGAATGTGTAATGTTAAGTTGTCCACGCGGACGAAGTCGCGGGCAACAGCTAGTAATAAATAAATTTAATTTATGAGTACCTTGTAACATTATTTCAATATTTATGAATTGTATTTGTTTCATAAATTATTTTACGGTGTTTAATGAGAGCTGGAAATTTTGCTTATAATAAATAAATTATGGCTATAATCCTGCAACTCCGAATTCAACTGTACTTGTAAGCATTTATAATGCAACATTTTTAATTGAAAAAGTTGTTTTCTAGTTTTGCTCGTCTATAGCAATGGTAATATACAATGAATTAGTAAATATAGATATACTTCTTTCATTCTTTTTGTCTCACTAAAGCAGTCGACATCAATTGAGCATCATCTCAAATAACTATACCCATGCCAAGTTACAACGTCCCACGTCCAAGTTTGAGGAACACAATTTATTGGCACGTTCTTCTGTAGGACACCGTAGATTTGCCCCCATTTTAATTTATAGTCCACACTCTTCCAACTTTAGTGAATATTTATTGAGGTGGTAAATTTATACTGGAATCCAATTTTTAAATCGCCCTCTGTCGATTCGGGCGTTTTACTCATTTCAGAGTTACTACCATATAAACTATGATTGTGTGAATGTCGTCAAGGCGACTAAGGGATTAGACGCCAAACGATTATCCAAATATGTCACACTAGCTGTTGTCCGCGACTTCGTCCACGTGGACAACTTAACATCACAAATTATTTCCGGTACAAATGAGATGTTTTTTCTGGATAAAAGCTATCCTATGTTATACTCCAGGATCTAACCTATATATCTGTGCCGTTCATCCCGATCCATCCAGTGGTTGAAGCAGCTTTACTTGTATGTATGTATATGTATGTATGTATATGAGTAACAAACATCCAAATATCCAAACTTTCGTATTTATAATATTAGTGGGAGAGAGTACCAAATGGATTTTTAATTCGACGTATATTTACCGAAATGCTTAGGGAGTAGGCCCTTTACAAAACCACACTTGTTCCTAGAACGGGAAAAGTGTCAAAGACTATTATCAAGCGTCTAGCTCAACAATTCACAAAGTTTCTTAGTTAAACATAGACTGAAAGTCAGTCTAACCCCGCTAGACTCAACTGCTGTAACTAAGTTTGAAACTGAAGCGCTGGATAAGTTACTTCCTTACATGCATTTGCTTGAGCTACTGTCGCATCGCGTATGGATACGTGCTTATCTAAGTTAGTTGGAGCAGCACAATCTTATACTACTAGGGATGACCAAATCCAATTTATTTTTTAGCAAACACAATACATTTTGAAAATGTATAACATCAGATCTCGATGACAGTGTTCTGTGTATTCATGACATGAGTATCTTGTCTATTCCGTAGCTGATATATAAGGTCACTACGTTTTAATTTGTATTTAATTCGTAACGCCATAATTCTTTTTCTTTCATCTTGTGAAATGCAGGTTTTTTTAGTTAAATGCGTCATAGTAGTTGTAAAATGTTGAAAAACGGCAAACGTTCCTAGTTATTTTTAATGGACAAATAATTAATTACGATCAGTAAAGTGTCTAAAGAATGCTAAGTAAGTAAACAATTCTTTATTTACATTTTATATAATATATAAGGCAACCCTATTTATCTCCTGTAACTGTTTACATTTGCAATTAGTCTAAATTCTAATTTCAAAGGCAGCAGTGTTAATCTCTACAGCTTAAGCGTCTACTGCCTGTATTCCAGACCTAAATTCTAAGGACTTAATCATTAGAGATAGGATATAACAATTTTAATAATAATTAGATGTGTCTACTAGAATAAGAAAATGGTGTAAACAGCACTGTTCACTATTGGAATTAGGTCGCAGTAGTAGGTCTCGCAATGGTAGAGCTGCTGCACATCAAGGGTCTATGCCGTTAGGCTTGAAAAAATTCTGTTAACTAGAATCCAGGGCTGTGCTGTCTCAGACTATTGTATAGTATGTAGTAAATATTCATTTTTATCTCTCAATTTTTATGCTAGTAAAAATAATTCTCATAAGAGTATATATGCTGCTACTTATTCTAATCTGTTTTATAGCTTTAAAAGTTCTTAGAGGTGATAGGTTATCATAATCTTTCTATCAAAAACATTGAAAATATACTCCTAAAGAACTTATTTGCATTTTTTTAGAATTTTTTTTAGAAATTCAACAAACCACTTAACTTGAAACACGTTATTCAACTCACACAAAGATTAAACCTCTTCCAACTGGTCGTAAATCGGTCTATTTTACAACCGATTTAGCGAACATTTGACTCGTAAAAGGTGTCCTCTCCGCCCCCATAACACTACATTGTACCGGCCTGTTTACATTTACCATTAAATGTTCTATAACAACCACTTTGTTAGTAAAATCTAAACTATTTATGACAGACATAACCATAGTCCAATTTACAAGACTGCGCATGCAAAAAAAAGTTACTCGTTGTATTTGTGCGTAACACAGACAAAAAAAAACACAATTGTTGAGTTGAACAAAATCTTGTTATGTCGTACACATTGTGCAGGTTCCATAATTTTCTTTTTGTTGTTTTCCCGCAATATCTCCGATTTGGTTCATTAATTTTCGAGCTATCCGCCGAAATATACAGACAGACGGACTTCGAAAAAAGCATCGTTATAAAAGTATCCGCTTTGATAGAAATCTAAAATACCTACTGAAAAAGTCCATAAAAAATACGTCGTCTATGAAATTAGTATTCTCTCATTTACATAAGTATGGAATTTTCGGGTGCGTTTGCCGCTCATTCGCTGTCTCCTCCTTTTGCTGTCGCAAAGCCATAAGCGAAAGGGAGCACGAGTAGAATTAGGTCAGAATTCGTAATCGACTATCTCAAAGATGATAAGCACATGGTGCTTATGACCGCAAATGGAAATTGGGTTAATATCTGCGTTTGTGGAACCCTAATAGGGCCTTTTACCGGCTTTTGCAATCCCGAGAACAATAGTCTCCTACAATGCGACGTTTTAAGGACCCTTGATTTAATTCATAAGAAGAATTAATTCAATTAGAAAATTTATTAAATTCAACCGCATTATAAGAATCAAAGGAGTGTGTTCAGGTCAGTATTGTTTAACTAAGCTACTGCGCCCTCTGTTAAATCTAAATAAGGAGAAACAACTAGGATTCCGTCAAAACGGATACACTTAAGCGAAGCGGTTTTGTCCGTCTGGCTGTCCGCTGGATAATTTATTAAATTATAAATTATTAAATTTTATTCTGGAGGATCTAAAATTTAAATTTTACATATTATGTGCATATTGTGTATAATATGTAAAATTGCTCGGAAATTGTGATACAATTATAATATTGGGGATATTTTATTGAAATAAAAAAAAACAGATTTTTATTCTTTCATATTATTTAAGAACCCATTTCTAGGTAGGTCTATAGGTTTTAAACCATTTAATATTAGGTAATTTATCAACTAGCCAAAAAATATCCAGGCCAAGGACACCAGCGCAGCGGCCCTATCCAGGACTTTTCTGTTACTTTAGATCATTAAAAAAGTTCTAGTAAAGATAAATACGATTTTAAATTTACCATAAAGATGTATAATTTTTAATGCGTTATGAACGGATAAAAGTTGCATAAAATTGGGAACGTATTTTCTCCGCAGATAATTTTAAGATTTAAACAAACATTAAGGTACGTTCCGTTGCACAGAAATGCCGTAGAGCCGGCGGCGGCGCGTCGTACCTTATCAATGTTAGTGGAACGCATAAAAATAAGTGTTCCGTGCTCGAGGAGGCATTGGACGGCGTTCGTGGGCTCTGCGATCTGAGAATCTCTTGCGGAATACAAAGTATTGTTTTAGTTATTGAACTACGGAGCAGAAGGCTATAGTTACCTATAAAGACTTAAGATGCAAAATTTTTTGGCATGTAAATGTTTTAAACGAATAAAATAAAATTCACTCACTCTTAGCAAAGCGATGAGGCGTGTCTATAGGTAGTGGGCCTGCAGATCGACTGATGAAATAATAGAGACCGAATTCAATAACTATTATACACATCCGAAGACCTGAGATAAGACAGAGAGAAAATATTGATTGACAACTGTGTTTGTGGCTTGTTCCCGCGTTTTTTCGAGAATTATAAATTTTTTGGAGAAAGTGTATTTCTTTATTTCCAATATAATGTATACTTCGGGCTTTGGTGTTTAGTAGTGATAGTATATTATACAATAAAAGTCTGTGCGTGTGTACTCTACGAAGGAAACATAAATAAACGTGACTAAGCGGATCTTCTTAAAGCGGTGAACTTCCTAACCTCAAACCTTACTAAAGCCAAAGACTAGAGTCTAAAGCTTACTATCAACGTTAGTAAGGGAAGTCTGTGACTGATTGATTGATTGATTTTAAAAGTTCTTTATTTTAATAAATAGTATACAATGTCATTTACAACTAAATAATATTACAATCTGTTAGAGGTTTTTTACAGACTAAACGCCTATTTAAAGATACTGAAAATAAAATTATATCGTGATTAGACTGATGGCATTATTGCTAATGTCTTAAAACAAAAACACATAATTTTGTTTCTTAAACATAAGCTATGGTATTCACCGCACCGCACGCAATCTGAATAGAGCTCATCACCATTTTATAGACTGTAAGCGGTCAAGGACTTTTGCTTTACGTGATCCTTCATACTGCGTTCGTTCAAAATGCCCTTACTCTCACAGCATCACTACAATATGGGGTTCTTCGGGAGGAACGTAAAAAGATTTATTCAGGTCTCACTGGCAACTGAATACTCCCGGGTGTTACTGGTGACTATGGTCGGCTATGATCACTTTCCGCTAAGGAATGGAACTCTCTGCCAGCTTCGGTATTTCCGGACAAGTATAACTTGGATATTTTTAAAGGAAGAGTGAATAGGCATCTTCTGGGTAAGCGCGCTTAACCTTAGGTCTCATCGTCAATTCCCATCATGTGTGATGACGTCAAGCATAAACCTATTAGGAAAAAAAAACATCAGTAAATCGTCTGTCTGTTCGCCACTAATATAAGAAAATTGAACCATAGCTCGGCTGAGTATATGCTCTTTGTGAAATATAGTCTGTGAGGAGATGCGTTTACATTCTCATTATTAAAACAGTGAATACAAGTATAATTATCTACTGGAGTCACGATGTGAGTCGTAAATTCGGAGAATTCAGCGTTTTGTACACAAACGTTCTGCATTCATAATTAACTCTGTTAAAAATACGCCATTTTTTACTCGTATGTGCTAAACGTGACAAAATTTAAATATGGGTATAGAATGTTGCGCTATGATTAATGACTCAAAATAAATAAAACACATAAAACGTATTATTCCTTTATCGGTAGGCTACTGAAAAGAAATCAGGATATGGCAACATTTATAACCTAAACCGTATTAAAAAAAAGTTTTAAGTGGATCGAAATTTCTAGAGTATGTGAGAAAAGTTACCGTCGATAGTAATGCCTGCCTGCGACCTTTAAAACTTTATAAAATGGTATGTTTATCTTAAAATTATAGTATGTTCATTAACCAGTAATTTTGTAAATTGCGACGGTTGAAAACTTACTCTGTCTCAACTCTTTGTGTAAACACAGCGCAATGAAAGTGTTAACTCTTTAAATGCAGGAGATTACTACTAGCGCTTAAAGCGCTGCGCAATTGTCCCTGCCTTGAAATACGGGAAGCTTGTACTAGTTTTTGTTTCGCGAGTACACGGTCTGTAAACTAATTCTGGCGGCAGTGGGTCCACTTTTCTTGTGATCACACTAATATGTCAAAGTAGTGGGACCACGTAAACGGTCTCAGTTGCGCTTTGTTTATGAGTATATAAAATATGAAAAGTCATAGAACATTTTTGACGTTACATAAAGTTACATACTTTATAATAGCAACGTTGTAGCAAATTTTGTGATACTATTCAATTAGTAGCACTCCCAGGCATCCAGGTAATGTGGTACGAGGCAACTATAGGATAAATCTAGGTGAAGAGCAGCAGCGTCGTCTTTGCATTAAACTGCAATCATCAACCCGCAAGCCTGCCCATAATGATGAAAGGCATAAATAAACCCTAATTCCTATATTTCAGGCGTGGCCTGTTATAGACTATTGTTAATGATGCTAACCGTAGGTAAAAGTCGGAATATTCAGTGGTTCAGATGATGCTATTTTGTTGTTCAGCATCCTCTTTACAAAACTCTCTCTGAATTCACTAAACCATTAGTTTCAAAAGCGGCCATCACTGAATTAATTGTAAAATTTGTTCGCGGCAAAATTAATACAAACGTCTCGTAAAACTCCATTTATTCCGAGCTTTCGAGAAACAGAACCCATTTGAATGTTCAAAATAACAGGGTCGGACTAAGACTGCGATGTTTGAGGCGTGCTATTACACTGTTGTTACAACTTTTTTTTAAGTTTGTTGCCTCTATATAGTAGTTTAATTAGGTAAATTAACCATGAAATCTGAATAAAATGGTATAAATTGATTACTTAATATTTAAATTTTTTATATCATATTATCTACTAATTGATAACTTGACCGATGTTACTACTTAAGTATTACTACTAGTAAATACAATATACTTTCTGGGATCCCGAATTCGACCTCATAAACAGCAATCTATTATTTAGCTATAGGCGTAAGTGTGCCTCATAAGCGCCCTCGCTACACTTTCTTGCGCCATCTCTGATCCGACCCTGGAGGAAATGAATAATGACTTTATTATTTGCCACCTCCGACGTCTGTTCTTGTTACTGCTGACTTTTTCATTTTCATTTCCCGTTCGCGCGGCATCCTTTTGCATTTCCGGTTACGCTGAGAAGAAATATTCCCTGCTCGAAGGTGGAAGACGTTTATTCCACTTGAGGAATTACATTTCGTACCAAATTATTGCTAGAGCACAGATAACGGACGGTAAATGTGGTCTAGAGTGATTGTCCAACCGGCGGAAAAATCTGATGTCAAGTAAATCAAATAGAAAAAGGGAAGGATGTGGGGAGTGAAGAAGAGATTTAGTCCACGTGGACTAGATTAGACTTAATTCGTTTATAGACGGTGTGGGTGGCAACATATCATTACTAGCTATATATACTAACTAAAACTCTCAACGAGCACTGATTAACGAGGTCGTTTGGTTTACCAGTCCTTGACCATTTTGAATATTGAATTATTTTTACATCATTTACCTTTTCCCTTGGGGACCATTATAGTTTCCGGGTTACGAAGTAATCTACTAAGACATACGAGTACGCTAGTAATGTAGCAAATTTCATCAAAATTCATTTAGCATAACAACGGAATCATGACCTACGGTGCAGAAACGTGGACACTGACAGTGGGCCTGATCCAAAGTTTCAAGTCGCTCAGCGAGCTATGGAGAGGGCTATCTTCGATCTGACGAAGAACGAAGGTGACCAACATAGCCGAAAGGATTAGCAGGCTGAAGTGGCAGTGGGCGGGCCACATCTGTCGTAGAACCGACGGCCGTTGGGGCAGACGAGTTCTGGAGTGGAGACCACGGATTGGCACGCGCAGGGTGGGACGCCCCGCCGCCAGATGGACCGACGACCTAAAGAAGGTGGCCGGAAGCGGCTGGATGCGGAGGGCGAAGGACCGGGTGTGGTGGCGTTCATTGGGGAAGGCCTATGTCCAGCAGTGGACGTCTAAAGGCTGACATGATGACATGATGAACAACGGAGTCATGAAAGAAATATCAAAATCCAACTGATGAAGAATTGTTGGATTTAGAAACTTTAAATAGGATTACTTTTACCGAAATAGATTATTGGTTTACTAGGTATTTTGACTAAAGGTTGCTGCTCCTTGTCGACTTCAGGTATGGAACTAGAGGTGCATTTTAGAAATATGCAAACAACATAAAGTGCCCGATGTGTCCGTCTCCGATTTGATTCAATTTTCCATAATTTTGTAGAGCATAATAAATAAGGGATACGTTATATTATAGTCACCCATTATTCAAATTTACTGGGGTAATTAACCTTCAAACCCTTAAAAAGTTACTATACTACCCGCTAACTTGTTCTGGGTGTTTTTAGCTGGTTGTAAATCTAAAAAAAAAATATGAGACGAGTATTTGACAAATCTTCCTAAATCTAGTGAAAGAAAAAGGTTTTCCAATATAATGTACATTTTGAATGATAAAAATTTAATCTTGGACACAGTAATTAACTTTTCACAAAGATATTCACAGGATCATAGTATTTAGGTATTTATAGATTTTCTTGAGTTACATAACAGATGCTGGGTACGCAATGTCAAGGGGAATCCTTTTTTCTGCGTTACACGCATACCCGAGATGCAAAACTGCTGGCCCGGTCATAATGTGGAATGAGATAGATAATACATATTTTCATTCAATAGTGAAGAACGACACTAATGTTTGGAAAATAAAGCGTCGTATCATGTGTATTGGGGCGACAAAAATAAACAATCAACATCCACAGTTTCGCTTTTGTTTTTAACACTACTGGTACTTCTTTTTACCCTACAGTTCTGTTCTTCAAAAATAATATATAAAAACCTTTCTTCTGAAGAATATATTATTCGTTTTAGTTATTAAGATTTTAATTCATTATTTTATTTTGAGCTATTTTAAGTTAGTACGCAGTAGAAGTGTAGTAGTAATTACAGTATTGAGTATTGTCATCAGAATTAAAGTTGTGCGCAAAATTTCAGCTCAATCGGTTGAGACAACGTTTATATAAACTAATATTCAGTTGAAAGATTTAACCCAAACATAGTAACAGGTGAAGATAAATAAAACTTTGTAAAAGCATTTTATCGCTACCTTACCTTCTCTTAATTGACTTAATTTACTCTGCGCAAAAATATACAAAACGATTAACCGGATAAACAATATTTTAATTACCAGAAGGATTCACAAAGCTTTAAAATAAAAAGCTACCTAAGTCGGATTATTTAATAAAACAAAAACGTAAGGCCTCTTTATACGCGAGCGCATGAATTACGGGGCAAATAAAAACGTATGGTGCGTAACCGGGGCCCATGTGGCGAGGCCCAATGTTTAATGCCGTAAAGTATTGTCCATGGCGTAACGTTGCCATGTTTATGTTAATGCAACCAGGCCGAGTCCAAGAGAATCGTGCAAGTATAACTTTTTAGGGTACCGTCACAACGGTCACCCTTATAACGACGCTTCTTATCAGTCTCAAGCAATGACGTTCTATAAATAGCTGGATTTCAAAACTTCTGCACTTTTATATTTACACATGCAGTTTGGACATTTCGTATTTCGGAATTCGATGTCTAGTTTAAAAAGTTGGGAAATGGCCTCAGTTCTGTATATCTGTTTGTTTTAAAAATTCTGGACTATAGTAATTGGTTAAATATACCTACGTGAAATTATCATCAGCCAAAATACGTCCACTGGTATCCATTAAAATGCCACTTTTGTTGGGCTGTCTGTTGGAGGATTTGCCTTAATAACCACACGGATTGGCAGGAGAATGCTGCTGCCCGTCCCTGGTGCATTCCCATAGTTGCCTTGACGATCCCCACGGGAAGATTGTCGGTGATTTGTTCTAAACCGTGAACCACATGGTGGAAAATTATGTAAATTTGTCAAAAATCTTCATTTTACGTTATATTTGTGGGAAATAAGGTCACCGATACCGCGTCCGCGACATACTAACTCCTGGACATTAAAGAACCCGCAAATTATGTACGATACACACTTTGCTGACTTCTTATGTACCGTCTGTTATTACTTATTACTACTTCCCCCAGCCTCCCCCACAGAACCGACGTTGAATTTTAAACGGAAAACTTGAGTATAGGAATTGGAAACTTCTTACACAATAATAATGGGTTCGCGTCTTTATGCTTTTGGCTTGTATTCAATGGCTACCCATGCGTTATATGTGTTTAACTTATACTTATATGTCCTCAAAAAGGCTGGGGTCCGCAGTGAGAAGAATAAAAGGAGGTGCATGAAAAGGTTGATGAATGTGAGTGAGGCTAGTGAGGTGTGTCAGGATCGCGCAAAGTGGCATTTTTTTAAATTTTTTAACTTTCTGTTTGCAAAAATTGGTTTAAAACCATATTTATGCATTATTACGTGAAAACTAGGGGGCGGGGAAATGGCGATCCATCGTCTCTGCCTACCCCTCTGGGACCAAGGCGTGAGCATTATGTATGTATGTACGAGTATGTAACTTATATTGAAAGCAGGCGAGCCACTCTGTATATAGAACTGTGTTAACAAACAATATATTCAATTAATGATATCTACTAGGGATATTAAGATCATGAACACCAGCTTGCCTACCATATCACATATCAAAGTCTATGTAAAAGCTGCAAAAAAAACTGCCCGAATGGTGAAAAAAGCACGCAATCACAAACAATCGGATTTCGTTTTATTTATTTTATTTTTATTTTATATATAAGAAAATCTTACAGCATTAAATATAAATTAAATAATTTGCTTAAAGTAATTGGACGCCAATTATAAGATTTCACATTTTAACAAAAAAAAGAACTTAATAACAGCTGAACATAAAGATGTACAAAATAAAAACAAACGAATAACAATAGAACACATATAGGATAATAGGGGGGGGGGGGGGGGGGAGGTGATTGTGTTTACTATTATTATATACCAGAAACAAAAATAATAATTAATATCAAACCATCAGACAGGAGCTTTTGGGTTAGCAATATTTCTAAGATGAGGGGGTTACCTATAAACGTCTTCACTTCACTAATGATCCACATTACACAATTACAACAAGTACACACTGATTATTGTAGTATTCGTAATGCTGTTTGTTGGTAAATATTATTTTCGTTCCTGAAACATAATACATATAAGTATAAGCAAAGATAATATATACTAGAGTGTATAAGTGAGTTCGCGATATGGCAGATTCGCGGTACGGCAGAAGCTGGTTTAGGCAGAATCGTGTTTGGGCGGAATAAGTACTCCTATAGTTGACTTTTTTGACTTTGTTGAGTCCTATAGTTGATTTTTATCATATAATTATGCACAACAATATCAGTTCAATTCTTGTCGTTTGGGAATTCATTCATTTTTGAAGCCAGTTATAAAATTGATTACGAAATGTGACAACGTAATTCCCAGTCCGTAACCGGTTACAGAATGGGAATTAATTTCCCATTTCGTAGCCAGTTATGAAAGTTGGTTACCAATTGGGACGACACAATTCCCATTTCGCAACCGGTTACAGAATGAGAATTAATTTCACATTTCGTACCCAGTTGTGAAAGTTAGCTACCAACTGGGACGAGGTAATTCCCATTTAGTAATCGGTTACAGAATGGGAATTAAATTCCCATTTCGTTGCCAGTTACGAAATTTGGTTACGAAATGGGACGAAAGGATATGTTTCACTGTTTCATACTTTAAAACCGTAAAAGAACTTTATTTTTACGACGTAGACGTAGGCACCATCTCACACCACCGTGCATAATGATCATTCTTCGAATCCTGCTCTTCAAACCGTGACCCCTTCGGCCGTCTATGACACTTCTAGCACACCCCTGGCACTCCATACAAACGAACAGATTTAATTACCTACTACTACCTACAGGAGCACCAGCCTCCCGTACACGTTTGTGTGTGTGCGTAAATTATGGTAGGGCTACTGCCTGCACCCTGCGCGCGAACATAGTCGATCAAGAGAGGGACAACGGTATACGTCAACAACATAAGTGCTTCTCTTTCTAACTTATAGCGTCGATTTCTCTGCGCCAGCCGATAGCGCGATGGGGCGTGGTAACTTTTTACCAGCGGGCGGTGCGGCGCGAGATGAACGGCGACAGCCCAGTAGTGCGTACTGCTAGCCTTGCTCTATTTCTAGTGTCGCTTCTTTACGTAGTAAACCTTGATTCTAGCAACAATGTAAAAGAACCTTACAAGGGAGACAACAAAAACTCCCTGATGTTGAAATGTAGGGCAACAGAATAAGCCCATAGTTTTTGTTGTAGCGCACACAAGTCATTAGGTGAAAGGAAAGTTGTATAAGCCTAGAGAGCGTCACAAAAAGCGTCGAATGAATCAAAGGCCGAGCTTATGTTCGTTTTAGTTACTGGCCTCGTGCGATGCTATTACCTACAGGCAGTTTTCTTTAACTCAAGAAAAAGCTAGCTAGCTTTAGTTAGAACCATCAAAAGCCGTAACCGTGAGTAAAGATTTTACTCAATAACGATTAACAATGTTAGTTAAAGTGAAGATGTTTGCATGTTTATTAATAAGAATGTCACAGTTTCAAAATTATATATGTCGGCGAAATTATAAAAGAGGAGCTGATTTGGAGGCACAGTGCGTGTTCGGCTTGGTTCGGCTATATCGGGAACACGCGCTGACGGAACTACGGGTATAACTGACGCAGGCGCAGAACCGAGACAGTCTTCGATGGAAAGGCGTGCGGTACACAGGCGTTACGCTGACGGATCGTCTGCCTTAAAAATCGTTACTTGTTGATGTAGTGTAATTTCATGTAGTGTCATAGAAGCCAGTAAACGTGTTAACTTTGAAACGGTGTTAAACTCAATTTGGGAACCCACAGAGAGGCGCAACCAGGAACCTACGACATATACTTTTTTATAAAATCTATACTCCTACGCCAGCAGACTGGCCTCGCAAAATTAATCTTGCCCTCATCAAAATTAGGTCTTCCCCCGTCACTGTTGCTATACTAGTTTTAAAGTTACGTTAGAAACAAACAAACAGCGCACTCAGAAAACTACAGGCCATCTGTGAGCAATATGCGGTGCCCCACAGACTAAGATATAATGCTAGGAAAGTAATCTCCTTGTCTTTAAAGCAGGCAATAAGAGCTACGCAATTGTAACACCTGTTTATCATAGCGGTGCCCTTTAATTTAAATACCTTGGTCACTGGGTCACCGAAGATGCCACGGATGACGTAGACATTGTGAGAGAACGCAGGGCGTTGGCCGTCAGTTGTAATATGCTGGCCTGCAGGTTCACACGCTGCGATAAAACTGCTTTATATAGGGCATATTGCCAATCTTTTTACATCTGCAACCTGTGGTCCGAGCTTCTTCGGTCGCATTGTGCAGTCTTCCAAGCACGAACTGGAGAAGCTCAACATCCTGGGACAAGTGGAGGGCAGGCATGCTAGAGGACGAGCTCCAACGAGGCGGTCAGACCCGACAGGGTGGCTGGCGAATCCTTATATGAAGCGGGGCGGCTGGCCAATGACCACTATGCGTAGGGGCGCATTTTATACGGTCGTGATCCTCAGCAGTGAGGGAACGACAGAAAAGAAGAGAACCTGTGGACTAGCTACACGCAACAGACGTACAACGCCCATTCAGGATGCTTTTGGGGCTGGTACATTTCTGCAGAGCGTCAGGAATGTTCGCAGCGGCGCGCTCAGATGATTTTTGCGCGATTATACGCAAAAGAACCGCGTCCCTGATACGCCGGGTAAGGAGCTAGCACCTATAACTTGCGTCTATGCAAGCCTGATATGAGATTTGAACAAGTTTTTTTTTCGGAATCAGGGTTGCTTCACCTTTAGTATCAGTGTAATATTTTTGTGATCAGATTTATTATTCACTTAGCTATAAAGAGGTTGGAGCTGTTTTATGAAAAATAACTAACAACAACACTTCATGTATAGAGTGCGGGTTCTGTCAACAATAATTTTTAATTTTTTTTCCTATATATTTATCTGTCTACCTCCATGATTGACATTGAGGACGAACATTAATTACGATAATGAATGACGTATTATTTTATTAATGCCCTAAACGAAAGACCAGCACGCTTCAGGCGTAAGGGCAGGTTGGTGATTACAATAAGTACCTACCTATTTCGGGTGATGCTTATATCTATGGATTTCGCCATGCCAATATGAATGCCAACCCTGAGCAGGCGAAGATGAACGATCAATCAGCAGGTGCGGCTCATACATACGAATCACTCCAATAGGACGGAATATACATTTGTCATAAACGCAGTCGAATTGCCTTCGGCGTGACACTCCGCTGAATTACTCCCTTTGACGCGACACAATAAAATGGGACCTATTTTATTTTGTACCTGCTGGGTTACTACGTGTTTCACTATGCGGTGAGATTCGAGTGAGATAAACTAAAATATTAATTTTGGTAATGTAGGTTAAGGTTTTACCACGAGCACATTCGGAGAAGAAAATATATCTTTTCACTCAATTTTTGAAAAATCTTTATTCAAAGCTAAACACAACTATTACCTATTGCTCCGGGCCTTCAAGGATATGATTCGTAATGAGGATAGCCGAAAAGATTAGCAAGCTGAAGTAGGGCGGACCACATCTGTCGCAGAACCGACGGCCGTTTGAGCAGACCAGTTCTGGAGTGTAGACCGCGGATCGACACGCGCTGGGTGGGACAGATGCCCCGCCGTTACACGACTTGGGGAAGGTGGGTGGAAGACCGGGTGTGATGACCTATGTCCTTCAGTGGATGTCTCAGGGTTGATAAGATGATGATGATTACCTATTACCGGCAATTAAATGTTCTGTAATCAAATCAGACCTGATTTGGATAGCTCAAGAATTCTATCCCATTAGATTTATGAAACTTATGTCTGCACGTCATGCCCTGAATCTTCTAAAATTCAATTTTCTCGAACACGGTCACGTATTTTCACATGGGAGCATTGCGTTCCGGACAATAGTCCATTTAGAAAATGCTGCTTATAAATCTTTTATTCTAAATTTTATTTCGCTTTTCACGTGTAATTTATTTCTGAGAAAATGTGTTTATACCTTTCTGAGGTTAATATTAAGTTTAATGAATACAATGGTCCTGCAAAATAATGTAAGTAGTCTTTCGTTGAGTCAATGGCCAGCAAGATTTCAATTCAGTTCAATTACTTTTTATCCCACGATAAAAATACACTAAATACAATAATAAAGTAGCTTACACTTGTGCATCGATATTTTTCCCTGACAATTAACAATCGTAATTAAAAGTGTTAAAATAAAGTCAATATCGTTTGGCTGGTATGTTGCGGAACCTTCTAGCGTGAGCCCGACTCGCACTGCCAATTATTTATATCACCTCGGGATAAAGGTACCAAAGCTCATACGAAAATCATTTCTTTTTGTTTATTTCGATGAAATTAGTAGATATAGTCTGCAATTAAAGTGGTTTACCAGTTTAGACAACAACTTCTACTTATGAAAATTTCGTTTAGGTTGATGCTTGAAATACGAATTAAACTTTTAAGAGATTAACGTGATTGGTTAACTGTAAGCCTATCAGCAAAGATTAAAGGCGTATGCTATTATAACCTTAGTTGTCAAAGCATTAGATATTATTTTCTACGAAATATAGTTATCAGTATAATTATAAACCATGGAGATTTGAACAAAATACCTACTACTCAAGACATTCTGCAACCATTTTAATAATGCTGTCTATTTATTTAAGTCTTCATATAATAATAAAGTTTGATATTGATAATTAAAGACACTGATACGTCAATTTGTCAAATTAAAAATGTCATATTTAATCAAAGTCATATCAAAGTCGTATCAAAGTCGTATCAAAGTCGTATCAAAGTCATTTCAAAGTCATATTAAAGTCATATCAAAGTATCTAATAAATAAAAGTAAATGGCACGTCAATCACGTCATACACAATATGACAAAGACAACAATAGTAATTGTCACGATGATTTTACAAACGAAGATACACCTTTCAATTCTAGTCATAGCGTGCATTCAATCTTTAGGTGGTAATAGGCTCTGGCAGAATTACCAGTGTCGCTGCCACATGCTAGCGGCGACATATGCTGAGTCAGGGCCTTTCCACTAGTACGACACACGGGCACACACGCGCCTCCAGGCTGCGCTCTCGCGGGCTCAACGTAGACGTGTAAACAGTAGAAGTTCTATTTAGTCTCGTTGGGTGCCCGCGAAGCGATATGTTATGTTTTCTACTTGTTTGTGAACTTATGTTGTGTCTGTGAATAAATGTCTATCTATCTATCTAATAGATTTTTTTGGGCGACTCGGCATACCTTTAGATGCTACTGTAATTTTTTACGTAATTTTTCATGTTTTATTTTGCTGTGTGGTTCCGTTTATCTAACCTATATCGTTCTCATAACATCTAATGCAAATTCGATATCTCGAAGCCGTGAGTCATGACCCTGATGACCTTAAACCCTTCTCCCCGCTTATTTACGACGATGCATGAATAATTTACTCTCAAAGATACCCGATCGTGATATCACAAAACGATACGCCCTCTGAGATTCCTTTAAGCATTTCGCTGTGACGCGTATTCCATTTTTTTTTATAAAAAAACGTAAAATGACGTTATTTCTATCAAATGGCTAAATCGATTTTATCACTAGAAATCCATGCTCTACGAAAATGTCGTGTTGTGCTTGACAACTTTTGATATAAATTCGCAAAACAGGTAAATTTTTAATGCGCCCTACAAAATTCCATTCACCAAAAGGTTGGTTAGTTAGAAATAGCTGAAAGTGTACGTACACTGGCTTAATAGACATTTTATGTATGTTTGGGTGCACAATTAAGAATATTTGAATTGTGTTGAATAACTCGTATAATATTCATAGATTGTACAGAAAATAACTTGTTCATTGTGTGATGCTTATTAACCAGATCATTATACGAAATATCTGTTTACATTCATCATCATCATCAGGTTATTTTTGTCTCCAGATTCTTTTGTGTATTCAGGTTACTGCATGCACTGGCTAGACGGGTTGAGGAGTTAAGTTTACATTATAATATGTTTTATCCTATCCCATTTTGCAGTTTTATTTTAGATAGATAATTATAAGTAAGTATGTCTAAATGATTATATTTGCTATAAGTATTTTTTTTTCTTTAGAAAGTTCATTTTCACTGCTATCTGCCTATCTGCTTTGAATGGCCTCTTTCATCCAAAGGTTTACTGGAAAAAACTCTTACAGAGTTAAGTGCGCATTTGTTTTTTGTATTTGTGTACAATAAAGTATAAATAAATAAATTAAACTAAATTAAATGTCTAAAATAAATAAAAGATTCTTACATAGATAACCTTTAAACATCATAAGATCATATTTATATATTAAGGCTAAACTACCCTTGTCACTATAAATTTAATGAAAATTGAATGAGTTACGAAGGAGCACACCGAAAACTTTCACTCGATGTTACCTCACCCTATAGAAGAGCCTCCCATAGTCCCATCATGGGACTATAAATTATTTTTAGGATGGCATAAATTACCCCGCCAAGAGTTCAGGGCTTTCTTGCCTGCAAACTTCGCTTCCCTGAAGTGAGTTGCTTTATTTATTTTCGCGCTACATTTCGGCTGACGAGGCAGTGGGATGTCGAGCCAGGAAATGGAGTTGTTCTCCCAGAAAAGTGTTGAATATACAAAACTTTCTCCTTGAAATCCGACAAAAGTTACACTTTTATATGCAAAAGAACGAACTGTTTTTTCTTTTGTGCATGGAAATGGCATTGTTTGAAGAATGTTATTTTTAGTATAAAATAACGCAAGAGAACCGCGCGAGAGTCTCGAAATGCTTTATCCTACGCCACAGAATATGTAACAGTACAAATACAGAAGTCCCTAAGAAAGCTTATTTTCTCATAAACGTATCTACAAAATTCAATGCAAGCTAAATTGAATCCTACACACATGGAAGTACAAATACAATACAAATTATTTACTCCACAAATTATTTTTTGTGAAGTCTGGTTCCTGAGCTAGGTTACATAGAAACCTGTAAATACCATTGCTAACATACAGACCAACTCATCGACCAACTAGTTGGTCCGTTACATGTCGCCAGGCCCCACCTCAGTAAGTAAGGCAGTAAGTCAATGTTACGCTGAACCGCTAAATAATGGAGACATTGACAGTCGTATGCGATTTACCTAGGTGCCCCGGCTCTATACCTAAAGTACGGAGTAAGACAGGCCTGCCTATGGTATATAAGTAGCATATTATTGTTCTATTCATAAACTACCCCCGTTATAATTAGTAATAAATACAAAAATAAAAGTATAAGTACCGAAGAAAACACAAAGTAAGGTACAGGACGCTAGAAGAATATGGCATGGCAAAAAGACAAGAGACGGACAAAAATTGCAATTTTTGCAGGAGGTCTACGATCGAAACAATATTTTTGAAATCGAATCAAATACTGTACACCAATACATATAAAAGATATAAAAATGTAACATAGAATGAATCTAGTGTACAATGGCAGCCTTATCGCATTTAGCTATTTCTTTCAGGCAACCTATTGCGAATTTTTCGTAGAGTGGAAATGAGTGTTAACATTCCAAAGTTATAAATATCCAAGTACCTATGGAAACTAATTACTAGTATCTTACCCTTATGAAACCCTAACTTTTATGATATCGTATTAAAAGCCTATATTTATTCCTGGGCTCATAAATTCAGTTTAATTTTAGACAATTAATAAAATAATCCACATTACTGTAGGAACTGACTTTCAAACTCGCATATTAATTGGTTGCAGTTGGGTATTATTATCTTTTATGGGAATTGGGATTTCCCAAATTAAAATTGTTCGCCGCAAAAAGAAACAATTTTTCTTACAGCATGAGTCTCTAGCGAGCGATAGCGTTCATGAAATTCTTTGCACATACTTTTCGGCAATTTTACGGACAATTTTTTTCGGCAAAATTATACGAAGGATAATATCAAGTCAAAGGTAGAACTTAAAGAAAATTGTATGCTCATCCCAGGAGTGCTCTGCGAACGCTTAACTTTTACAAATTAGTTGGAAACTTGAAACAAACTCTTGACTTTTAGAACGATCAAACATAGGAACAAGTAAGCGTTGTTTGTACATAATTTTATTTTTAATGAAAATTTTGTTTTATAAGCCGATAACATAATGATGTCTTTTTAGATGTTCATCATGGGCATCTAATTTATTAGAAACTAGCTGTGCCCAGAGCTTCGCTCACATGGACTACAGAATTATTGTTTTTTTTTAGTTAAATTGAGATTTAAATCTTAACTCGTCTAAATCTAAATTCCATGGAGCATTACACTTCTTTGTTGTGAACTTATTGTAATATATGTGAGTGATAGAACACATAAATTCGCATCAAACTTTGATTGAGTAAGCCGATTGCGATGAAATAAAGACTTGGTTTAGGAGTTTTTACGCACGTTTTTGTCTGTTGGTTTATTACTTGTCCTTCATCCCCATATAATGTTTTTTTTTATTTGCAAATATTTACAAAGTATAGACACGCGCACCTTATACACTGAAGTGGCAGTGGGTACTACATCTGTAGCCGAACCGACGGCCGACGAGTTCTGGATTGGAGACCGCGGATTGGCACGCGCAGGGTGGAACGCCCCGCCGTCAGATGGACCGATCGATGACGACCTGAAGAATGTGGCAGGAAGCGGCTGGATGTGGAGGCCGGGGACCGGGTGCAGTGGCGTTTATTGGGAAAAGCCTATATCCAGCAGTGGACTTCTAGGGGCTGACATGGTATTATGGTAAAATATGTATGAATGATACTAATATTAAGTTCATTCCATGTCATATGTATATCCCTACTTACATTTCGCACATGAAACTAAGTATAGACCGTCGTAACTCAAAAAATGCAGTGTTGAGTTATTAATACCGAAAAAACAAAAAAACGTACTCGATTTCCTCTATCTTTGTTTTTCATTATTTAAACAGATAAATCATAGTCTTAGTAAATAAGTCAAAATTGCGTACTTTTTTAGGCCGTTTTGTTTATATAATTATTTAAACTTTCAAATCGTGTTTTCTTAAAACAGTTTTTTTTTAATTACGACGGTTTATGATTTCATGTGCGATTTGGGCAAATAAATTATAATCTACTTTTATCTAATTGTACAACATGCAAAAAGAAGTTTGTCCTCAGTGAAAATCGAACCCACGACCTCTGTAAAGATGCAAGTATCAACATAACAGTTTCGCATTTCATGTCATTCCCTCTTTATCCAAGCTTCAAAGTGTGATGGAAATATTTCCGTGTGAATGGCTAAAGGCAACGAGTTTACTAGACTCTACGAAGTTCCTCGGAATAAGGACACATTTCCATGATTATGACGTTCTTTCAGTTTATTTTTTACTTAATGTTACAAGCGACTTACGTTTATCTCAATTTATAGAACAGTCTGCAAAGTGTATGAAAGAATCAGCCAAAATACGTCCACTCAGGAACATCAGCCCGATAGAATGCAACTTTTCGTGGGCTGTCCTTGAGGGGTTTGCCATAATCACCACTCTTGGCAAGCGGATTGGTGATAGCAGTAATGATCTAATGTGCACAGAAGAACGCTGCTTCCCGTCCCTGTTGCAATACCTTAGTCGCCTTGACGACACCCACGGGAAGATTTGGGCTGGATATTCTAAACCGGAAACTAAACCTCACATTAAATAATTGTTTTCAAGATATTTCTGAGAAAATAATTTTCCCATCATTACCGGCGCAATTTTACGTATGTTCTTAATTACCGCTCAACCGGTTCATTAGTTTTAGAGTTAAAATCCGCCGGCTGTCCATTAATTTAAAAAAATTAATACTGGCACCTGTTTTGTACAGATAATAAAGTTCCTCTATTAATTTTTTACAAATAATTTATTGTCATTTTCATGTACATATACAGTTATTAATAAAAATAAACCATATTTGGTGAACCCACAGGGTGCAGCAATTAAAATAATAACAATGTGTACACAGACAAATGACAATACAAACACGCAACACAATCAATATACATAAAAGTTTAAACCTGGGTCATAGAATACTTAATAATATATCCGTTAAAACTTATCTTCTCACACGCCATATTATGCCATTCCTAATTTCAAATCAGAGGAGGCTGGATGCGGACGGTGGATGACAGGGTTTGGTGACTATTGGGAAGACCAAGTCTATTTCATTATTGTTTTTTTTTTACTTTATTTTGAGCACGTCCACGGGTAAAAGAGCCTCTTTATTACTGAACAGTAACAACTATGTTCAAATAGTTTCCCGCGAGTAACAATGAGTTTTCGAAGCTTAAGTACGTGGTTTCTTTATAATACCATAGGATTTTCAAGGAAAAGCATATATGCATATGCCAAAATTCGAAGGTGTATGTGAAGTCCACCAAATAGGCTTGGGGCACCGTGCTTAGACAGGGATTTCGCACAAAAGATCCTGCAGGGGCGAAGTGTTGCCATGTCTCCCTGGTCCCTGAGAAGATAAGATCTATTTTATATATAAAAGGAAAGTGTGTGTATGTATGTCCAGCCTTTTCTCCATAACCACCCACTGTCATGGTTGCAGTGGTAGATAGCCCTTGGTCTGCACTTGCAAGTAAGGAAGTTTGGTTACGGTGGGGGAATGTGAGTGATAAAAATGTGTGATGGGATACTTCTATCCTTTTCTAACACATTGTACGGTCATAAAAACTCGAGATTGTGCTGAATGGCGTTAAGTCCTTTTATGAGTGACAATATTAAGAATTTTTCTAAAATTTTCCAGAATGTTCTAGAATATTTTTAAATGTTTTAAATGAACTATTAAAATGTGTGACTGTAATTGGTCCAGAATGTTCTAAATTGTTCTCGAAATTTCGAACAAGATCTGGGATGTTCTGTTTATAATATCAGGAAAGCGACCTTGTGAATGCTGTCAATTGTCATGTCGGCCATCTGCGGGACCTTAAAATTCGCACCATACGTAACTTATCCACGCGAACGAAGTCGTGGGCAACAGCTAGTACTTATAAAAAGAAGTAGTTCAGTGGATGCGCGTACGCAAGCGCGGGCACAGCTAGTGTTCAAATAAAATCAAATTAATTCTACTTATGTTACCTGCAATTGACAAGTCTTTATCTAACTCTTCTACTTTTCCTGAGAAATGACCACCATTTTAGTATCACTTTTTTTATAACTGGCAGGAAGCCATTGCCTTTTTATAAGAGAAATATTTACTTAAACTGTGCTTCACTTTAATTTCCCGCACATGTCAAAGGACTCATCTGTGTTAAAAACGAAGTCTACCAGGAACGGCTCCAGGTTATATATTTACTTAGCAGAGAGGAGACACTCTAAAATAAGCCAACCTAAAAGCCGTAATCGAAAATTATAATTTGTAAATAAATGTTTCGTTGATAGATTATCAGAGTAATTTGAAATTAATACAGTGGGTAAAATGGTAAAATAGGGGACAAGGAGAATTGATGGAAGGATGCCCCTAAAAGTATTGCAGAAAGCGCTTGAGTCCAAATCTAAATCAACCAAATATATTTGTTTTAGGCAGTAAATTTGTCATCAAAAGATTCCGTCTTAAAAATAATAAAATATGCCTTAGTAAACAGTATATAAATAAATAATACATGTCTTCATATCATAATACATTATTAGTTCATTAAGCTGCAAATATCGATAAGGTTTTGCATGGCATGGTTAGCGAAATCACAGATTAATTAATTATAATTAATTAATTTTACGTATAAATTTTGAGATTTTGTGAGGGGGTTCAACAGAGAAGATTCTACTAAATCCGTCCCTGGCTGCACGTGCCCGTAGGTTGTGTCTCAAACGTGTATTCCGGGAGATTTGCCGCCAGCGCCTCGGGCCGCGCCTCGAGATCAAAGCACTACTTGACGCGTAATAGCTTTTAGAATAACTGTTTCTTTAGCTGGACGACGAAGTCGAAACTAGAGGGTGTTTTAGTTTATTTTTGAATAGGTACTTTGGGTATCGTATCTAAAGCTTACGTCCAGCAGTGGACGTTGATATTCTTACCGCGTAGTTTTAAAAAAGCCAGTAACTGCACAATGTGCAGATTTTTTTCTAGATTTCCTGAAATTAGAAATATCTTCATATTATTACCAATCCGTTATGTATGTATGTTAACATTTTCAATTTAATCGATCCAGTAGCTTTTTAGTTACCCGGCGGCCAGTTTTAAATTAAGTAGTTTTAATGTATTTTTCAAAATAAATTACTTTTTTTTTTGTAATTTTCGCATCATTGCAAAATCTGCAAGCATGTCGTCCTAGTAAATTTTAAGTTTTGACAAAAACCTTCGCTCTTCTTAATCGTACAGCCACATTCCCAATTAAATGACCAGCCCGATAACAATGTTAAAATTAGAACTGGTCATTTATCGTAGCGGATTCACTGTACCTACTTATATTACCTGTCAATTGTCCGCTCCTACGAACTCGAAAAATCCTTTATTAGTTAAAAATTATTAAAGTAACACCCCGTCATTATAAATACTTAATAAGATGTCACAGTCAAGTTAATTTTCATGAAATGTATACGGAGTTTACATTACTGCAATAGTTGCTGGACAACATTGTCTGAAAGAGCAAAATGGAGCCGAAAGTGACTGTCAGAAAAGATGACAAGGATTACAAAGTTAGCGCATTCTCATTTCAAGATTTGCAAAGCGGATAATTTGTAAAAGAAAACATACAGTTTATTTAGAAAAATGCGAAAATGGGGGAATTTGTATGTTTGTATTTCAGCGTAATATTAGAAAAAAAAGCTTACCAACAAAAGCGCAGACTTATTGGTCGTAATTGGAACAATGACTATTTACACAAATTGCTAATGCGTTGTTTTCTCCCATACAAATATTTATATTTGGATGATTTTATATTTTTAATTTTATTTATTAGGTCCCAAACAGACTATACATGAATTCCTGCATAAGAGAAACTTACAAATGTACATTGGCTAGATGCCACCCTAATTATAGGCAACGACAGCATGCCTTGTTTATGTTAAGTTAAAACTAATAATATACTTTACTATTTATAAGTCAAATTAAAATTAAGATTTTTATCTATATTTATTTATTATTTATTACATATAATAAAAGAGTAGAAAAAACAAAAGAAAAGCGAATCTGTACATTGAAGTTAAAAAAAAAATTTCACTGCCCGGACATTACTGAAGACCAGTAGAGTCCAAAAATATAATTAAAAAAATTCTTATCTGTCTGTATGTATGTATGTATGTACGGGCTAATCTTGGAAACTGCTGAACAGAATTTGACGGCATTTTCACTGTTTAATAGCTTTGAGTTCGGGCCTCATACTGGTATAAATCATATCTCAATAAAATGTCAGGATGATGATATACAAGTTGACCTCTCATTTCATATCATTTGTATGAAAGTGTAGTTCAACATTACTGGTCGATGCAAGAACTTAACAGAAAGTGACAGAGATGTTTTAAAGCTCATTTATAGATTTATTTTAGCTGATGTATTTCCACAAGTCTCGATACAAAAAGTTCGCTATTCGATAATTAGTGGCCCTGTATTAGACCGGTGATCGTCGACAATGTCAATATCGAAGCTGTTCAGGAGTACGTCTGCCTAGGACAGACAATATAGTTGGGTAGGATCAATTTCAAAAGCTGACAGAAGAATCCAGTTAGGGTGGGCAATCTGCTGCTATCTTTAATCAGTGCGTCCTGCCTGTCATGATTACAGGAGACGTGGACACTGATGGTGGGCCTGATCCACAAGATTCAAGTGGCTCTGCGAGCTATAGAGAGGGCAATGCTCGGGGTCTCTATGAGGGATATGATTCGTAATGAGGAGATCCTATGAATAACGAAGGTGACCGACATAGCCGAAAGAATTAGTAAGCTGAAATGGCAGGTCACATCTAACGTAGTACCGAACGGACGTTGGGGCAGACGGGTTCTAGAGTGGGACGCGAGACGTCGCACGCACCATCCACCACGCGCAGGATGGGACGCCCTGCCGGCAGGTGGATGGACGACCTGAAGATGGTGGCCGGAAGCGTCTGGATCTGTAGAGCGTTGTGGCATTCATTGGGGAAGGCCTATGTCCAGCAGTTTGACTGCAAAATAGGAAGGGAATAGGAGGGGAAGGAAGTCGGATGGGAAAGAAGAGAGGGATTAGGATAGGAGAGGAAAGATGAGGGGGCAGTGGTAAATAAAGGGCGTAGGAAGGGGTGGGTTAAGGGAAGGGGGAGAGGTAGGAGTAGGGAGAGGGAAGGGGTGGGGGAAAGGGTTTTCAACGTTGTGGGAAGGGGATGAAGAAGGAAAGAAAGAAAGGGTATGGAAAGGACAAATTGGAGGGGGGGGTGGGGAAGGAAATATCACCTAATTTGCACAATATTAAAATATATATTTTTTTATTGATTATATGATAATCTTTTAATTCATGATAAATGTAAATGTCAACTTTATTTAAAAAAAAAGCGGCCAAGTGCGAGTCGGACTCGCCCATGAAGGGTTCCGTAGCAGCAAGTAACATAATATAAAAGTTATTGTAGTTCGTTGTAACTTTGATCGATGTTTTAATAATAGTATTGTGGTTTACGATTTATGACTTATAAAAAAAAACTACTTACTAGATCTCTTTCAAACCAATTTTCGGTGGAAGTTTGCATGGCAATGTACATCATATATATTTTTTAGTTTTATCATTCTCTTATTTTAGAAGTTACAGGGGGGGGGGGGGACACATTTTACCACTTTGGAAGTGTCTCTCTCGCAAACTATTCAATATCATTTTTTAAGACCTATCCAAACGTATGGGTTTGATGAAAAAAAAAATTTGAGTTTCAGTGCTAAGTATGGGGAACCCCCAAAATTTAATGTTTTTTTTTTCTATTTTTGTGTGAAAATCTTAATGCGGTCCACAGAATACATCCACTTACCATAAATAAAGTGGCTGTGACATACGGACGGACAGACAGACATGACGAAACCATAAGGGTTCCGTTTTTTGCCATTTAGCTACAGAAACCTAAAAAACTGTGGTCCAACGGGCGAAACCGCCGCCGGAACGCTAATTTTTACCCGACTTCAAAAAAGGAGGTTCTCAATTGGATAGTATGTTTTTTTATGTAAGTATATAAATATTTTTAATGCATAACCAGATTAATAGTTTTATTTGAGGATTTAGTAATACACGTAATACGAATGTGTAATGTTAAGTTGTCCACGCGGACGAAGTCGCGGGCAACAGCTAGTTTATTAATAAATTACATAATCAAAAATACACTGTAATATATTTTATAATTAAACATTGAAAGTCAGAAAAATCAAATTTATAAATTAAATACATGGTTTAATGTTATTGTAATTGAATGTTTGTATGAGAGACATTATATTTATATTAGCTAAACGTCCAGTTATTAGGACAACAATAGAATTAATGTTTATCTTTAGTTTCAATACTTGATTCTTCTTACAGTTTTTGAACTTATTCTCCGATTCTGTATACTAAGTCGTTGCTAGTAGTAAATCGTAGCGCCCGTAGCATTACGATGCTACGCTCTGTAGCACTATGATCACTACGTGCATACTAGTGCACAATTTTGTCAGTCGTCTACAGGCTTAACTTTCTATTACATTGTGTTGTGGTGATCAAGTCTGTCTGCTGTTCATTGTGATCGTTAGATGTTAATAGATAATATATTTTTATTTTTACTATTTTACATACTAAAAATTTCATCCCACTTTGTATTATAAATACGAAAGTTTGGATGTTTGTTACAAGAATCACGCTTCAACCACTGAACGGATCGGAATGAAACTTGGCACACATATAGGTTACATCCTGAAATAGTTTTTATCCCGAAAAAACATCTCATTCCTACGGGAAACCAAAAATGATATCTATTTTGAAATTCAAAATGTGTCAATATCGAAACCTACGCGGACGAAGTCTCTTGCAAAATCTAGTATAAAATAAAAATAACTATAAGATTTCAAACATTTCGGTTGCCACATCTTTCACATCGAAACCGTTAAAACCGAACAAAAGAAGAGTAAACCTGACAATGTCATTTTACTCTTGTTGACATAATCACAACCTTACCAGCTTATTACGAGCGGCCACCGTTTGTAAATCCGGATATAACTTTAAAGCATCTTCAGACATGCATAATGCAGCGCCGACAGTCGGTTTTACTGAAACAACTTTACACTCCTTAATGCAGCTAATACTTCGCACTGCTTTTGAGACGCTAATAGCTCTGCCTTCAAAGAAGCTGCATTAAACAGAGCCGCTTTTAAATGTATGGAAATACCATACAAAAGGAACGGCTGGTTTTGATTAAATATTCAAACGAAATGAGTGTTAATATTATAGTGTGTATATAGGATCATGACTCACAAGGTCCTTCGTTACCCGTGTTACTACCAGTCTTACTACCAGTAGTAACACGGGTACTTTTTTTTGCCCGTGTTACAACTAACTGCTCTAGTAGTAACACGGGACAATTATTATTTCCCATATTACTACTAGCCATTACCTATGTTGACTCTTCCTTTTTCCAAAATCATTGACATTTATGACTTAATTAAGAAAGAAATATATTAGTGAGTGACGTTTATATTTTGCTTATTATATGGTGATAAGATGTTTTTTGATTTCAATGTAATTTGCACTGACAATCGAATGTCTTTTCATTATGATAACTCGTAGTTCCTATTTCATAGATAACTTGGTAGGACTGTAAAATAAGATAGAAGTGACTTTTAGAACTTTACTATTAAGGTGCCTTCTTGGCATGCCTATACAGAATGTGTAATAAAATAGACCAGCTGGTTAAATGATAGAAGTAAGTAGTATGATATAAAAAAACCTTATTAGAATAACTTTTTAAAGATTCAAGTTGAAGTTACACTAATTTATTATACCCATCTGCTGTGTAGTATCAAAGGTTTTAAATAATACCAAATATCGGTGCACTTAAACAATTTAAAGATTTCAAAAATTCACATTGCTTGTTTATTTATTACGTAGTTATATTTAGTACTCTCTGGATTTAATATCAACATCAAAGAAGTATGCACGGTGGGATTCGTAGCAGTGCAAGTTTAGGTGGCTCTAAGTTAGGACTAGGTAAGATGAACAGATTGAGAGATTTTAATTTCTGAAGGCAAGAAGTTTTGTAGACATTTCAATATGTGAAAGGAAAAGTGAACCTTCTGACTTATTGATTAAAATGCACACTCCAGCAGAGGTTGCTATCTAGCATCACACCAATATTTTCTCTATTAGCGTAGCCATCGGTCTCCTATCAAAACACACGGGTGGTAAAAGCCCCAAGCAAGTAGTCCAGTAGACTGTACATACCCGTACATCGGCTACTGATAATCATTGTCTGGGAAATATTTGGGTTAGTATAGGTTAGATGCGGAGGTTGGAGGACCGGATGTGGTGGCGTTCATTGAGGAAGGCCTATGTTCAGCATTGGACGTCTCAGGGCTGATGTGATTATGATGAATAGGCCATACCAAAGTTATAGCCATATGAATTTTTCCAGGAACAAAAAGCCTTAATAAATTTTAAAATAATAATCCTACAGCGTTATATCAAGTATTCTTTTCGAATTAATATTTAACTGACTGATCCACTGCTTCCAAGAGGCTTGACTCTTTGTTTGATATTAAACAATGTAAATTATTCCTCACAATAACCAATTGTGTTGCTTTACAATTTCTCCGTTCTAGCAAAGAAAATTGTTTACAGCATCTGATTGGAGTTGCGATTTTCCAACGTTACAAAAAAACGTTGAGACGAGAAGCTAATTTGTATATTTCTAGCAAAATCATAATAATGTCGCTAATTAACTATACTTATATTGCTGTATTTTGTTTTTAAGGGAAGAGAGCTATAGAGTATTGGGTATATTTAGGTAGTGTATACGAGATATTCGGCAAAGTCTTCAGGATAAAAATGCACTTGTAGGTGGATTGTGTTACGCAAAATGCTGTGATAAAAAAAAATATTTAAAAGGTGCAGTCGGAAATAATGTTTGTTGACTAGCCGCCTATCGGAATTTAGTCGTGTTGTACAAATCGGGTAAAATCGGTTAACGCCGTATTATAATTTCAAATATGGAGTTGCAAACACGGGCAAATTACGAATGATGGCTAGTGGATTGACCATAATTACTTCTGACCGTACATCAAAAATTAACATATTACTTAGTAAGTACATTATTATTTATTAAACTAGGAGTATAAAAGAAGGAATTTTGACAAAATAGAAGAACTAACAATATTAGTCGTCTGCATAAATATTGACACACAGTTGTAATATTCCAGGAAAATTTCATTTTTAATCAAATCAGCGAAGAGAGCTATTCATCCCAAAAGAACATTTAAACACAAATGAACGACGGCACGTTGATTCATCGCTCTCTTTTTAAATTCCACTCCAATAATTAATTGAAAATATTGTCACAGTATAAAATTAGACATCGATTCGGAGTTTTGACTAGAGAGTCCTTTATTTCTTGGAATCTATAGAATAAGTATAATACATAGAACGTCTGTCTCTATAGAATTAATCAGATGGTTCTTTATTTCATTTATAAAAGAAAAACAAGGATACGCGCAGAGTGAGACGCCCCGCCGCCAGATGGACCGACGACCTGAAGAAAGTGGCCAGGACCGGCTGGATGCGGAGGGAAGAGGACCAGGTGTGGTGGCGTTCATTGGGGAAGACCTATGTCCAACATTGGACTTCTAAGGGCAGATATGACGAAAAGAAAAAGAGAAAATGATTGTCCGTGCGTCTGAAACAAACATTAGAACAGCACCAACGACGGCTCATTTCGTGTCAATTTAGGTCAATTATTGTGAATTTCGAAGTAGCATCGGTTAAGAGGTAATCACATTGATAAACGCACTCGATAGCGACTAGCAGTCGAGTCTACTTGTCAATTCCATTGGAGTGCACTTTGAGCAAGTCGCATCGAGTGGCGACGGTGCAACCTGCATAATGCACATCGGAAATAGGTGCAACGGAAGCATGAGCTCGTATTTAGTTTTTCAAGTAGTTTGCATGTTTATTTGATAACGGATATCCATTTACCCGGAGTAGTTAAACGTCAGAACTTTGGAAGAATGGATCGATAATATACTTCGTGGGTTTGGAAAGTAAACAATTCAGCATTTTCATGTAAGAAATTTGTCAATTAATAAGGTGTCATCACTAGTTAAATTATCATTAAGTACTGTATTCATAAACGATGTGACAAAAAGAATTTGCTGCTTGAGATACTTAGGGCTTTTTAAGTAAAATTATTTTTGTTCTCTTTTATCCCTGCCATGTTGAATTTAGAGACCGCATTGTAAATTTTTTATAAGTTTGTGTAATACCTGTATTTCGAAAACGGTAACATAATTTGTTATAATTAAAACTCGTATTCTGATGTCAACAATCAAATATATAGGTATAGATTTTTTGGGTCAGGCTGGCATGGTACATAACCTTCCATGTACTAACCCTACTCGCATACATGTATAATGCTTACGCCTTGGTCCCAGAGGGGTAGGCTGAAACGATGTATCGCACATTCCAATTATTCTTTTTTTTCTATACCGAGTTTAGTATATCCACAATTCAAGTAAGTTTCTTCCTTTGAAAGAAATCATAAACTAAATTTTCGCTCCACGAATTTATTGCTGAAATATAAAACCACATAAAACAAAGGCAAATGACGTCGTTTCCGCAGTGCCAACAAGCAGAAAGATAATTATCTTTTTAGACTTTAATTTATTACACGAGATACAAGATATATACCTTAAGAAATGAACTTGGTGACGACGTTTCTTTTTCTTTTATTATCTTCTGAATAAAAAATTAACGCTTGTGAGCTAATTTAATTTGTCGGCGGTAATGAGGAAGCGCAATGTTTGTCTAAGACTCTTCATGTTTTATTAACGCTAGTACCCCAACCAAAGACTATCTAGTTTACAGTGCAGTGGGACCGTCGAACCCTATATACAAAGCTGTCTCAAAACTGTTTCACAAAAAAGTCGAAGTTACGAGATAAACATAATAACATAGCTTATCCTCATATCCCATCCCACTAATATTATAAATGCGAAAGTTTTGATGTTTGTTACTCAATCACGCTTCAACCACTGGACGGATCGGGATGAAACTTGGCACACATATAGATTAGGTCCTGGAATAAGGACGTATGATAGTTTTGATCCCGAAAAAACATCTCATTCCTACGAGAAATACATAATAATTTGTGATGTTAAGCTGTCCACGCGGACAAAGTCGCGAGCAACAGCTGGTCGGTATAAAAAATTGAAAACTGTATAAATTTTTTTTGTTACAACCGATTTAGGTCGTTGTGAATGAAATTCATGCCGATCTCAGCTTTTCTAACGTCGAAACGAAATCCTTTCCTAGAGGATTCAGTTTCCTACAACGCAGGTGCAGTGGCGGACATAAGAAGGATGCAAATGTATCTAACAAAAAAAAAAGTTTTTATGGGTATATATACGGAGATTTAAAGTTTTCTAGAAAAGCAGTTAATTGGTAACTGTAATGTAAACATCTTATTATCTATACAAAGATAAAAACATGAAATTAGTTTTAGATACGGTCTGAAGTGCAGCAAACGGTCAGCAGTAACTACAGCGCAACATTGTTTGAATTGCGACGTGCAACAAATTCATTCCCGCCCTGAGAATTAAAATGTAATGCCTCTTGTGACTATACACCTACCCTTAACTTCAAATCAAAATCCTTTATTACACGTGCGTACACTTGGTACATTTATTCACGTAATTTTTTTACTACCTACCGCTTCCTGAGTGTTAGCGCTAAAAAGACGAAACGGCGCAACAACTTCCAAACACGTCTTTTCTAACCGGAAAATACATGTATGATTGCAGTTGAAAATTGAAAATACATGTACGATATATGACTCAATTGAATTACTCTTCATTGCACGACAAAAAAACACAGTAGTATCTAATAAATAAAATCGTAAACTTCGCGTGTCTGTACATTGAAGATATTTGCAAAAAAAATAAGGGATCTAAGGATGAGCAATAGAACACATTTCGATTATTTTTGGAATTTATGTCTGTTTGTCTGTTCGTTTGTGCACGCATCACGTAAAAACTAATAAACGGATTTTGAAAGATTTTCCACATAAACATGGGGCTTAACTCGGAATAACATTTAGTCTTTAATTCATCGCAATCGGCTTACTCAATCAATGGACATTTTTAGTTTTCAAATTCATTAGTAGGTAAGGTTAGTATGCAATATAACAAGGAAGTATAATTTAATGTTCGGTACTATTCGGATTGCGATGAGTTTGGACTCCATTTGTAGCTGTAGTGGTTGTGGGCGTGGGCGTGAGCGTGAGCGTGGGCGTGGGCGTGGGCTCGGGCGTGGACGTGGACGTGGATGTGGAGCGGGAGCGGGAGTGCATTCTGTAATCCACGCGAGCGGAGCTGCGGGAACAGCTAGTACAGTAATAAGAATGTAGGTAGCAATAGTAGTTATTCAGCACAAGTGGCTAAAATGTTAATTTTTAAATGCAAACTCTACTAGTTATAACATCTACCATTATTCTATCTACATAGTTCTGTTTTCTTGCCACGAAGTGCACACAAAGTTTATCCCCTGTCCCCGGCTGAATAGAGATGCAACATGCATTATTCACCTGGTTGCCCCCAACTGTGCCTGCTTAGGCACATTTACAAACTACCTACACTTCATGCATTGGTTATCGTCCCAGCTTCCTGCGCTATTTGCTAACTGTTTTAAAGACTCTGTGGACTTGCTTTAACTTAAACTAGATTGTGTAAACTCTGTGAAAATTCTCCAAACCTACTTGTAGATAGGCTTGATTTTTTTTGTATAAAGAAGTCGTCATCATGTACTCGTATTCATTAGGTCTACTCCGTATTTCGACAAATTCCTTCCTTCGACGAAAAAGGTCATATCAAGTGTAACGGGTCATTTGATATATTCGGATAAGCGTTTGGTGTCTAACTATCTGTCGAACACTCTTAGCGCTCACTGCTTAATATGTATGGCAGGGCTACGATTTTAAAATTTCAGTACACAGTATTTCGATCACACTGCAGACTTTTCAGTGAAGACAAATATAACTGCTTATATTGAGTAAGAAGAGTATATACAGTTCGTCAATCCACTTTTTATCTGCGTAATGAACCACAAAATTTGCCGTGTGGTTTCCGGTAGAGTAGAATAGGACCACTCCAACTTTTCCCGTGGATGCCATACAAGGCGACTAAGGGAGTACATTATAAAACATCAATCAGGCCTCCCCAACCCGTCTGGCCAGCGCGGGGAGTGTAGGCCAAATCCTCCATCTGTCCCCGGCAAATGAGAGAGGGTTGTGCGCCTGCAGTGGAGATTAAAATAACCTGATGATGAACCACAAAATAATTGGATTGAGTTTATTTAAAATTAGTTAATTTTCTTCTTTAATTTTCTCTTAATCTAATTTCCGACATGGATGTAATCTGAAATATAAAGTCATTTGACATGCAATCGTCAAGGCGTATCACGGAGCGAAAAGCGGGCGAAGGAAAGTCGCTTTGCGATATTGCATTGCGCAAAGTGGAGATACATCGGCTCTGCCTACCCCTCTGGGACCAATGCGTGAGCATTATTTTATGTTTGACATGAATTCAATGAACGTCTTACAAGGTGGGAGGGGGACATTCAATAAAAGTTCGTTACGTAAAAAGTGTAGGTACTTTCGAGAGCTTTGTGTCACTAAAAACAATCCCGCTTATAAGTTTTTTATTTCACAATGACGCACGCTTTAATCTTCTCCTTATTCAAACATCCTCAACTTACCGTATCCCCGAAAACATTTCCAGACCGATATTGACTTATAAATTCGCAGATTTTTATGTTTGACCCCACCGCCGATTGTCGGACGCTCCTTGGAGTGCGGCCAAGCGGGGACATGCATTAAACTTGCATACTACCACTGACAGGCCGCTCTTTGCTCTCACATAAATAATGCTCAGAGCTTTCACATTCTTTGTAACAATATATTGTAAGTGCTTATCTGTTTGAGTATACCAACCAAATTTAGCAGAAAGACTTTATGATTTTGTGGTATTGTCGATATTTATGAAATCAATTTTCCCAATGAAGTGATCTGCCAGATAACTTTCATCGATATAACTCAAAAAGTTAGTACGCTGAAGTGGGACTCGGCTGGGCATGTTTGTCGAAGAACCGATAACCGTTGGAGTAAACCGCGACTGGGCAGGTGTAGTGTGGGACGCCCCCTGCTAGACCGAGCAACGATATCTGCGTAAGGCGGCTGGCAGTGACTATATCAGAAGAACCGAGGATCGGGTTCAGTAGCGCACCTTGGGAGGCCTATGTCCAACAGTGGACTCTTGCAGGCTAAGGATGATGAAATCAGTCTTCGTACTCTTGTATATTTTTTATTTTCATAAATGTAACGCATACTGACAGCCTGCCTGTCCTCAAGGTCTCTGTCGAACACACACCTGAAATTTAAACAGTGTTTTAGTATTTAAAAAATAACAGTTGCTGATCTCATTATGACCCTTTAGTTTCATTTACGTACATTGAGCGAAATAGCTGTGATAAAACATGATCCTTTACCACTCGACAAATTATTGACAGCTAAATGGGGGGAAATAAACGAGGAAGTTAAAGTCACTTCAAAGACTCATTCAATTTTATTCAATTGAATATGAATCACTCAAACAACGATATTCCATTACCAACTCAAAAACATTTGAGCGAGTGACGTAGCGAACTCAATGGAATGAAATTTGAATAATTGTTAGTAGCTCCGCGGGCAATGCTAGAATATAACAAAAATAAATAAAAACTATCTCGACTTCTTGAGGCAATCAAATTGTGATCTTGGAGAAGTATGAAGACTGGAGAAAGAAATAAATCAATTAGCATGCATACTTACATAATGGTCAAAGAAAGCAGAGATATCGCAAAAACAGTGTCTGCTTCCCTTATACTCTGTTGGAATCTTAGAGAAAAACAGAGCCCACGGCATGGCGTTATCTTCCGAAACATTCTGTCATCCACGCACACTTGTACCACACCCCCGTCACTCCATACAAGCAAACAGATGTAATTAAATATGTGTAATAGATGTAATAAAAAGAAAAAATTAAATTAAATTAAATACCTATTACTAGAAGAGCTCTAGTCTGTCTGTATACGCGTTGTGATGTGTGCGTAAACTTTGTAGGGCTGCTACATTCACCGAGAGCGCGCGAGCTCACTAACTCTTTCTAACTTATAGCGTCGATCTCCCGGCACCGGTCGATTTCACGCTATCCCAGTAACGCGTACTGCCATCCGTACTCTGTTTTGCGGGCGAAGTTAAACAGACGGGGGACGTGAGTGTCGCTTCTTTACGATGTCGCTACAAAATATATTGCACACGTAATAAATTGAACAACACATTCATAACCTCTCGTACACGTAGATACATTTCGACACGGCGCATGACCGGTGGTATTGTACTTTCGGCAAAGGGTAATCTCAGTGTGGCGAGCTCTTTAAGTAGAACACATTAATATTTAGCGATTGGCGACTCCTCTCCGGTGTTGCTATATGGTTGGAATAGTAAATTCAATGTTCTTTATTTGCAACTCAATATTGTAACTTTATGTTTTGTCTGTGATTCATCTGATTCTTGTTGATACGGTTCTTTATCTCCTGCGTGGGAAATTACGGAATGCTCTAAACAACGTTTATATATCTAACAATGACATTGTATTACTTCTACGCCCACCATAACCTTCTAATATTGAACCAGTCATAACAATATTAGAAGGAAAGACGGAATGTAAAGGGCCTAAGGGTTCCATCCATTTCTACTGCCGATTCTTCGTCACCGCTAACACCTCCCTCAGTGGTAGTAAATAAAAGATAAATACCAAAAACCAAAGTCATAATCCTTCCTACTAATATTATAAATGTGAAAGTTTGGATATTTGGATGTTTGTTACTCAATCACGCTTCAACTAATGAACGGATCGGGATGAAGCTTGGCACACATATAGGTTAGGTTCTGGAATAGGACATAGGATAGTTTTTATTAACCATCTCATTCCTACGGGAAATACTTAATAATTTGTGATGTTAAGTTGTCCACGCAGACGAAGTCACGGGCAACAGCTAGTATGCAATAAA
The DNA here is from genome assembly GCA_947086405.1 of Esperia sulphurella. Classification (NCBI taxonomy): domain Eukaryota; kingdom Metazoa; phylum Arthropoda; class Insecta; order Lepidoptera; family Oecophoridae; genus Esperia; species Esperia sulphurella. The sequence goes on along the minus strand of OX352274.1, from coordinate 4,296,825 downwards.
TTTAATTAACTTTGACTTTTGCTACATAGAAAACCAAACGTATAGCGTTTACGTCATATCAGCAGTTTCAGGAGAGAACGGGATTACTAGGAATGAAAAATAGCTTCGAATATAAAACTGGTAACCTGGAGGCAAGCTAGAGTTTCATAAGTCGAACAAACACTCTAGCTACAGTAATTCGTACCTAGCTATCTCTACCGTACACTCAGGCCATAACTACTTACTGATTCCCGTGGCATATCCGCTCGCAGGTACGTAGCTAGGGCTGAGTTTTGGGGGTCTAGGGGGTCTGACATTAACTGTCTGGACCTTTAACAACTACAAGTAATGAAACCTTTTGGGAAAACTTTCTTGTCGTTTGTAGACTAAATATTGTCCGTAGTCTTCGTGTCTTCGTTCTTGTCCTCGAAGTCGTCCTTTGACCTCTTCTAGTGCAGTGACAGCCTGTCAGCCTGCCTGCCATCTCTAATGCACGCTTACAGGCTTTTTTCTATGTCTATCTTACCGCTGTACTTTTTCTTAGCATAAACCTACACAGGTTATAGTTACAGACATGTTACTTGAACTCTAATTTGAACCGGCGCGGCGCTTAAACAAATCAGAGCTCAAATTAATTACATGTCGCCAACTATACCCTCCTCACACCTCTCTGTAATGGCGTCATCTCTTGTGTTAATCATTCCGTGAGCCAACACCTTAATTATTTAACAAACTCCTAGGTGAGTGTTAAGTGAGTTGAAAACTAATAGTACCGCAGACGTGTCCAGAAGCGGAATCTAATATTGATTACTTGAGCCCACGATCTGCTCGAACATGATCCGACTTTGGGGCTCAAATAAACAGATACTGACTGAATGGAAATTTCCAAATAAGCGGCGAAACGGCTGATTTCATTACAAGGTAAGATTAGAGACCGGTGGTCCCTTAAGATAATTAAATACCTTTCCCGAAATGCCAGCAATAGTTACTTGGGAGTATTGTTATTTACAGATTGTAACAAAATACTTGAGCATTTAGTACCGCATAGTTCCGTTAACTCTTGTACAGTCGAGCAGTGATAGCTTTAAAGACGATATTCGTATGCAGGAGCTGACTGCGTAGTATGTCTAGATATACTTTTTGACTAATGATATTCATTTAAGAACCCGTTTTATGTAATTGTCGTAATTTTTTTTGAATGGTTATGTTCTTGATTTAATGAATTAGTAACTATAATGTAACTGTAACCATAATTATGTAATGAACAATTCGATACCTCCAATGAACACTACGCCAACTTAAATTTGGGTAAATTTTTATTTATCAAAATCGAGTTTTTTTTTCTTAAAATTCACGGAGCGTAATAATTAAAAAGTATATGATGACTCGATTTTGATAAAAACAAAATTGACCCGAATATAAGTTGGCGTAGTGTTCATTGTAGGTAACGAATTTATCTCTAACGCGGGGTATTATATGTAGAGCACACATAATTTGAATATTAAAAAAAGTATTAGGTATTAGAAATTTTTTCATGTCTTTATAATATGTATATGTGTGGGAAGCCCCCTGGCTAGATAGAGCGACAATCGGCGTAAGTTAGCTGGCAGTGACTGGATGAGAAGAACCGATAGGATGTGTACTGTACGCTTTATGGGAGAGCCCTATGTCCAGTAGTGTACACTTACAGGCTAATGATGATTTTGATGATATACTACCGGTTCATTTTTTGTTCTATTTCCTTTAAGATACTAAAACTTTGAAATATTTGTTATAATTTAAATTTGGTGCCATAATGCTCCACTGCCGTCAAATAAACATCATTATATAACATTCGATTCTATACTGAAAGTGTATTTCACGTTTGCTCTTCAATACATATTCTATATTTATTAACACTATGCCATCACGGATTCTGAATATTAACGTTTCAAATCACCTGTTCCACAGTTTTTTAATACTAATTTTCATAAAAATCTGTACAGAATTTCGCGAAAATGGATTTTGTATTTCTTTATCCTAAAATCTATCATTTTGTTAATGTTTCGGAATGTAGGTAATATGACTAGTGTTAATATATTCATTTCCCTATTCATTATGTCATAAAAAGTTGTTTTGTTAACATTTAAAGTTGACTCTCATTGTGAATGAGATACATAATTAACACGTTAGTGGACAGTACATCTTAGACGTAATACCAGTGGCACCTACCGTGACGGTACGTCTATGGACGCCGTATTTCGTATTATTTCGTCGTCTAATGCCGCATCGAAAACTCCCGTCACGTAGGCTATGTCTATGAACGTGTTAAGTAGGTACAATGAACAGATTTTTATTATTCCATTTGTCGAGCACTTAGTCTCACCTGTGTATTCTTTGTTTAAAAAAAACTCTCGTTTCTATTTCTTAGAAGTTACTATTAGCCTTCATAAAGAGCTTTTAAAGTCGACGCCATTTTTTATCAGAAATTCTTGGAAATATAACTTTACTGTTTGTTAATGTTTTTTATTGGGGATCCTTTATAAGGGTATCCGTTTTAAATCCGGACAGACAAAAAAGGTTTACTGTAAGTTACAGCAAAGTTTTTGGTCCGTCCGTCTATCCGGATTCGGCTTAGCGGTACCTCAAAAACTAGTGTACCAGTTAAGCTGAAATTTTAAACGTACATGCAAAATTGCCCAACAAATGATTGGACAAGAATGTACCAATATTAAAGAAAAACTTAAACTGTTTATCTACCAGATATTTAACTCGATAAATACTTAATTGATTCTGTTGACATGTGGGAATATAAATTAATCACATGTACCTAACCTATTTTAATTCTTATCTTGTATATGACGTATACACTTCACTGTAATTTTGTCTCTTGTAATTTTTGTTCGACAATGATACAAATAGAGAGACAAATATTCAAACTTTTCTAAGTATTCAAGCATTTATAAGATTCCTTAGTTTTATACAAGTACTCTATAAATGTTCTTTTTAAATTTTATTCATACTTAATTTTATTACATTTTTATTTTTTCCTAAGCCATCCTACTGAAACCACTGGGTTTATTTATAGGATGGTTGGTCACTACTTTTACAAAACCTTTGCTGTTGCTAAAATAGAAAATAATATAATGTAAAATATGACGAAAAACGAACTTGTCGAATATTGTGTCTATGATAAATAATGAAGCGAGGAAAATAATGATTTTCTCCATCAATTTAGTCATAAGCCAAACATAACTAAACATTAAGAAATAGAAATACTACTAGCACTAAACTATAAGTAATTAAAAAGGCCGTCGAGGTGGTCGCACTGGGGCATTGTGCCCAGAAGGCTGGCGACGTTCCCTCTTTGTATGGCCAAACTAATAATCCGTTGCCTGAGGTACTGGCCAGTGAAATATTATCTTGTAAAAGTAAAGAACTATAGAGACTTCATGTATTAATTACTTATTCGAACTTTTGCATTAACAGTAACCAACTCTTACCAACTTACGCTATTCTTTATTACACAACAATTGCTGATAAATAAGTATTCAGACAACAATACTCATTCCAGCCTTCACTTTGAGCATTCTCTTAAAATTAGTCAGAATACCAACCTAAATTAAACCAATTAATTATCACAATCTGAGTAATAAATTAAGATCCAATCATTGGTATATACGACCCCAAGAGACAATAACCCTGCATAATGGATTATTGGAGACGAGCCGTGGTCCTAATGACCTTAGATGGGACTCTATAGTAGGATTAGAAGCACCAGCGCTAAGAGCATTATACCACACCTGTGCTGTACAGTGTGGATGAGGTCACGGGGAGAGACTTAGCGGGAGCTTAAGAGATTTCCGTTTTGGCATACGCTTTGATTCAAAAAGCATTTTTTTACGATTTATATATACTTTTTAGTGATTTTTTTATTGATCTTTCTGTCTGTCCGCCGGATTACTCGAAAACTGATGGAATGATTGAACTTTAAAAAACATGTGTGAAATTGCCCGGCTATAATATGAAATTTTAGGAATAACATTAATTTCCGACGGACCCACACATTATGTACGCCGTTCATGTTGTTGACCTTGGTATGGAAACTTTACTAGCTATCACAATATTGTGTGGACTCACCCTTATTCAACGCTGCATTAAGCGCTAAAACACCCTGCAGAATTGCTTTCCATTTATCTGGGAATGGTTCCGCATCATTCTAGTTCTATACTTAAGTCTGTATACACAAAATACAAAGTATATATTCATCATCATTATCATCATCAGGTTATTTTTGTGTCCACTGCAGGAGCACAACCCTCTCTCATCTGCCGGAGACAGACGGAGGATTTGGCCTACACTCCCCGCGCTGGTCAGACGGGTTGGGAAGGCCAGTATATATTAAGGAGAAGCAATTGTTTTAGTATAGTTCCCAGCTTAGAATAGGGCCACCCCCAATCTTCCCTTGGGTGTCGCCAAGGCGACTAAGGGATTGCATCAGGGACGGGCAGCAGCGTTATTAAGACTATTAATGCGATCACCAATTCGCCTGCCAAGCGTGGTGATTATGACCAATCCCCAATGGACAGCCCACAAAAAGTGGCATTATATTGGGAAGGGCGATGTTCAGCAGTGGAGGTATTACGACTGATGATGATGATGAATCCTTTTAAACTGTAATCTTATGGTGCTATATTCAACTTACAGCCAGTTGGTATTGCAGACTTAGTGCCTGACTGCTTTGACTGGGTGGCTAAGTACACACATGTGTGTACCAGACCATAGTGACAGGGACCATAATGGCAGACTAGGGCCAGAAGACGAGCTGCTTCGCTAAAAGACAAGACACTTATCCGCTTAGAATAAGTTACCTAAGCAAATTAAAATAAAGATTGTTATATTGTAACAAGTGCCAAATATTAGACTATCGTTTTGAAAATTACTGATTTTTAATAGAGTCTGACTAGATTAAAATGGAGCAAATTGTAAATTCTCTCTGGATCACGCCGTCTCAATCTAAAACACTCGACAATTCAAACAACGATTTGAATTCGGCCTCAATTCATTCTGCCGCTCGATTTTGGATTCCTTTCCCCAGGACCAAATCTAGGTCTCCTAGTGGACCTGTTAAAAATTAAATTTAAGATGAATAAATGATTGAAGCAGAAGAATTTAGTTTTACATAACATAATAATAAGCTTCATAATTCAAAAGTCGCTCCGCTCATTGACGCATAATATAATAATGGTGGGTCTTTTTTTACGAAAGGAAGTAGAAAAGGGTCAGACAGTCCACTTGATAATAACTAGCTGTTGCTGAGGACTACGTTGGAATGACTCGTGTATGCTCATGACCCATTTACCTTCAAACCGGAACACAAAAATGTTTGCATTGCTACTTGGTGACAGAAATAGGTAAGAGGGTGGTACCCAACCAGACGTACCCTAGACCACCCGTAAAAACCTGTTCAGTTTACGAGTAGCTGTAATTAAAAGCTTGGAATTATACCAAAGAATAAGAAGCCAAACGTTCGAAAGCCGGAGTAGACCGAAATAAATGACGTAATAAATAAGAGGCCTATATTTTGCAGTGGGCTGAAATTGTCGCCTTCATCCTTAAAATTCCTGATTTGTATCGTATTACTTAGTCTCAAACGATAAATATTTACATAACTATATGTGCTGCTTGGGAATCAAACTCAGCGATTGATACGTACCATTCTTTAGCGCCCCCTCTGAATCCATCCCTGCTCTGAGACAATTGTCTTCGTTACTCAACATCGAGGCGGGCTCGCATCGCCCTGAATTGTTAACATTGCGCCATTCCGCCAATGTTTCCGCGATCCCGCCGATTTCCCACGTGACCTCTTGTAATTGAACCTTTATTCGGAGCCTTTTTACAAGGTACGCTGTAATATTTCAAAGAGACAGTCTTGAAGGGATTTTCTCGTTAGGTTTCTTTGTGTTTTCATTGGCATTTGAATACGTAATTTACCTGTTTGTGATAACGTTACGATAAGCGATCAAAGGTCCCATTGACCTTAGTCTAGAGGTTGTATTTATTACATGCCTCAAAACAACTGAGAGACCATATTTGTTTATAAATATCTATTATTTTATAAACAATATTAGTATGTATTTCCCTTTGATATATGCAAATAAATCACAACAAACTGAAGCCTATTTTTTACAGTCTAACGCCACAACACGATTTAAGGGGATGCACTGAAACTTTTTGCCTGCTGCATGTATTGCCGTGTGGTTCCCGCCTTAGAATAGGGCCACCCCTGATCTTCCCGTGAGTGTCGTCAAGGCGACAGCAGCTTTCTCCTGTGTATATTAAAATCATTAATTACTGCGATCACCAATCCGCCTGTCAAGCGAAAATCCCCCAAATGGTCAGTCCACCAAAAGTGGCATTCTATTGGAGATACTTATGTTCAGCGGTAGACGTAATTTGGCTGATGATGTTGTATTGCCATCTTGGGCATCCTTGATTAGTAACCACTATGGTAAATTTAGGCTTAATAATTGACGTAGGACGCTCCACCTTTTGCTAGGTATTCCTGATTTCAGCTTCCGACTACTATTGTGTAAAATAATAACGCCAATAAATCTATTACTTACTTTAAAGGAATTGTAGACAACGGCAATAGAGGAGTTACGAAGCTAGTGTTTCGACATCAGATATCTATTATACTTGTTGCGGTTGCCCCGGGGCATCTCGAGCACGCCCCGAGGCACCGCAATTTCGCCGTGCACTAATACCGGACTTACCGTCCCGTGCACATTCGATTCCAGACTAAACCCGTTCTCAGATACTAAATTGACATTTTGTTTGGTGAAGCTTCCTTGGTAGCAGCGTTTTGTTTAGTACAAAGCAGTATAACCATGTTCGACTTGAATTTATGAACCAACAGTAGCTGGAAAATATCCTATTTGGGACTCTTCCGGAATGTCTTGGCTCCAAAAAAAGTAAACGCATAAGAAACGAAAAATTCAAATGTAAGCGTTTGTTACAATACGTGCGTGATCACGATTATTCAGGATCCTGCTCAAACTGTGCATTATTTTGGTTTTAGTTTGTAACTAACTATAACATAATATAGCATAAATTCTAAAATAATGTTTAGTTATTATATTAAACGTATTGACAAGCCTACGCCGGAGGTTGGTTCAAGCTGCTTCGTTTTACCTACTTTAATTTTCTCATCAATTTCTGCCACTGAAAGCTCGCGTATCATATTTTCATAATGACGTGAACCAGAAAGACGAAGTTTGGTCAGATTAAAGTAGTAAAGAAACGTACCGATTAAAAAGCGAAGTTTTTAAATAGAAATCTTCAAGACTACACATCTGAAACAACTAATAACAAAACAGAAACTTAGCAACAAAATTCCAAGTTTTCTCCGCTGTTTTAAGCGAAATACCACCCCAATAAGGCTACAGCTATTCGCCAAGGGCTATAACAGTATGTCTGAACCCACCTTAATGTGTTTAATACATAAATACGACGTTTGTCCGTCTCAAACTCCGCTCCTATGAATTTTGTATGCGCAGAGTGGCCGGGCCAACTGTTCTCAAATTACCCGGATACCCGGGGCCAATAGGGCCACCGACAAACCGTACTTAAAATACAGTATGGTAATTACCGGGAGTCGGCTACTTTAACTCGGTACTTATCCTAATAGAATTTTCTAGGAATAACTGTATAGTCTTTTAATTGATACTAAGTGTCTAACACCACTGGACTATATTCATTTAATTTAAATTTTCCCTGTTAATGAATGCAACTTGCTTCGTTGAGGGAATGAAACATTTACTAATAGAATAAACAGTTCGGTCACACCGTACAACTTTCTCACTAATGCCTTAACACATTTTAGTGAAAAAACTTACTTTTATTATAACCTAAAATAAGTTAGGTTTCCAAAATACCAAAAATAAAAAAAATACATGCAATATAGCCGTCTTTCCGTTGTGGACTGAGCAATACTAAGTCAATGTACTTAGTTTTGTAAAGACCATGCGCAGTAAGTAGTCACACATCTTTGATTATATAGAAGACAGCGGCTGACTATAATAGCTGTTTCCCTTAGGATGCCCGTGTGCTGCTTTAGATAATACTAGCTGTTGCCTGCGACTTCGTCCGCGTGGACAACTTAACATTACACATTACTAAATCCTCAAATAAATCTATTAATCTGGTTATGCATTGAAAATATTCATATACATAAAATAGCCTGCCGACGGCGGTTCCGCCCGTTGGACTACAGAATTAATGGTATTTTTTTTAATAAAGTTGACATTTACTTTATGTTTATCATGTATTAAAAGATTATCATTTAATTATTTATATTTTTTATGTTTTAAGTTTGTGCAACAAGTTAGCTGTTTTTGTTTTATTAAGAAAATAATATTTATTCCCTTTCCCCTCTTCCATTGTCTTTGGTTTCCTCTGTCAGCTTCCATGTCGAAATTAATTCTACCCAACTGTATTGTCTGTCTTAGGTAGATGTACTCCTGAACAACTTCGATATTGACATTGTCGACGATGACCGATCTAAAACAGGCCACTAATTATCGAATAACGAATTTGTTGTATCGAGCTTATAGAAATACCCTGAAATAGAATAGCTAAAATAAATAAATACTATAAATGAGCTTCAAAACATTTATCTCGCTCTCAGTCAAGTGTTTGCAGTGTCCAGTAATGTTGAACTATACTGTCATACAAATGATATGAAATGAGATGTCATCTTGTAGATCAACCTCCTGACATTTAATGACATATGACTAATACCAGATTGTGTCTCGAACTCAAAGTTATTATACAGCGAAAACGCCGTCAAATTCTGTTCAGCAGTTTCCAAGATTAGCTCGTACATACATACAGACAGATAAGAATTTTTTTAATTATATTTTTGGACTCTACTGGTCTTCAGTAACGTCCGGGCAGTGAAATTTTTTTTTTAACTTTATAGTGCAGGTTCGCTTTTCTTTTGTTTTTCTACTCTTTTATTATATGTATAGAAGATCCAAAAAAATGTGTAGGACGGTGGCTACGGCGTAGCGCGCGTAGCACACGTAGTTATTCTTATAAATACAAAGCGCTTAAAGCGAGCACTCGCGTCGCAAATTCCCTGGAATGTCTTAAAAATATAGTTGATACTGTTATTTTGGTTTTGAGCTCTTATTACAGGTCGAGAGTCTTTTATTTTATTTATGTGTTTTTGCCGTGTGGTTTCCGGTAGAGTAGAATAGGACTACTCCAACTCTTCCCGTGGATGTCGTACAAGGCGACTAAGGGAATACATTATAAAACATCAATCAGGCCTCCCCAACCCGTCTGGCCAGCGCGGGGAGTGTAGGCCAAATCTCCGTCTGTCTCCGGCAGATGAGAAAGGGTTGTGCTCCTGCGGTGGGGACAAAAATAATCTGATGATGATTTAATTTATTATATTTTAAAACCTTTCAATTATTAACATCCATTACTTCTTCTACCACTTTTTGGTAATAACTTACAAAAACATTTCACAGATGGTTTTGACAATGAAAAAATAAATAACAAATTACTAGATTTTGCAAACGAAAAATTGCAAATTATATTCAATTTTAAGGTGGTATTAGAATTTATCGAGCGACTCTACAAATGTAAGAAGTATAATGGATAATTAACGAGCCAGAAATCACTAGCATCTACCCCAGAAAGCTTTAATCCCTGGATTACCTACCAGATTACTAAAATATCAGTAATCCTTTATAGTAACCAAACGTACCTACGCAGATTATTCTATTTAGTTTAGAAATAATTCCTAAAGCCGCTTCTCCTGTTAAAATATTTATGTATATCACGTACGGTATATGTGTTGTATTATAAACTATGTATTTATGCATATTTATTTAATAATATTTATTATGTACATTAAAGTTGGTAGTATTTTTAGTATTCACCTATGTTCTAAAATTATAAATTTCTTTTCTTATACCATGCAATACTCTGTCGCTATGCCTTTTTTATTTTCCTCGGGAAAAGTTGCCTGGAAGAAATGGCTTTAAGCGATAAGGCGCCTTTGTAAACTTTCCAAAAATATGTAGGTACCTATTTTTATTGTTATTCTTAACCTATGTGCAATAAAGAGTTTATCTATCTATCTATCTCCTACACTTGTTTCTTCTGAAAATTAAATAGAAACATCGGAACATTGGAGCGTGGTCATACACATTTAGATTAGAATGGAATAGAAAATTGTTTACTAAAGCAACAAAAACATACTTTGTTAGTATGACTTAATACTATGTTAGTAAAAAAAATGTCTATGGTTTCACAGAGTTGTGTAGGAAAAATATTCCCCGGGTGAAGAAGGAAAGGGTTTGTGTAATTTTTTGACAATCACCGCGCGTGATTGATGTGTAAATATCGAAGGTTCCGAAACGCGCGGAAAATAATTATAACTTGTTAAAAATGGGTTTTAGAAACATGGAAAAAATTACCCAATCCAGTCTTATTATTTTGAGGAGGAGTCTAACTCAAAACTTTTCAGAACTCATATTGTCTGAAGCTCGCCACTTAAGGGCTTGCTCTTGGTCAGCTGCATCAGTTAGTGCATTGCTGCACGAGGGGGAGGATGTTGCGAACTCTTTGATAGTTTTTATTATTTCTATAATTTTGTAAAAAGAACCATGTCAGTTACTTAGTGTCAAATAAAAATTCACCGTTCTTGAACCAGGACTCGGTTGGTGGTTTCTTTTCCTTTCGTCTGCTGCAGCCTCAGTCGCATCCTTCGTCACTCACATTTTGGTCGTCCACACAAAATGATTTTTTTAAATCGAAACAAAACATTTAGCAGGAGACAGCTTGTGTATGTTTTTGCCTAATGTTTCGGAGAGACACGAGCAGGAGACCCGGCTCTAGTACCTAGTTTAGTGCGCAAGGTAAATTTACTTTAAATATTTACAGTAGAGCTCTCGCGCGGCCTTTTCGTTAAGTTCGTAGAAGATCTCAATTAGGACGAAACACCTACATTTGAGTTTGTAAAAGAGAATATTTTTTGTTATAGGTACTTATCTCGGTCATCACTCCAAGCTTTATATTACCTTTATTCGTTGTGTTAAATAAACAATGAGTTTGTAATATTATACTGTCCTGAAAACACAATACTTGTCTAAATAGAAATGAAAAACGGAAGGAAGTATTTATTTAGAAAAACAGTGATCCATAATTTGTTGATATACCTATAACTACTAATTTTTCTCAATTTATTATTTGTTATTTAACCACGTTGTTGCTTTAGTGGCTTTGTCATTGGACTCGAGTGCCGAAGAGCGAGGGTTCGATTCCCACTGGGGACAGACAACTTTGTATAAGTTGTTCCTGGTCCCGATGTTTTATTTGTGAATTTGCAAGTCTATGTACGATTGTATTTTATATATTATTTTATTATGTCAATAGAGTGACTTACCTTATTCTTTCCTTGTGGTCCTCAAATAATAGTGAAAAATATTATTCTGAAATAACCTAAATATGATATCCCTTTAGGCAGTGTATCCGTGTAAGAATTCGCCAAAGAAATTAATCTAATTTTCCGCAATGTCGAACACAGAAATACTTCGTCATGGTAATCATTATCCGGGTCGAGTGGACCACAGATAATGCAGATATTGCGTATTGTGTACAGACAAAGATAATATATACTAAAGGTACAGATAATAAAAATATTGGTCGACCAAACCATTGGAGGTCAATTAAATTCTGTTTTTCGATTAATAGAAAATATCACACCAATTTATCTTACCTATTAGAGCCGTGATAGCCTAGTTTGTTGTGCGCATTGGCCTCACGTTCATAGGGTCGTGGATTCAAACCCCGCCAGTACCACAATGAGCTTTTCTTAAGTATGGTTTATTTATAATACCACAGGCTTTTCCACGAAGAAAAACATCACAAGGAAATCTGCGTACACCAAAGAAGACATTCTAAAGCGTATGTGAAGTCCCAAAATAGGCTTAAGGCTATTTTGGGACTATACTATACGCTATTTTAACGTTTCTAGACGTATTTCAGTTATCCACGTCTTCTTATTATGGCCGATCACCTGCCCAACAGTGGGCTGCCATCATGTTAGAAGGTACCACAGTAACATTACATAAAAAAATTCAAATGTAGACGGGTTTCATCACAATGTTTGCAGATGACCGCAAAGCCTGTAGCCCGAAGCTGAAATACAACACGCCTCCGTAAACATTTCTACTAATATCCGTGGAACTAAAAAGCCACGTTGTACTAACGGGTCATTTGACATATACTGATAAGCGTTTGACAGCGCGAGACTATACGATAGATGCTAAACATATCACATGACCCATAGAGAGTACAAAATGGTGTTAAGGGGCTTTAGTTCGATGGATGTTAGCCTAAATGCTTACGGAGTAGGAAAAGCCTATGTCAAGCAGTAAACATCAACAGTCTGAAATAAAAAGACTTTGATTACTCTAGTATATATTATCTTTGATATTACTAACCGAACGATGGGTATCTTCGTCATTAAACCCTAATTTACCCTCCCCAAACACCAACTCTGTGCTACAAAATTATAGAACAGTAATTGCCTGAGCAGGGGGCCAATTCTACTATTTTCAACATTTATCGTTCATCTAAACAGCAGTTACGTTTAAGTTATTGTCAAACTCCGTTCCAAACGCAAATTGGTATTCTTCTCATTATTTTACTTCAGACGATAACCGAACGTATACAAAACGTAGACGGAACCCACACGCTACTCAGCTGTTAGGAACGAAACCTAGTATTTTGTAAGTATTCGCATCTGTTTCTTTTTGGTTGATTGTGTATCCGTAAAATGGTTATTAATTGTGAAAATAACCTTTTACTGCATAATTTAAGCGTAACGTATAAACTACGTGTGTGAAAAAGTACCTTTCTACCAACTTTTTGACTGACACTATTTTGACAGCAGCTGAGTTTCGTTTTTTACTGAGACAACTCTCAAAATGTAGAAACGTTCGTTCCATCTACGTCTGACGTTTGTTTAAACGTTAGCTACGGCTGAAACGCAGCTGAAGCACGAACGTTGTGCGCAGCGGAGTACGAATAGTGTTAAAATTTTGATTTTATTTTTATTTATTAGGTTACCAACAGAGTGTAGGTACATCAGTTGTTGCTTAAGGGAAACTTACAATTGTACATTGGCCAGATGCCACCCCAATTATAGGCAACGACAGCATGCATAGTTTGTGTTAGGTTAATTATAATTATACATACTAGTCTAATATTATACTTACCTATATATAAATTAAATAAAATTAAGATTTTAAAATGTTAATAAATTACATGGTCAAAGAAATACACTGTAAATTAAAAAAAATAACATTAAAATTAAACACAAATTAAATTAAAACATTGAAAGTCAGAAAAATAAAATTAGGAAATAAATACATGGGGAATTCACATTTTTTACAATTTGTTGCGATGAAAAGTGAGAACAGTTTTTTTTTAACCTGCGTTTCAGCTGCAGTTCAGTTTTTTCAGCAGCGTTAGTAGAATTGGCCCCCAGTGCACATTCGAGAAATGTCTACTGTTTAAGTCCTACAATTTGAGTGCTACATGTCAAACTTGTCATAATATATTATGTGTACATATATGTATTATGTATCTATGTTGTATGTATATCGTAGGAGTTAATGCTTTAGGAACTTTAATAGGAACTAAAAAAAAAAATCTTTCAAAATCTAATAATCATCATCATCAGGTTATTTTTATCTCCACTGCAGGAGCACAACCCTCTCTCATCTGCCGGAGACAGAAGGAGGATTTGGCCTACACTCTCCGCTGGCCAGGGTTGATAAGGCCTCGTTGCTGTTTTATAATGTTTTCCCTTAGTCGCCTTGTACGACATCCACAGGAAGAGTTGGAGTGGTCCTATTCTACTCTACCGGAAACCACACGGCAAAATCTAATAATAATAATTTGTATTTTTTAACTATTAAGTATATATATATTACTATGTATGTACGTGATCTTAATGTAATCGATTTTGAAAGTTGTCGCCTGTCTGCAAAGAGCGGCGCCAACTTCCCGATTTATTTAGCTCTCCGTTTGACTTAGAGATTAATGTTTCCAGCAGTGGAACCGAACTTGCACCAAGAAAAATAAAGGCTGTTGGTGGCCGGGAATCACGGGAAGACCTAAGTGAAAAACTTCGGTATCACGGAATCAGTGAACATTTGGCTAGAATTTGCAATGCTGCTGCAAGTTAGTTCATTTAATTTTGAAGTTTACTTGGCAGCTAGACTTTTGTTCGCTTTACCTACCCTATTTTAAAAATAGATTACAAGATTTTCAAAGAAAAGCTAGAAAGTTTAAAAAAACGTCGGAGGTTCGACTTAGTTTTTCAATCATTTTGAAATGACTCATCGATTCATTTTAAAGTCATGTCCAGATGCTAAAAAGTATATTTTAAAAGGTTTCTTTATTCTTGAACAAATCCTAAATGCATGTAGTTTGTTAATACATATTCTTAAAACACCATATTCCTAAACCGACATAATAATCACTTTTCCCAAAATTTCTGAAATATAACATGATAGTGAGTTCAAAACGCTTTTTTTTAAATGAACTCTTTTGGTTTACGGGGAGTTTGTGATAGGGTTAGAAAAAGCTGAACAATAAAAATATAATTTACAAAAAAAAACATAGTGCCTTTGAACACACTGTAATTTCTAAATTCATACATTTTGGGTTTTTTTTTTGAGATTTAGTCATTTCAGGAATAGGGTAGGTATTACGAGATGACGTCTGCAGATGAAGTCCTGCATTTGGAATACAACACCAAAGTATTTTTTCTTATAAACAGTATAAATAGCTAATCAAATAAGCCTCTTTCGTGGGTTACCCTCACAATTTTCCCTAAAAACAAATTACCCTGATTAACTTGGGTAAACACCTAAATATTCTGAGTAAGACTCTCTTCGCTTTCAATCATTAATACCCTCGTTTACCCTCCCTACTTGTTTTTCTTTTCATTCTTTAAAGCTTTACTCATACTGGACTGGTATTATAGTACTAGTGAATTAAAGAATTAAGGTGCTGACAGTAAACTAGTGTTTGTTTTGAAAATAGTTTTGAGGTGTTTATTTTTAGGTTGAATACAATAATTATATTAGCTATTATTATTGTAAGTAGTTCTGTACTTTGCTGTACTCTGACATAGATCATGTCAGTGATAACAATGATTACGATACAGTGTACATGGAAAGATACTCGTACATAATACATTTGTCTGATGAAAGATACGCTAATAACAGTGATAGCAATATATAACTATTGTCAGTAGAGTACAAATAATGTATGAAATAAATTGTGTATCACCATCACTTTATGTATGTATTATATCTTAAGTATTGTGTATAAGTAGGTTTGTGTATTGCAATTACTTTAAGAATTTTGCATCCAAACACACTGTGTGCACTGATTGGGGTGTGCACGTCACTGTGATAAGGCTCTGGAAGAATTGCCAGTGTTACAGCTCAGCTGCGACACATGCTGAGTCAGAGCCATTCCACTGGCAACACACGATCACACACTAAATGAAGTGAGAAAACTATCTAAGACAACAGGACTTAGCTTCCAGAGCCGTAAAACACATGTATAAAACACGTCTCCAGGCACTGCGTTCTCGCCTTAGATTATAGAAATACAATATTGGTCTGATGTTCTCGCGGGCATCCAATGTCACCTAGACAAGACAACAATAGAATTTCTAGCTGTCTCGTTGTGCGTAGTGTTATGTTTGTCTAAGATATGTAGTGTTTTTTTATTTTGTTGTGTCAGTGAATTAATGCCTTTCTATAGAAAATCACCACTATCAAAACTTACTAAACGATACTATACCGATAACTTGGTCGCTGACTTAAACCGAAACGGCTCTGAAACTTTGGATTAATACCACTGCTGGCGTGTTCACCATCGTAACTCGGAGCGCCTGAGTATAACTCTCATTCCTACGGAATCGCTCTTGTCTCCCAATGTGAAGGCAGGCTTATAATGTTATTCACTGAGAAATAAACGAATTGATTACTTAATCCAATTCCTCGGCCGCTTTGGCCGATTTCATTATTCCAATTCCATTTACTTCACTGGTTTGGACTTGAATAACTTTGAAGATGGAAAAAATATATCGACAAAGGGAATTTAACGATGAAGTGGTTGCAATTTGTTTCTTCTTGTCCGCAAATCTATGAGTAATCATCTCCGAAAGAAATTACACTTCATACACAAGTATTAATTCAGCAGCAATTGCGCTAAACTGTATACCTACTATCGCAGTATTTATGGGTCATCCTTGACGGCATTTTGACATACCTAACATTGTTTTACTTAAAACAACTTATAAATGCTGGCTGGTGGGCTGGTTCCAAGTAGTCAACTTGTAAAGATAAATCTTATTTTATTTCATTCATTTATTCGCCACATAATAATGTACTCCATAAATCAAACATATATTTTTTTCAGATGGTCGTATAAATTTCAGAAGTATTTAAAACATTAAATTCTGCATTTCGTTCGTTCCCTGAATGAGCGGAGAAATTGTGACCGTGCCGCGTCAGATTCAGTTTTAATCAGAGCGATTTGTTTTAAAATCCACCGTTCCGGTTATCGGCCTCATCGTATTTCCATTCATTCATTTATTTGCTCGTTCGCTCATTCATCCGCTCAAATTATTTCAGCAAAATTTATTGAGTTTTGTTGCGGAATGGAAAACAATAAAAAAGTATTTTCGTTCTCAATCTGGACCGCTGAAATTTTCTTCAATATTGTCGAGTTCTAAATTATCTATTCCGTTCGAAGGGATGATTTGAATGAGTTTGATTGTTTTTCTTCATTAAAGGACTTCTTTAGATTTCTCAGTATTCATTTAAAAGGATTGTGATATTAATCAACCCATTCACCGAAAATCTTCAAAATGTAATGGTTATCCTAGATAATATAATAATTTACTACACAGAAGTAGATCATTACAGTCTGTTAGGTCAATAATAGCTACTAATTCTAAAGGCAGGTATACTTTGTACAAATACAATTTTATTTCAACTAGCTGTGCCCGCGACTTCGTACGACCGTAGATCACTAAAATACGTATTCATGCCAAAATAAAACAAAGACAAGAAGGAAGGTAGTAGTCAAAAAGTAGATGTGTTAATACGTCTCTCCCTCCTTTACTCCGTTCCACTCTCCCTATCTAGCACCATCCCCGACCCCTTCCACCCCATCTCTCCCTCCCCCTCCCGCACCGTATAAGTACAATTTAAAAAACACTGAATCTTCTACACCAGCAATTTTCTTACAACATCGAAAACTTTACATACCTAAAGTTCCAAATATAATTTCTAGCTCTTTGGTGATTCTACGAACAGAGACAATAGAGTGTTGTGTGTACTCAATACACACACTTTCCGTTTTGACAAAAGCGATTTGATAAATCACTGACTTACCATTGTAGACAGATAATAGACCTTTCGCTTTTAAATTTTACATCCGTTTGGTTGCGTCTACGGAAGAGTGAATAAGTCAGCGGGATACTCGGTATATCGGGTTACGAGATCTCTTGGCGCTGTAAAATTGCTTCAACTGGCATAATCTCACAATTCTTTCACAGGTTATTAACTCAAAAAATAAAATCTTAAACTTTAGTGACTGTAAGAGTTTATTTTTAATTTCGGATGTATTTACGTCATAAATAAATAAACGTTAAAAAAAAGTTCAACGAAACTACGTATTTTCATGAACCATTATTAAACAGCAAGGAGGTAATAAAATAATTTTGTGAATTTGAAAATGTGAATTCCTAATATTCAACACTTAATTTTATTATCCAATATTTTAAATTGACAGCGATAAACATGGCATTATGTTATTTTTTATCTATAGCCCTAAATTCGCTTCTGCGTATAGAAAAGGCAGACGGAATAGTCCAATTAGCCGAGAGCCACTAGTTAATCAAATGGAGGGGGTCTTTACCCAACGAAAAGTCCCAAATTTACTGTACTTGAAATTTAATTTTCCTTTCATTTATTGTAACTCGTAACTTTAATGAATGATTGGTACAACATTTATTTATTAGGTATCTCAACACAAAGATAAGTACGATTAAAAATGTATAAAATTAAACATGAGTAGGTACAATTTATCTTTTGTGAGAGATGGTGCCTAAAAAGGATAAACCTGTGAAATTAGGTCACTAGGCTGAAATTAGAATTTAATAATTAACATAATGATAGTTTTTCATTTGCAATATATTTTATTAAATAAAATGAATTGTAATGTTAATATTGGGATGCAATAAAGTGTTATTACCGTTATAAGGTATTTTTTAAATTATTTAAAGGACTTGTCTAATTTGTTGTTAAATTATCTTCACCAACTGGAGAAACTATAGTATTTTTAATAGGATTGTAGTAGCACAATTTTTTTCTTTTAATTTCCCAAAGCTTACCAAAACACTTAGAGACCTTATCTTGTGTCATGGGAGAAACGTACTGATATTATTTTATATAGATGATTGATGAATGAAATAAAATCATTGAAAAAGCTACACGTTAGGAACTGCAGACAGGACGAAGATTAGTGCCCCGACGACTGGCAGCCGGCCAAACTACAGTTTCATACAATCAGCGTTCAGCTCCACTCGAGGCGCGTGCACTGCTGTCGTGACGCTACTGAGAATATCGCTGTACACAACCACTCAGCTATTCAAGCCGTTTTCTCAATAGAGTCTATAAGACGACATGTGTTTTTTTATACTAATCAACATTTATCACCTTGTGGTAAAAATCTAGTGCAAGGTTCAAGTTTTTTTTTATTTTGATGGACACTACCATCAGGTTTCCGTGGTCAGATCACCTTTGTAATATTAATATGTTCACAAACACGTTTCGTGTCCTTGGGTAGACCGCTACGACAAGTAGGTAAACTTTATGTTTTCTAGGTTAGATTGATGTAGTAATTTATCCAAGCCACCACTTACCACTTATGAAAAGTTGATTTATTTTTAAGAAATAATTAAGTACATTTTGTGCCTCTTTCGAAACTCACTACTAAAGCATTACGAATCATAACAACATGAGGTCCAAACATCTTTATAAAAAAAAGATTGCATGCTGAAAAAAGCAGCGCAAAATCAGCTTGAAGATGAGACTGCAAATTTCTTAAATCAGCAAGTGTAGAGTTACGAGTATGTCGGTTTAGTTGAGACAGCAATATCTTGAGATGCTATAAAAATATTTGTAGATAAATCCTTTTCATGAAATATTGCTAGATCTGCAGAAGTGAAAACAGTCTATTTAAAAGGATTTCCAGATTCCGGACTGACTGCTCTATTAATACACAGCTGAAACCGTTGAGTCTAGAGACTGAAAATGTTGCATAGGGGTTCCTCAACTGTTTATGGCATCCACTAAGCAATGAGGTAAATAACCCTTAAGGGGTTCGTACTCCTCGCGGACGAAGTCGTGTGCAACAGCTAGTATTATAGTAATGGAGACTATTAGTCTGAAACAGAATATATTACATTATGATACGAGTGAGGAAAGTTGATTATTCCAATCGAGGCACCGTTCTTATATGCCCGAGCCGTAGGCGAAGGAATAAAATATATTAAACCAAAATTTGAATTAATAACTTAGCATGCGTTTCATTCAACTATTTTCAATATATTTATTGTAAAAAAAAACAAGACGATTCAAAACAAAATAGAAGTACCTATTAGAGTTTTAAATTATGGCGGACATTTTTCATATTTCACATGGCGCGCGCAGGATTCATAAGAAAAAAATGGCAATGATAACATCTCATCAAACAGCCATATATTAAAATTCAAATAAACCAGATAGATATTATATCTGATTCGTATCTTTGAATCAGTAGATAAATATTCCTTGGTTTGTTATTATAAAGAAAATGATAACCACAATTTTCTTGGTTTCAAGTTGCTGGCAGCTTATTAACTAAACTACAATCTAAACAGCACGTGTGTATAATGAAATGAATATATGAAATATATGGTACAGAGAACGCCTGTGTAAAAGAGCTTTTACGAGCTGCAAGTTTATTTCGTTATCGTATGACTTTTACACACATTGGGTTGGCCAATGTGGTCCTATCAACGAGTCATCAAACTGCTCGAAGAAAATAAAATAAATAATATTATTTATTTGACTCAGCTCAAGGGCTAATAATATGTAAACTTACAGACCAAGATTTCTTCAAATTGGTCAAGCCTCGGGTGATACTATCTTTCTAAACAAGTAATTTCACGATCTCTGGAATACACAAGATCGAAGCCATATTTCACATTTTTCTATCAATGCAGAATATTCTAACACAACACATGGCCCCAGACTGGAATAAATGTAGTAGACAACTGATACCATAAACATAAAAGATCTGGAGGGTATCTAAAGTCTTGTGTATACTGGCGAGTACAACATTTTATTTTTTCATTTTTTTATGTTGGTGGGCTTGCACTTGACACTGGTCTCACCTGATGGTAAGTCATGATGAGGCCAAAGGTGGGGCGTGCTTACACAGAATATGCCTATTCACTCCTCCTTTAAAAATATGTAGATGTAGTAAATTGTACTTGTCCGGAAATACCCAAGCTGGCAGAGAGTTCCATTCCTTAGCAGTTAGCATTATGAAAAAGGAAGCATCAAGCTTCGGGCGAGAGCGTGGTATGTTTACTACATAAGGATGAAGTCCCGAACCACGCCTGGTAGTTCGATGATGGAAGGGGGATGGGGGAATCAAATCGTGTAATGTACACGAAATAAGAAAATATACTAAATATTACGGTAATAAGATTACACTGCTCAAATCGCTGTTCAATATAGACACCAAAACCATAAACGCAAAGCGGTAATATCCACTTGACCAAGAATCAACCGAATGTTACCTTCATCAGTTACAAGGCAATTAAAAAAAATATGTTGTAATTTTTCATATAGATACAAGTCACTGAAGAATTGGCCCAGTAGCTTAGACGTTAGACTCGAGCGTCAAAGGATTCCCGCTAGGGACAGTACAATTTGTACAAGTTGGTGCTGGTCTAAATGTTCTATTTGTGAATTTTCCTATCCTTGCCTAATTTTTAAAATAAGGATAAAAACCTTGCTTGATTTAAAAAATGGGTCCAATACAATTTGTATTTATTTGCGTGAAACATGGGTATTACATTAAATATGTTATATTATAGTTGATAACACTGAAGCCGCACATGTTCCACTATTCTGGTATGCAACAATTATAATATAACTCGTATTAGTAATAAAATACTATTATATTAACTACATCGTATGTCAAAGTAAGTAACATGGTTTATCAGTAAATCTAATTAATAACGTCGGAACTAAAATTTAACAGTGTGTTTATAATTCTTCCCTAGGGTCTTGCTGATGGCTAAAAGGTCTCTAATAATAATAATATGAGGCAATAATTATTTTAAATTTGTAAAGAACAAAACAAGGTTTTATAATATTTTTCTAATTATGGTGGTTTTTTGTAAATGATTAAGCTGTACTGAATATATTTGTTTATCGCAGTAATCATATGGTTAGCATCAGCTTTCCAAATACCCACTCTACCAAAGCTCAAATAGAGCAGTGATCAGGTCAACACATGGCTTAAAAGATAAGAAGGAACGAGTGGCATAACGCTACGTGAATAATATTCGAAAACCAAATGAAGCGCTGCGATAATGGCTGGGAGCGGTCTGACGCAAAATTGCGGTGCCTCTTTGCATTTATAGCACCGAAAATGAAAGATCGCGAGTGAAAAATAGAATGGAAGGTAGGTACGTGGAACTGGTAAGACTGAATATGACTTCGGATGCAGTATATAAAGATAAGTAGGAACAATAAATCTTAAACCAGTCGTAAGTCGTAAAACATTTAATGTTTTTTAAGTGTATGGTCATATCTTCTCGTCGCGTATACCACAGTGCCTGAAAACAAAAGTCTTCAAACAGCGCGTCCTACCCGTAATGACCTACGGCGCCGAATCGTGGAAACTGACAATGGGACTAGTCCGAAAAGTCAAAGTCCAACTAATCGCCAAAGAATTCAAGTCTTTGACATATTATCTCAAAAAGTACGTTGAAGTGGCAGTGGGCTAGTCTCATCTGTCAGAGAACCGTAATCGTTTGGGGTAAACGAGTTTTATAATGGAGAAGACCGCAACTGGCCAGGTGTAATGTGGGACACCGCCTGGTTAGATGGAGCGACGATCTATTAAGGCATCTAGCAGTGACTGGATAAGAATATTCGAGAGCAGTGAACTCTTGCATGCTGATGATGATCAGATATAATAGAAAACTAATGTATTGTTATCATCTTATGGTTCTACCGGAGAAACAAATGATTCAATTATTCATCATCGAGAGAAATGGTAAGCAAATAAAACTGTCAATAAATACAATAAATATATAAATCAAATCAAAGTACTTATATACCAAATGTAAAAGTATTACCCAAACAATTTGAAGCGGAATGACTCAATTCAAATTAAATCAAATAATGACAGACGGTATTGATTGAACGTTCGATTCCAGTGGAATTCAATTAATGAAAATTAAATTGTAAGAGTAGATCATCAGTTTTGGAAGAGTAGGTACTTTTATTCGACTACACGCAGTATTCTCAAAAAAGGCGCCCACCAAAAAGTTTTTACCTTCATAGTTTCAAAAAATATAATGGCGTTGTAAAAAAACATACATAAGCATCGAAATAAGAACCTCTTCTCTCTCCTTTTGTATTGTTTGAAACTTCCAAATTGGAAGTCGGTTAGAAATGTTTACTCTACAGACTACGCTCAGCTTACACACGGCCAGAAACTCCCTTCCATGCATTCCATCCGCTCTAAATCTGCAATAGGGCAACTGTTTGAAACTATGGTCAGCGATATTCATCCAGCTCCTGCTCTGTGGCTATTAACGAGCTCGCCTCTGCACTTGTCAAATATCAATTTATAGAGCGCTTTTAATTAATGAGCTACAGTTCATACCATGAAGCAAAATAATTTTTCGCACCTCATAAGTCACCTCAAAGTTTTATCTACATGAGTGACACTAATTAGTTATTAAATTAGTTAACAGATGCCATATATTATCTAATTTAATAACAGATGACATCTGTTATCTTATTTAGCAACTTTGAAGTGACTTATGAGGTGCGAAAAATTATTTTGCTTCATGGTATGTACTGTAGGTATCATTTCTCAACGGAAAAATACGTAGTTTCCACTGGAATGTTTCGGCTTGACTTATTGTGGACAACGCACGAAAAGCTAGTTTTTATTCATCGACACGTTTAAAACAGACCACGCTTTAGCTTCTATGTCTAGAAGAACACGCGTATCCGTTCCAACCGCTCTAAGTCTGTAACAGGCTACTCTGTGAAATTATGGTCAGCGAGCTGTTTTTTTAACCCACAGTTTGTAATATTCATCCGGCTCCCGCTCTGCGGCTGTTAACGAGTCCGCCTCCGGGCTTGTCAATTATTCACAATATTTATAGTGCCACTAGAACTATCTATTTCTCTCGACTTCGTCCGATCCCTTTAGCCCTTACAATTATAAAAGACATGGCGTTCTTTTGAGGTCTGGTGCGGAGTTTAACGAGCTGAGTGTGGATTCTAGAATTGGCTCCTGACATACGGGCCATCCCATTTTGGGAGCCAGGGCTACATCAAATTTAATGATTATATTTCTGTTCATAAAAGATTTTTATTTATTTGTCATATGTTTTATAGTGCTTCTAGTACTGTCAAGAAGGAACTTACTTAGGTTAAAGTAGCGGTTTAATATGTATAAGTATGTGTGGATATATAAATATGTATTCATATGTGCATATGTTATATATATTTTTTTATATTTTCTGTACTGGTTTGCTGTAGTAAAATTATCTAGGTTTGTTTACGCTGTACGAGTCTCGAAAACTACCAATTTGTTATATGTGGTAGGTGTTATCTGGCTTTTAGTTCTTACCGGAAATTGTATATTGTAACTGTAATCCCCTAAGAAATAAAATAAAATTTCAACTGGCTTTTTCGAGTAACCCTAGAGTAACCCCTTTCGTTAATATAATATAACATTGTACCAAATGATCAGTCAATTCAACTTGGTGGTGTACCAGTGACACCATAATGGGAGCACGGGTTCAAGGCCAGCAGTTGTGTGACTGTAAACGTGTTAAGACGATTCCGGTTATCTTAGGTGAGATTACCCTATTTCCCCTACAGTCTACATTTCTATTTAAAAGGAAATTCCATCTAAGTTTAAGCTAAAACGGCAATTTTACCCTTTACGGCCGCAATTACTTCGGAACGCTAATTCGTATTGCGAACAGATCTACGAAAATAAAACTTAACCGTTTCCGCTGCCATTCGAAATTTAAACGATCACAGATTTAAAATGGCGATTAAAGCCGCACAAACTGCCCGCTCCCACACTGGTGCGGGGGCGGGCAGTTAGAATATATTAGGATTGTATAGAGGGCCCAAGATAGACAGAATTTTTGTGAAAGAATCAACAAAGAAGATTCACTGAACACTCATTGTATGCGTCGGGCGTTAAAAAGGGTAGTGCAAAATCTTCTAAAGCAAAGTGCGTGGTTGAGATGTCTATGTCCAACAGTGTACACTGACAGGCTGACGATGATCATTAAACAAGGCGGAAAACCTATGTTGCACTACTTAACTTGAAATTGTAACTCTGTATTTCTTTTAAATTGTGCAATCAAGTACAATTACTTATTCTGTATTTTATTGTAATGTTCTATTGTATTTTAAATCTAGAATTAGTGTTTAATAAATAAGTAAATATTACATATATACATAGACTTCTCTAATCGTAAGCTAAAATTTTCTCCTGTGCTATGGGAATTAAACAAGGATAGAACAGTTCACAAATATAACATCCAGACCGGAACCAACTTGTACAAATTGTACAAAGTTGTCTGTCCCCAGTGGGAATCGAACCCACGACCTCTGGCGCTCGAGCCCAATGACCAAGCCACTAAGCCAACGAGGCAGTCAGTGTATTTTGTGTATAATATATACCCTGTTTGTATTACACGGTGTCGTTACAGTATTATTATTTGATTTATTAGATGGGTGTCTCGAACGCATTTTCAAGTTGGTGGACTTCACGTATAGGCCTTAAAATTTCTTCTGCGCCGTATCACAGTAGAATAATGAGTATCTTATATACAGTATGACCACTCCCCGTCGAGTCGGCTCCCCACGCACATCAGTGACGGATTGGTCACCCGCGAGAAGGGGCGCGCTTGACGTGTTTAAAAGATTTACTGAGAAAACTTCATCTTTGTTGGGCACTATGGATATCAAAGTAATAAGAGCAAATTTCACTTTAAGATAGTAGTTTTTATTAAAATGTTACGAAGATTCATATTACCAAGATTTCTGTGAATCAGCAAAACGATAAAAAACTATAACAAATAATAGGAAAATAATTATAATTTATTGCAATTCTTTTACATTTACATTCCGTAAAATATTTTTGACATTTATATAATGTAAACTTTCATTGCGAAAAAGGAAAACCAAGTACGAATGACGCTAATGAGGAAAACTTGCAACAGTGGCGAAATTGCCATCCCTAGCGTATTTTGACTCACGCACGCATACACAAACGCCCGTTTGAGTACACTAATGCACGGCGCGAAGTCATGTAGATAGACACGTGGTATATGCAACTTTCCTTACTTACACAACAATACAAAGGTGTAACTGTAGCTCTGCAAGGGTTAATTTATACAAATATAAATTATGACCATTATCACAATACGACCGTAACTCATTCTCGGAACGAGTTGTATCAACTTTTGTAATTACGCCCTTCGCGACTTCGCGAGGAATATGTGAGCGTAACGACGTCGTCGCACTTACGCTTAATTTATTGTCTTCTCCACATTCCAGGGAATATTTATGTCTATTTATTCTCCACGTTATGCTATGGTTATGAGAAGCGTCTCTCTTAACTGTCGTAAGTAGATAGCCAAATTCTAAATATTTTAATAGATTTACACCTAGGTGAGAGTGAATAAATTTTACATAAGAATTTTTTTATGTAATTTCCTTGTATTATGTATTATCTTTGATTATGTGAATTATTAAATTTATTAACCTAGGTATATTCTTTTCGTTTTTGTCACTAACGAATTATTTACTGCACCTAATTTCAACCGATATGAATTTTGAATGCATTGATCGAAGATTCAAGATCAAGCCACTATTTAGAAGAAGAATATTCTAGAAGAGGGATTTTTTGCATCAGTCAGAGAGGAAACACCAGATAAACACCATATAAACACCAGATAAACACCAGATAAACACCAGATAAACACCAGATAAACAAAATATGGTAACTCCCCGATTCGCGATTTCACACACGTACTAATCAGATGTATGGATTATTTTCTTATGATATCTCCAATATTTGAGTGCAGTCTGTAACGTACTCAAATTTCAAATAAGCCAATTGGTAAGAGTAGATGTAGCTACATGACATGACCGTGAATCGAACTCAGACCTAGGTCACTTCTTCCCTACTACGCCACCGAATCTCAGTAGTCCGTCATCCGTCATTTTGTAGTTTCTTATGTTTTTTTATAAAAATGTAAAGGTCACATCTCACAACAGTGTCTGTAGGTCGAAAAGTAAGAGTAACATCCATTATAATAATCTCATCACGTCGCATTACTCCACTAACGTGTCTACTTATACAGTAACACAGTCTTCGTAGAGTTCGCTAAAAACGAAGAAAAAGTAATAATTCCCGCGCCTGGAGGATTGCCAAATCCCATTTTCTCCAGTCAGTAATTCTTATTACGAATCTTCACGCAGGCAAGTGTACGCCTGGGGCCAGCGCTGGAATGCCAATCCTGATTTTTAGACTTTAAATGCGAGATATGGTATATTTGTTAATTCATTTTAAAAATACTAACAGAGTACTATATATACATTTTATTAGGCGTTGTAGGACACCGGAATTTTTTATAAATAAATTGACTTTAATATGAATGCCGAAGCCGTCAATGCCATATCTAGTTATAAGACTTCTCTATCTGTGAACCTTATCACACGTACTTATTACTTTGCACACGTTTTATTTGATACCTGCATAGTTTTTAATAATGTATACTTTTATATGTGGGTACATATAAAAGTATACATTATTAAAAACTATGCAGGTATACAAATCAATTACATGAACATATTCTTACATTACATTAATAACCTGGAAGGATCTGTAAAGTAATAAGGGTTTATTACTTTACAGAACCTTCTAGGTTATTAATGTAATGTAAGAATATGTTCATGTAATTGATTTGTATAATTCTAAATGAAAAGTATAGATCTTAAACATAAACAAAAATCTAACAACCATTTGTTTGCAAGCCGAGTCAAAAACAGAGCCAGTAGAAACCTAAAATTATTTCTGTATGTGTAATTCATTTATGACAGTGATATTAGAACAATCATTAATTGCACTTTCAGTACCGCGCTTTACTCGTAGGTATTGGGCATGGCACTAAATAAAAACATTTTGTTAGAACTTCTTATGGACCTCAGCTGGAGTCAGTATTGTTCCCGTGTTGATACGCCATTACTTGAGAAGTCGCCAGTAGACAGTTGAGGAATAACTTCATAAATAATTCGACAGAGTTTCTTTGAAGCGCTCGCTCTGACGTATGTTTCTTTTGTCGTGATATTTAAATGGCATTTGTACTCGTTACCAGTGTCTACGAGAATTTACATATTATATTCAATTTTATTTTGGAATCATATTAAAACATCAAATATGGACGTTTCATATAGTCATTTTCATAAAACATTTCATTGCTACTCGTATGCCATGAATATTATTCTCCACCCATGAAAGTACAGAGTTGCCTCAGAGTTTATTAATGCATAACTAACCTTGTGTCAAGTTGCCTTAATCATTATGTTGTACCAAGTACGTTGAGTGTTATATAAAATTATATTATAGGGTTCCGAAGCAAAAGTTACTTAGATAAAGAAACCCTTCAGTTTCTGTGTGTCTATATGTCACTACTGTTAATTTTATTACACCGTAGTTATAGTATATTTACTCTAACTACAATAAAACTAAATATAACTTAAATAAAACCCCATTTGGGTTTAATTTCTAAATCTGCGGGTATTTCTAACGTCAACTTTTTTTTCGTAGGTCCAAAGTCCAGTCCTCGTGGTGGAGTTGACACTGAACAGGCTAGAAGGGACCCAACTGAGGGCCCTGGGCCTGCTTTCTGTATTCGGGTTCAACGTGACTTACGCCGTGCGGGGGCCCCCTGAAGAACCCGGGCCTACCTCGTGCAGTGCCATCGAGTGTCGTCTGCTGGGACACTGCTATGCTAGCCAGGACTACACGTGAGTATTTTTGTATACCTTATCAGGTCCCAGGTTTCCATTGTTTGCCATCATAACCGGGGTATGCCCAGCCAATTTTAGATCACTTGGTTTCGCTCGGATTTCCTACAATATAACCTTGTCACCTTTATTTTTTATTATGTAAATAAAATTTCATGTAATTTAAATAACAGGAAGAATTACACGATAACATTTAAATAATTTGATTTACTCTCGAAAAAGTCACAAATTTTACATAAAAGTCATTTGTAAATTACGAGAGAATCAGCTCCGAAGAGCTTGAGAGGGAAAATCAGTGAATATTTGTATATTTATGAAGCTTTTTATCAACAGAAAATCTCACTGGAAGGCCATTAACGGGGCCGATAGAGCGTGAAAATTTAGTGCAAAGCAGGACAAAATGGCGGCAATGGAGTCGATGACACGCGTGAGCCACTCGCGGACAAAATATAGTGCCATCCTTCACTGTATACAAATTCCTCGGTGCAAAAAAGCATCCTCTCATATTGTGCCACAGTCAGGGTTGCCCACCATAAAATTATACCAATGTTCCCACTAAGCTGATACCTATTCCTGTGCCGTAGTTTGATGCTACTCCGGCTCTTATATTTACATGCAAATAATGTCCTCGTCAAACTGCGAACGATTTATAATTGGCTAAAACATTTTGAAACTTTTTTGACAAGATGTTGCAACATCTACAATAAGTAACTCTACAGTAAAGTCTTGTCGAAATCTTCCTTTTACCTGTTATACTTTTACAAAATATTCTCACATAAAAACTGTACGTCATTTGATTTGACTTAACATTATTTATGCATACTGGATTTGTTACATAGATAAATACATAAGCGAAATACGGGACAACCCTGCGTATATCGCATATTTCCACGCGGGAATTTTGCGAAATTTATCTCTGAATCCGCAATATTTTCCGCATCGCAGGGAGTTTTTCTGCTCGTGTTTCGAGGGCTACTCGGGCGCAGACTGCGGCGTGGGCCCACTGTGCCCGCGGACCACCAACATGTGCAAAAACGGCGGCACCTGCAGGTAAGCAAATTCATAAGCACGCGTGTACAGTACTGTCGACCACAGCTTAGGTTACCTATCGTCATGTTACCTTAGCATTCTCGTATCTGAAAATCACTACTTTACAGGATACGATCAAAACGTTACATAGATTGTTTTTATTTTCCCTGAGCGGGGGAGGATAAAAGGAATTTTTCATTACTCATACTCAGAAAGTAGGTCTGAAGTTGCCTGAGGAGTGGGTTGAAAGTAATACTTTTCAGCCCTAGGGAGAATCGAAAAAAACTAGTTCTATTTTTACATTTCTATTGAACCATGTTCCACCTTTCTATACAGCCACTCAATTGCAGCGCGATGTAAAATTTAAATAACATAAAGTTAAATACTAAAGGTAAGTTAAGTATTAGCCAGCGTGGGGAGTGTAGGCCAAATCCTCCGTCTGTCTCCGGCAGATGAGAGAGGGTTATGCTCCTGCAGTGGAGACAAAAATAAACCTGATGATGATGAAGTATTAATTAAAGAATATATTTTTTTTATTTTCAACTATTTCTTTAAAATAACATAGATTTGGGCAAAATATTTCCCATTTTTTCAATGATGGAAATGAGAAATAATGGCTGAATAGCTGGCCGGGAACAGAAAAAAAATAGGCAATCTGATCTACATTTGTTTTTTCGAGTTGTAGAGTTTATACTTCCGTAGAGCAGAGATTTGTACTAACACAATGAGTTCATCTGATTCAGATATGGATTTAACGCCTAATTTCATAAGAGAAGAAGCTAAAGCAGTAGGTAGTGGAAAACCTTTTACTAGCTTTTATTTTTACTTTTCTTGTATTCGTAATAAAAAGCACAGTGTTTACTTCGGGTTAAACACTTAAGAACCCCGAAACCCCGACTCGGGACTAAATAACTTACTTTTACCCCTAGGGTAACAATGTACTATTTAATAGTAAAGAATCTAAGAAATCTCATAATATCTATCATTATTAGGATATCAACAGTTTCAAGATACGATAATACGAAGGTAACATGACGTTATACATAACTATTGCAATGTAGCCACTATAATAAAATAGTTAAATACCACTGTACAGACCGTTATTATATAACCTGTGAAGTCAACTGTACACTCAATTATATATCATTCCCTCGACTGTACAATTTATTTCATTCATGTTTGGAGCAAATATCTGTAACCGGTTATTGAGTATTGTGCATAATATAACCATGAAACCACATTCACTGGAATGGCTCAGCGTATTCACTTGATGATTATGGACTTTACGTATTCCTCGAAAAGGTTGAAATTTGATTGCCGCAATATTGTATGTCGATTCACTTTTTGCAAAAACTGCACTTATCCATTAATATAAATATTATATTACCTGCTCTAATGGGTTACGAATAGGTACGACATAAAATAATATCGAATAACTTGGCGGATATGCCTTTTTGCAACTAGTGATTCAATTTATATTATAATAAATAATTGCAACACGGAATCAATGTTTAATTATTTAAAACATCGTTTTATCAATTATCATCATCTATTGCCCATAATACTTACTACCTACTAGATGCATATAACCTTACCCTCCCATAACATACCCAACCAACGCGCTACTCTGTCTGGATATTATTCGTTGAAGTTGCTAAAAAAAGTTAGCCGTGAAAAAAGTTATCGTGGATACTTATTTTAAGGCGCTTAACAACTGAAAAGGTAACCTAATACGTGAGAGTATGTCTAGGCGACTTACCCGTAAACCCTTTGTAACAACTTTATCGTAAAAGTCAAACAAAATCATACCGACTGCTTTATATCGCCAGAGAATTGTGAAAGCAATTCAATAATGAGTCACTTCATCAAATTAAATAGCGGTTTATTAATTTATTTAACGGATAGTCTATTGTAGATTTTCGATGGTCCTTAAAATTATAAAAAAATTCCTCGAGATAGTTATATGTTAACAATTAACAACAAAAACAATATCAAGATACGAATAAAACTGTGTACAAAGGCGGATTTATCCCACTTAGGGATCTCTTCCAGTCAACGTTAGAGTAACTGAAAGGACTAGTATAATGCGTTTAGTAACAAATTTTGAAAAAGAAACTTACTACATATATAATTATACTTGTATTAAAATGTATTGACTAACAATATTTCGATTTCGGCTACGATCGACTGATTCCACAATCGAGGGACGCTATTCTACTCTCTTTTTCTTACAAACTTGGACTTTTCTGTCATTCCAAATAGTCAAATCTTAGTCCACTTTCGACGAATGTAAGTTTCTTGTTTCTTCTTGTCAAGTACTTTTAATATGAATTAATTTAATTTAGTTTAATGTAAATACATTTTGACGACCTCCGTGGCGGAACGGGTAGCTCTCGGCCTGCCACGCCGGAGGTTGCGGGTTCGAATCCCGCTAGGGGCAAATGTTCGTATGATGAATATGAATGTTTGTACCCAAGTCTTGGATGTTTATATATTTATTTAAGTATGTCCGTTATCCGTTATCTAGTAACCATACCACAGGCTCTGCCTAGTTTGGTACTGGATAATTGGTATGAATATCTGAGATATTTATTTATTATTTATTTATTTTATACTTACAGTCACGATTCATACTAAAATCGGTAGGAAATCACCCCGCGACACTCATTTTAGAAACGCGGAAGTGAATTTTATAGAATCAAAACATACATTACCATTTCCTCGCTGCATATATTTACGCGATCGTTCAGTTTCCTTTAATGTTGTGCAATTTCCTCCTAATAACGAATTTCTCGCGGTTCGCCACGGAACACCGACTCCTCTCAATATTTGTTGCGAGAAACTTTGCATCGTTACAAGTTAAATGCACATTATTCTGGAGCAGTTCCGTCCTATTTAAGTTAGGGGCCTTCCTTAAACTATGTACGGGGAGAGAGATTCGTTATAATACTGTAGGGATGTCAGCAACGCGGTTTCACACTTCTGCCTGCAGTGGTTGCATGCGGGCGTTTAAAACACGCGAATAAGATGTTATTGAACTGCATATTTTTTATTGTAATGGCATTGTTTATACCAATTCACTAGCATTTGAAGTCATTTTGAAAACATGGTTATATTTTCGGCATACTCGTACCGTAAGTGCCTTCTATAAAAACAATATCTATAGTAAAAAAACTACGGTCCAATCATGCTTGGGTCAAGACAAAGGCCACGGTATATCCCAAGCACCTTATTGATATTATAGTCATTATATTATATCCAAAGGAACTGCGCGCTGTGAACAAAGAAAACGGTCCGAGAGAGAGGCCATTAAGCCCTTTATCCCGTTTTAGTAATTTGACGACAAGTTGGAAAACATCAATTACCGTCGCACCCGTTTGTGATACTTATATAGATCACCCTTAATTTATCATAACACGGAATTATCAAATATCTTGGTGTTGCTATTATTACGAGTATAAATAACTACATCGTCATTCAGTTTTTGGGTATTTTTTTAAATTTATTTAATGCATATTTTCTTAAACATAGTTTCTTCGGAACACACTAATAGAGACGATGTTGTTTCTGTTATGATGAATCAGAACAAAAAGCAAGACGTCAGTAAAGATGTCCACACTATAACGAGACAAAGGACTTAACTTGAGGCCACTTGCTCTGACAGTCTTCTTTGTTCGTAATGTGCAGTCCCTTTGGAAATAAGGTCCTTGGTATAGCTTACATGGGATAGGGGTTAAAAAGCCACCGAAGTCGGACCACGTTGTTTATGGAAGCTCCGTCACATTTTCCGTAGAAATCCTCGAGCAGTCTTTGCAGATAAGCACTCGCTTGCAGTTCTAGAATTCAGTGTCGAGTTTCACATACATCTCGTACATTCGTAAGATTGCATCGCCTGTAAAACTTAATTAATACCAGCTTAAATGTAAGAGTACTTCAAATTATCTCTCTGGTGTAAACTCAGTGTTATTATACGCCCAAGAACGTGGCATCTGTTTAAACTTTGAGTATTCGGTAGATACGCTCTTAAGTACATCCTACTTCCTAATAATATTATAAATGCGAAAGTTTGGATGTTTGTTACTCAATCACGCTTTAACCGCTGGACGGATCGTGATGAAACTTAACACACATATAGGTTAGGTCCTGGAATAGGACATGGAAAGAATGTTAATTTCCACGATATCTATTCCAAGAAAACTTAGAAACAATTGACCGCATACTACGCCGTAGCAGTCGTCCGTAGTGATAGTAAATGTGCTGTAGGTATATTTTATTAAAAAAAAAAAATATTTTATCACATTAATATAATTATTATAATCATCATTATGTGTGCCCTTAACGTCCACTGCTGGACATAGGCCTTCCCCAATACACGCCAGTCCTCCGCCCTCCGCATCCATCCGCTTCCGGCCACCTTCTATAATATTAATATGTCCATACCTACAGTACATAATACAAGTACATAGTTCCTACGAGGTCTCAGCTGCCCCTAGTTTCTTAGGTTAAGTAAGGGAACGTACCCATACTACGTGACGCGTTCAGGGGGCGAGGAGGGTCTTCAAAATACCACGTTTGGTCACAGGGGCGGGAGGGGGGGCTTAGGTTTCCGTCACATAGTCAGTATCCTCTAGGAAAAACTAGCGCTTTTTCGAGCTATATTCAAATATGGCGTGCAGCGTTTAGCGCTTTTGAAACTCACAGGTGGCAACCCTGACGCACATATCGCCAGCTGATTGAAAACTGATAGTTTTTTCTTCGTAAATATTTTTTTTACTTGTAATTATAGGTTTGCATGCACCCTTGGCGTCACGCGACAAGCGTCGTATTAAAAAAGACAAATATGAGCCAAATTATAATACTTTTCAACTTCCTGTTTGAAAAAAATGGTTTACAATCATATTTATGAATTACTACGTGAAAAATAGAGAGGAAGGGGGAGGAGATTTACTACGGGTGGTCACCGAAGGGGGGAGGGGGATAAAATATTGTAAAAAATGGGTCACGTAGTTTGGGTACGTTCCCTAATGCTTAGTAATGCTTACATACTGAAAATAGCTTCCTCAGTCCTTTTTCTTGTAACTCGTAGAATGGGTTTAGGTACTTCAGGTACAAAGAAAACTTGTAATACATTCCTTGTTTAGTTTTTGTGAGCGTCATAATAGTCATAGTCATATTTATTTATTGCATCATATGTTACAGGTGTTACATTTCACAACATGACCCTGTAAGGGTGTCTTATTTCTTAGTTAATTACTATTTTATGGACTAATAAATGTCCCAATCAAATTTGGAACCCAAAACTACCTATTTAATCTATACATATAATAAAATCGTAAATGCAAGAAAGTCTGTACATTGAATATATTCGGAAAAAAACCAACCAGGGCGACTTAAAATGAGTAACTGAACATGTTAGAACCGTTTAAAATGTTTTTGTTTGTTTGTTTGTTTGTTAGGGCATCACGCATAAACTACAGAACAGATTTTGACGAAACTTTGTAAAGTGACAGTGTATATCCCGGAATAACATAATATGTAAAAAAAAACTCCAAAATTATCCAACAAATAATAAACCAGCAACAAAAAACTTCAGTACAGTACAAAGATAGTATATTTCAGAGGTCTACTAAAACCAGCTGATTTAATCTTTGATGCAGTACCTTTTTTAAAACTGAAATAAAAAGAAAATTATAATTGAGAAATCTGAAAAGAGATTATTCCGAGGAAAAGTATTTATTCAGGGAACGTGTTGAAAACTCTCTGCAGACCAAACTTCTAGCGTTCTTCAGACTATGTCAAAATGATGATTTAATTTCCAAAAGTCTTATGATGACTTAGTCTTATGACTGTTACTGCACACTATTCGCTACGCTTCCTCATGTGCGTTCCTCAAAAAGATAAATGATGTTACCACCCTACGTTCCAAGCGGCCTGCAGCAAAAGGCATGTCCTGGATGACGACCGAAATTGAGACGAAACTGCATCACCGATGCAGTCGCAAGTATCAGTACCCATAAGACGTCTGAGCCATTATTTCGTTGTGTTTTGTCGGCTTTGTGGGCTCTCGAACCCAGTGCAACTGTGGGAGAAGTATCGTCTGCGTCTCGCGGAAGATGTCCTGGCGTGCTCTTTTAGGAACGGTGAACTAGACGTGGACGTATTTGATGAGAGGGTACTAAACCGCTGCCTTACTATGCTCGAAGATGTTGTTACTTAGATCGGCGGCGTTACGCCCCTAGACCGTTGCGTGTAGCTTATCTTCCATCACTATCAGCTTGAAAGAGTCTACTCTTGGACGTACCGCGAGTACGCTGCGGAAACCGATCACAGCACAGCAAATATCAGCAATAGTGAGTAACAAGTTGATAACTTCCAAGACTCACCTGCTCACAATGCTCCAGGACATCCGGAAGGGATGCGATGGGTGATATCTCGGGTCACTTTTGCGGTGACTTTCGTCAGACTTTGGCGGTAGTGACGCGGGGCGCTACTGCCGATAAGGTAAACGCCTGCCTCAAGAACTTTGTAATATGGTCTAAAGTACTGAAATCGTGCCTCACGCATTGTGTACGGCTCCAACATGGTGGCAACTCTTACGCTCAAGTGTTTTAGACATGCTCCTCAAGATCGGACAGGGGCGATTACCGAACACCAATGGACTGGTTGCAAAAATTTAGCGCTGAGAGGGAATGGGAGAAGGAAATGGTAGGGGAAAATGGGCGAAGGGTAGAGGGTAGGGATTGGGGAAGGGTACAGGGTAGGGATTGGGGAAGGGGATAGAGAGTGGAGTGGGAGGTCTGGGAAGAAAAGTGTGGGTAGGTTGAGAGAAGGAGAGGGGGGCGGTTGGGAGAAAGTGTAGAGGAAGGGTAGAGGGAAGAGGAGGGGAAAAGGCATATATCCATGCGATAAAATATTTAACTTACAGAAAAAATACTTAACTACCTGCAAAACATTTTCATGTGGTATTATAATTTAATCGCTTAATTACATTGAGCCTAAATAAATCCACGCAAGACCCATGAATATAAAAGTATAAGTAAGTGAAAACAAAGTTAGCGCATAATATTTCTCGCCCACTCAAATGTACGGAACCCCGCCGCAGGCGAAGGAACTGGAATAATATCTAATCAATTCTAAATCGAATTGGAACCTCGTTTGCGAAAGGTCAAGACAATCCGATTTTGATAACCTTTTTGTTAGGTGATGCGATTTTATCACTAAATATTCTGATACCTTCTCATTTCCGGTACAATAAAGGAACCAAGGTTGAGTTTCATATATACCATTTTAGGAAGAAGATTAACCTTTATAAAAGTTTGTAGGCTCAGCGGTTTGAGCTGATAGATTAGTCAGGGGATTATTTCCCGAACTGCGGAAGCAAAGAACAGTCATGTTTTTTTTATAAATATACTTGTAAAGAAAAAAAAGTTGAAACTCACCGACTTCATCCTTGTCACCCTACTTATGAGATGGTTTGACAGACAGATGGGGCCGGCGGCGGTGAGCTGCATTTGCGCACCAGGCTACACCGGAGACCTCTGCGAAGCACAGATCGCGGCGCCAGGTAATTATCATCATATATTAATATCATTTATTTGCCAACAATTATCCTCGAATTGGGGGATTAGGTTAGTTTTTATTACTATCCATTAACCCTTCTTAATCACCAAACTGATCAGATAGATACTCTTGCATACACTGGACAGAATTAAGGCTGTAAAAAAACTATAACTTTTTGCAATATAATTTGAAGGATCCGCCACCCTCTTACCTATTTCTGCAACCAAACAGCAAAACTAACATTAATGTGTTCCGGTTTTAACAGTAGCAGAGCCGGTGTAATTACAGGTCCACGGGGCATTATAATATACTCCTTAGGATGGCGACGCGACGCACTTGTGGCTTATGGGACCACATATCACTAGGCGGGTTGTCTGTCCGTTTCCACTTTCGGACTGTTAAAAATATAATCCAATAACAGCTGTTTCATATGAAACTTTTTTCCGGTAGTGAAATATAGAACAAGTCTCATTTGGTGGTTACAGCCCTCTTCTTATCTATTTTTGCCACAGCAAAGAACTTTGTTGCATTGCATACATACTGTGTTCCGGTTTCGGTTTGAAAAGTAAGAGAGTCAGTAGAGTTAAGCACACATTAAGCATTTCCAAAGAGTCACCATACTTGTAAACTTTGGATTGTTTTACGCAGTAGATCTGGAAGGTGGCTTTCGGGCGTTCTGTCTGCCCGCTTGCTGCTTCATACCCCATTCAATTCCCTATTAAAATGGCCCACCTTTATTATTAGTCTTCAACACCAGTTCATAAGTTGCTGGGCTGAATACAGAATTAGGGCAATGGAGTATTTATATTAACCATGAAACTTGCACCTTAACTCGCAAGCATATTATCTAACGCCTATACTTCAAACGAAAGTTACGTCAACTAAGTTCAACTAATACTTCGACAAGTTTGCACTGCACTATCGTTAAGCTCTTAACTTCCGGAAACGTTTCAGAGTCCTAGTTCAGCACACAGGTACGAATCTAGGAGTCTTATTTGAAAGCATCACATTATAAGTTGATAGTTTGAAACCTGATTCTGATTAATATCTAGTTTTAGCTTAATATTTTGTTCGCAGCTTCGCTTGGCGGTTCATACCGGCCCTCAGATCTGAGCCCCCGCCGAGGCTCGATACCCATACCAAAAACAAACAGACCGACCAAAAGACTGACAATTATTTCAAAAGTCAGCAATTCGTCGTACAATATATCGGAAAATATATATTTTACTAAAATGCTCACATCTTTGTCTGCCAATTTTACATATAGTTATGATCCAACGTTCATTTCAATCGGTTTCGTAGATTTTTAGTTATCCTTCGGACAAACAGATGAACAAAAAGTTTCGCCTCTAATGGTATCCTTTTGACGGAACCAAAAAATTTTTGGTTCTTTTTTAAAACCCATAGTCCTCGATTTGTAATTAAGCGCTGTCCAAACT
This sequence comes from Esperia sulphurella, assembly GCA_947086405.1. Lineage (NCBI taxonomy): Eukaryota > Metazoa > Arthropoda > Insecta > Lepidoptera > Oecophoridae > Esperia > Esperia sulphurella. Next base: position 4,258,361 of record OX352274.1, on the reverse strand, counting down.
AGGTTACAACAGCCCTAATTATGAAATCATACCAAAGCTACCTACTTCGTAATTTTAATTAAAGTGTGAGTGAAGCAGGACTCGGGTCTTGGCCCCCGTAACGTTTCTTTTAAAATACACGCCTGGTGGTGAGATCTGTTACTTTACAACAGGTGTTTCGAACGAAAACACCTTGCTAAATGGTTCACGAAATTGGTACACAGCTGGCAGTTTAATTTACAGAATATAATGGCTTACTGCACTGCTTTGCGACTACTTGTTTTTATTGATAAATTACATAATTATTATTGATGAACTAGCTGTGCCCGCGGCTCCGCTCGCGTGGACTACAGAATCCACTCCCGCACCCGCTCCAGCTCCTGCTTCCGCTCCCGCTCCCGCCCCCGCTCCATCTACCGCTCAATTTTTTTTGCAAATATCTTCTACATACACGCGAAGTTTACATTTTTATTTAAAAGATGACTAAATTATTGATGCAACGAATACGAATATTCATATTCGCCGAATATTGGGCAATCAACGAATATTCTATGCGCCGAATATCGTCACGAATATTAAATTTAAATAAATTAACACACCCGATTTTTATTTGACTGTATCGGGTTTATACTCGTATATATAAAATATATAAAACTCCAAATTGAAAAATTATGCCCGAAGTATTTTTACCTATAGCCTCTATGAAAATCTAGTTAAAATAGTTATCACTAGTTAGAATACTTGGAAACTTAACATAATTAACATTAACTTAACATAATCTTCTATCTTGGAGTAACATTTGTCTTTATTTCATGGTAATCGACCTATTCAATCAAAAGTTATGCAATTTATAGTTTAAAAAAACTCGCTTCACTGCGAGGAAGTGTTGAGTGTAATGCTCGACGGATTTCGTAGTGAGAACTACATTTTGGAGATAGGTAAAATAGATAGGGAGGTGAGTGGCCATGAAAGTGTTTGGTGGAATAGCGGGAGGAGAAGAAAGGGGAGGGGATGAGGGAAGTGGATGCTGAGTGTGAGGGATGGGGGTGAGGGCGGGGAGAAGGAGTAGGGAGAAGGGGAGAGCTAAGAACAGGAGGAGTTCAGGGGAAGGAAGGGAGAAGAAGAGCAGTGGGCGGGAGGGCGGAGAGAAGGAGGTGGGGGAGGAAGGGAGAGAGGGAGATGGGGAAGCCACGTATTTCAGTGGTGTGCGCATACGAATTCGCGGACACAGGTGATCATCAATAAATAAGTATATAGGTATACTATGAAATAAATTGCCTGACCGCTTCTATCCGTATGTTTGGGATAATCTCGCATAAGGCATAAGTAGTGAATGGATTTCGATCCGGTTGTCACCATTTATTTCCTGAGGAAGGTTGATAATACTCACAATACTATCTTACATGCGAAGCCAGGGTGGAAGCAAGTTGATATACAACAAGTCTCTGCCTCCGAACTGACTGCCTCATAGGCTTTTATCTTGAAAGCGCTCAGACAACTTAGTGCAAGTTGGACGTCTAGGTGTTACAATTGTGTTGTCATTGTCTTATTCCATGGACATGATTCTTAGTTTTTTGTAAATGTACAATTGTATAAGTGAAAATCCCCCGGTGCTTGAGTCCAAACAAAAGCAAAGCCATTCAGCTAACAAGTCGGCCTAAATTAGATTAAATTAAGAATACCAATCAATTAAAACAAAGTTAAGATAATGTCAAGGAATAATTCCCTAAAGCGCTGTCAAAAACGTATTAAAAGTTGAATTAAACTTAATAACTCCAAACAACATGCCAATACCGATCCGGGAAAGTTGTCAAGAAGTTCTGAAATGCCTCATGGGTATAAGGCTTAATGCGTTATTTCCTTTTTCATTTCCTCATTAGAAAGGAGACACTTGAAGACTTTATATAAATTAATCATCTTATTGCTGAAATATCCGCCGAGATTAAAAAATATATATTATACGAGGTATTAATAATAGATTAGAGCAGGTAATTGAAAAAAGCATGGAATCTCAGAGCTAAAAATAAATATAGTTATTTTTAGATCTGAGATTTTCAACAGTAAATTTTTTTTAAATTGTAAATATATTTACAAATAGTAATTGATAGCGTATATCAATCAAGCGTAGCGTAACATATGAAATAAAATGCAACTTTAGATCTCCTGCTTTGTAAATATCTTCAATGTACAGACACGCGAAGTATACATTTTTATTTAGGTATTAGATTAGCGAAATTGGCGAATTAGCGAAAATGACGAACTAACCAATTATACACTAACTCGCAAAAAGCTACATTATAATTTTTTCAAACTCAAAATCGAACCGGACTGATTATTTTTATTACGTATGTTATCTTCAGTCTCTATTCACGAATTACCATTTGGGGGAGGGGGGATGCCGGCGAAAATATTTACACCACTTAAAAACTTACTAGAGCGCCGCCCCTGCCTCTATTTTACTGCATCCGGTTGCCTCTAGCTGTTTGGGTGAAGATTTTTAGTACAGGCTAATGTTTATGTTTTTGTTTCAGAGTGTGGAATAGAAGAATGCTCTGAGGGTTGCAGAGAAGGCAGTCCGTGTGACTGCAATCCACGGGACACTGACTTTTGTGAGTACACTTAACATGAGCGATATTAAGGGTTATTTGGGCTGGGAACATATATCTAGTTATATGTAAAACTGACGATGATGGTAAAATTGTCAAAAGTTCAGGGAAAGTAATAATTTCCGAGGTAATAAAAAAAAAATTTAAAAGAGTAATTTACAAACTTACATATTGCTGACATTTTTACATAGATTGAAATTTTAGGAGAACTACTCATTTGTGTTTTTGCAGTTTCTATGTACTTATTAAAAAATAAAATAAATCTTATTTGAACAAAAGCAAAACATTGAATCAGATTTAGCCCTGGCTCCCAAAATGGGATGGGATGTCCCGTGTGTCAGCCAGGTTATTATAAAGTATATGTTTTTTCTGTTACTTAAGTCAAAGCGATATGAAAAGTAGAAGGTCCATGAATAATGGAAGGTTTATGCCTAATCACCACGCTGGGCAGACAGATTGGTGATTGTATTGATATGAAGTTTAATGTATAGACGATGTACTTAGTCTTTATTCGTCGTATATGACAGAGTATTCTCATTATAACATTGTTTAACTATATATATATATATACATTTCAGCGTCCGCCCGCTTTGAAACAAGACTGCAGATAGTGGACCAAGCAAACGATAACATATCCCAAGAAATCGTCAAACAGGTGTATTCATTTATTTAAACAAACCACATTTTATTCTTATTCTATTTATAAACCTTGAGGAATTTTAACTTAAGATACTTTATTAATGGTAGCCGATATTTGATCTTAGGTTTAACCATCGATTATTAAGTAAATATAATATTAATAGTAACATTAAACATTATTTGCTTTTTATTTCAGATAACAAGCTACTTGAAAACTTCAAACATAACTTTAGAAGATGAAATAGAAATTTTAAACATAAGGTAAAACATACACGCGTAATAAATTTACAACAATAACACATCGCCACATTTCGATACGGTGCATATCCCGTGGCATAACCTTTGGCAAAGGGGAACGCTTGAATATGACGACACTGTTCTAACGTTACACCTCGCCAGACCACGCCATGAACACGCCACGAACAAACCGATACGAAAGGTCGAATAAATCGTATGTTGCGGTATGCGAAAGAGCCCCCTACAGCGTGCGATCGCGAGCCGCTGATCGCCCGCAGTGTTGCTCGATGCTTCGCGCTATAGTGGAGTTCAATCTTTAAAAAAAACCAACTGCTTTCAGACATCATATTGACTAGTGACCTACTTTTAGAATGTTCACAAGTCACTCAAAGCTTATCTTATCTCCTTAGGGGGTTAGGAAGACCTGGCGACACCTTGACCCTACAGGATCTTTTGTGCCAAACCCCTGTCCACCAACGATGCCCCAAGCTGATCTGGTGGACTTCACATACTCCTTAAAATTTCTTCTTTAGCGTATGCAGGTTTCCTCATTTCCTTCACCGAAAATCCTATGGTTAATATAAATAAACTCAAAGCTTATAGACGAGTATTCCAACAGTTCGCCAGAGAGTAACAGCGCGCGCACGGTGTGGCTGCGCGTGTGGGGCGCGCGGCGGGAGGCGGGCGCGGTGCGCGCCGCGCTGTCCCGGCTGGCGGCCACGCGCACGCGCACGGACCACCTGCGCCTGCTCAATGCGCCGCTGCACTTCGACATGCACCCGGCTCTCACTTTGCACGTAAGTATCATACAGAGTGGAACAGAAAAGAGTAAACAGCCGATTATTTCTTAACTAATAAAGATATATAAAAAAATCAAACTGATATACTCGTAGCTACTAGGTAGCCTGATGTTAAAAAGGTCGTAAATGAAAAGCGACTTATTTTACCCCCATAAGTTTTTAACGTCATTCATTAAAGTGTTCTTCAGTATCTACAGCAATACTATATACATGATATTATATATTATAAATATAGTATTACTGTTAATACTGAAGAAGACTTCAGATGAGCTATAGCTGTTCTCGAGGCCGCTGCTGAACATTCAAGCGTTTGTAACGAAATTAATTAGGAGTTGTACAAGAAAACCATAAATATCTGCATTCCGTCCGTCCGTGACACTACCTATACACGGTAGGTAGTGTCAATTTGACGCTCGAGATTTGGAATGGTAACAACGCGGATAGATAGTCCCACTAATATTATAAATGCGAAAGTTCGGACGTTTGTTACTCAATCACGCTTCAACCACTGGACGGATCGGGATGAAACTTCGCACACATATAGGTTAGATACTGGAATAGGACATAGGATATATATAATAATTTGTAATGTTAAGTTGTCCAAGCGGACGAAGTCGCGGGCAACAGCTAGTAAAAGAATAAACCAGAGGGGCTAGACAAGATGGCTTTTCTATTAGCATTACGCTAATCGTGGGCTAATACTTGCCTGAATAAATACGTAATCAACTAGGCTTATACACGGCAATTGGAATAATACTGAAAGTACACAATATAACTTTATCCGATTCGAGCGTAGTGAAATGAGATACTACGCAATTCGCGGGAAGATCAAAGTTTCCGACGCAAAACTAAGTGGAACTTTAAAATGGCAAACAATCCGGCTGGTTCTTCTTAGAGATCTTTGATGTCATTGTTACTTTTCTTTGACCAAGTTTCTCAAATTAGTACCTATTCTTTGGTACGTTGTTTGTATTTCTGTCTTTCAATCATCATATCAGTCCTTAAACGTCCAGTGCTGGACATAGGCTTTCATCAATGAACGCCACGAATCCCGGTCTTCCATTCCCTGCGTCCAGCTGCTTCCGGCCACCTTCTTCATTTCGTCAGTCCATCTGGCGGCTCTGATCCATAGCCTTTCCATGGCTCTTTCTGCAGGTGAAGTTGTGAAAAGCCGTAACTCGAAATGCCGACAAAATGACTTGTCTTTCACCCTCAAAACAATACAATAATTTAGCAGGTAATCATGGAAAATCATGGAAGTTAAAGCTTTGTCATGCCACTTTACCACTGCGTGCGTAATTTTAAATCCGAGCTGTTGAAAATTGAGCGCTACTACTATAATCAAAGCTGAATTCACAATGCAACCGTTGCGATATTATCATATGCCAGATAATCTCATATTATGATTGATCAGTCAGATAACCGGAAATAACTTTCATAAGATAGGATTGGTCAATTCCGCGTAGATCCCCCCCCTCCCCGCGAAATATTTCCGCGAATAAAACGTGTGTACTCAGACGCAGAACCACGGTGCCCTATAGAAAGAAAAGCTGTGATTATAACCAGTTTTCTTTTTATCGAGCCGGCCGCTCATAGCACAGAAAAAAGCTGACTCCGCCAATGACAATGTGTTGCATTGTGAATCCAGTATAAAACAAGAGTGGTGCTAAGTTAAATTAACGAGAAATAGCTGGGAGGCTAGCGCTGGCTCGGCGCCAACTAGCGCTAGAAAATTCACATTTCAAATAATTAAACTTACAACGAGGAGGACATTGTGGGGGTGGGTGTTAACGCGCTGGATTTATGCTTAAGTTATTACACTCTTGCATCTTATCACGTTGCAAGCACATGAGTTTAATATGGAACGTACATGTTGACGTAGTTACGCGAATTTTTACTCAACTAAAAATACAAGGATTTTTCCAACTAAAACGTTGCAAGATGAAAGATTATCTAGATACAAGAAGTTATAGCTACCAGGATTTCATATGGACTTAGACATATTTTTTTCACTAACTTTTGTTACAGGTCAGATCGAATTCTACTAAATAAAATAAAAATACAAATAATTTAATTTAATTAAATAAAAGTTAATTATAACTAAAATAAATCCGTTAAGCCAGGTCCTTTTTAATCAGCCTCATCAGCCTGGATATTCAAAGAGGTAACGCAGCTAGCATCCTCGGCACTCTGCAGAGCTGGATAGATATTCTATCTGTAGAGCTGCCCCTTCAATCCCCCTTTTCTTTGGTATTAGTATAGGTATTCCAAATTGTATATTTTTTCCATCACCACTGTTTCTCTTCATAAATTATTAAATTATAAATAAAGAAATAAAAATTTCAAGTATAATGCATAAAATTTTATGTCAATGAGTTCTGGACAAACTTTCCATAACTATAAAATATGTATGTATAAAATATAATCCAAAAATATGGTATCAGAAACTGCCCAGAAAAAGTACAGCAATACATTTAATGGTTAAAACAACGAGTAAACAGGAATAAAGTGTCTACCTACAAACAATACTATGAAAATTTATACTTTTATTACTGAAGTTATTCTAAAAATCCGTAGTATCGCAGAATTTTAAACAGTCTAAAGAGCTAACACAGAACTTCGAACTCAACTAGGTACTTAACAAATAAATAAAAAATACATTATGTTGTTGCAGGCCTTGGTAGTGAACCAACGTCCTGAAGTGTGGGAGGGTTCCGAGTTCATACTGAGCTGCATGGCGTACGGGTCCCCAGACATCGTCTTCACTTGGTACAAGGATGGAGTGAAGGTCAACTTTGATGGCACTACCAGGTATTCTAAAATGTTTTGTTGAGGCTCCATATTTCGTGCAGATTCCTTGCAAATTGCCTTAATCGTTGTGGTGAACACTGAATTTTGAGGACACACAGCGTATCGTTAGTAATAACTTAATAAGTAACGTGGCTTGACTGTTAGGTGAAACCACGACCTGCAGAGGAGTCTAGTAAGTTGTGAAAAATTGAAATCTAAATTTGCTAACATCCTATAGTACCATTTCTTGTTATATCTGTTTCTTTCCGTCATTCGTCAAGTCAGGGCCAAACCAAATAATATTTCAAAATATATTTTTTTAAACCATCGGCTTTCACCGACTGACTGGTTGTGCCGCACACTGATGACGTTCTCAGGCATTCAAATATTTGTACCTACAGAGACGTATGGACTCGTACAGTGGCTGAAGATGCGTTAGGACGTCGAATGTCGGTCCTCGGTGTATCGGAGGCCAGACGAGCTGACGGTGGAAGGTGGGCGTGTTCGGCCGATGATGCTGGCAGGAGACGATGCAGGGCGCTGAGGCTGGCTGTGCTGAGGCCTCCGGATATACGCCTGATGCCCTCCACTTTGACTATAAATAAGGTGACTAGATATTCAGATAGGTGTATTTCAACCTTTTGTTTAAATATTAACTTTTGCGCATTCTAATGGAACGTTGATCTTATGATTATGTCCTTTGATCAGTCAAAATGGAGAATATAAATAGAGGTAAGATAGGATAGGTATATGTGTCTAGCAGTGGACAAATAAACTAGAAGGAAACAAAGAAGGTTGCTTGGAAGAAATCGCTGAAAGCGTAAGTGTGTCTTTACGCTTTCAGCGATTTCTTCAGTCACATTTTACTCTTTCCTTCTTTGTTAAATTATTATAACTTCTCAATATAATTTACTGCAAAATAAAAATAAAAATTATTGATCGAAATGGATTGGCTAGATGATAATAGATTGACCAGTACCACGCCTTCACTTACCATTTATGACGTTTACTGAAACTGCCACCAGGCTGAATATCATTCATAATTCTGACAATTGAAACAACTTAGAAAGGGACTGTCATTCTCCGTCAGGGTGACAACGTGAGCATCACGTGCTTAGCCGGTGCAGGGCGTGTACACGGGGCTTTAGGCTTCAGCTGGGCCCGTGAAAGGACCCTTCTGCCCCTGGCGCCAGGTCGAGAGGTCTGGGAAGACCTGTACCCTGCTGGCAGCGTACTAAAGCTGTATAATGTACAGGTAAATTTATGAAACCTTACCCTTAAAATGTTGATTTCAAAACACGTTTTCAAATGATATCTAACTGATAACAACATACTTTGAAAGGTGTATAATGAGTTTTTATTTTTTACTATTGGAGAAGAGATCCTTACTTACACCGATTCTCATGAAATATAATAATGCCAACTTGTATTAGAATAAATAGAATCCCCTTCGGTCTTGGTTATCCTGCTTCTCATTAAATATTCTAGTGCTCACTCATACTACCTAGAATAAGTAGAATTCCCTTCAGGCAGTAAAGATTTCAGATATGGGTCTGATTTCTCTGTTCAAACTACGCTCGAATCATTCAAATACATGTTAGACCTATTTTCTGTAATGGGCTCCTGCCTATAATAATATAGGCAAAACATACGAGTACGTGAAGGAGATGAATTATTCATAATTATTTTAATAGCTAATGACTTGTGTTTCGGAATTAATGTATCTTTAGCGAGCTCGGATAACAAATATACGAAACATTGTTATACAATACATTGTGAAATATTTCACTATAAACATATGTTATATTAAAACATAAAACCCGCTACGGAGGTATTTAGACTTAAATAACAGCTTTATTTATTCATTCTACACACAAAAATTAAGTTGTGAAATAAATGTTGTTCAATATAAAATATTAAATATTAAATATACCTACAAAAAAATTTGCGCGAAGTAGTATGTACAGTCAGGACTCTAATTTTGAACCCGTCTAACATTTAATATTCTACAGCAAGCTTGTGCAGTGAAGCGCTAATGCCTAAGATGACATTCTGAGTTATCTATGAGATGCACAATCTTTTTTTGTAGTAATAATTTCTAAGCGAGGACTCTTGAAGCTTCCTATTTTCCTTCTCTCTCACAACGGATATGACGTTCCTTTGATAGTCTATTTGCAAAGAGGAAATATCTTAATCGTGTGTCAGTATCACACAGGCTATTCCAAACGCCAAGACAGTTTATAATAATAGAAATAATAGTTTTCCCTTTTACTATTACTACCTAGTATATACGATTTTACCCGATCTGACTAAATTGGAACTATTACCATAGACTTATAATTTATGTTACCCGTCGCTATTAAATCTCTTTCTGCAATTTGATTGAAAATCGACCTTATTGCAATGGTGAATTTTTCTAGGAAATTAACATTCGTGACATCGACGATCGAACGACGCAGTAGGTAGGTACCTACCTACTGCGGTGTGTGTGTAGCCGACATGTATAGTATAATGCACGTTACTCTTTGTATAAATCAATATTGTTCTATATTTATTCAAGAAATCTGCCGAATTCCGTTGTCAAGTTTCATCAGTCGCTGGTACCAATGCGAAAGGTGTGACTTTGTGGGCCCTAGCGCCCAACGACGAGGCTTGTCAGGCCGATGCCTCGCACGGGCTGCGGTGGCCTAAGACAGCACCGGGAGCCCACGCCTCGGCTACTTGCCCCCAGGGGCACAGTGGAGAAACTACCAGGTAAATATGTCGAAATCTATGTAGGTAATCTATATAGAAAGAAGGCTTGCTTGTAGATGACTTCAAACGTCTCCTAATACCGTGACTACCGGCTTCTGTCACCCATGAACATCTGAAACATTTAGATTTTTGCGTGCAACTCGTGCTTTACGTCTCTTAATACTCGGCTTCCTTATTTTTATCAATTGATTTGTAGCAGATGACTAGATTAGATCATGCAAGACGGCCTATTTTTCATTTCAGATTCTGCGAACCGAAAACAGGCCTGCATGGCGTCAAGTGGATGCTACCAGATTTTTCCGGCTGCGTTGCTGATTCGTTAAAAGATATCTATGAACAGGTAACTAATTATATTAACAAATTAATGATATATATCTTGGTTGTTAAGTATTAGATAAGAGTCTTGTTGACACATTTTGGTCGTACCCTCATGTATTATTTCATCAGTTTGTCAACGACTGCTAAGTACTTATTCCTCATGAGACTAGGGCCACGATAGACCAACATGATACCTTATTCATTACTACACCCATGATGGCACTGGCGCCTTTCTAATGTAATATATTATAATGTAATGTATTGCGATTTAATTGCTGCCCATTGCATTCCTAAAACTATTTTTCCGACAGATTAAATCACAGAATCCAATAGAAATCGATTTTACTTTCAGTTCACCCGCATTTCCTACGGCTACTCCTGGAGTAACGTGTCCCACGTCGCCCACCAATACGGCGCCGTCTTACGCTCCCTCCCCGCGCACCCTGGCGAGGGCTCTCTCCCCCTCCAGCACTCCCGCGAAATGCTGCATTACCTCCTCTCTGCTGCTGGCAAACCCAAGGACAGAGTTGAAAGCGTCGAGCATTTGTTGAAGATATACGACACACTACTGAAACACCCCGACGCCTTCTTGGATGAAGAGGTGGGTGCCTAAATTTGAGCACCTTTTAATAGTCTTGAAGGATACTTTAGTCTTAAGAGCCTCTCACATAAAAACTTTACCAGTCTAATAAATTAGTACAGTCTTATCACATTTAAATAGCTTTTAATTAATGGGCTCTCAAATTTAAGGGCCTTGGATCTATTATTACATGGTTGCTAGCCAGGGATGGCTTTAGTATATCTTTTATTGTCTACCGATCGGTTATATAGACATTTAGCATCAAATTACAGTTGGTTATTTATAATAACACTTTTAAAATAAATTTCTACTTGTTGAATAATCGGTGAGTAGTAGTGAGGTTGATAATTCTACAAGACTGTATATATACGACTGGATAGTTAAGAAATCTAGAATTCAACCCATGGCTGGTTTTAAAGTCATATATTTTTGAATGAACTAGTTTAATATTAATGAAACCGTGTGACTTCTTACAGAAAGTATACGAGCTCCAAAACGCCATAGCAGACACAGCTGGAATGAAAGACACCCTCGACATGCACCTCCACGAGTTTAGAGTCCAAAGTAAACCGGTTCGCGACGATAACGCTGCCCATTTCACCCTCCAGCCCAATGTGCCAGGACCTGAAGAATGGCTGATGGCTTCGGCAGGAGTAGAATTGGTTGGAAGAACTGGAAACGCATCAATTGTGACTGTGCAGTATCATAACTTGGCAGCTAGGCTGCCGTCGTTGAGAAGGTCTATTGAGTTTAAGTGAGTTTACTTAAACTTTCTTAACTTTGAGACCGAATTAGGATGTACTTTAAGTAGATACTTATCAGCTCTCTAAGAAAGGGCTTCGTATAGTTTTTGGCTTACGGCCTGAAACCATCGTCCAGTTCCAGATTCTTTATACTTTGTTTATTTTGATGTTTTATTTTTTTAAAGTAACATTTTCGTAACGTCTGCGTCTGCAGTCTCTCATCTTCCAGGAACGGACGCGAAATGGAGTACTTGCTGGCATCTCAACAGACACAAGTGTGGGTGAGCGGCGCAGGAGTTGATACATCACTACAGCACACCGTCACGCTGCTGTTCACGCATGTCAAGAATTATAGTGCTGTTGGTATGTACACAGACTCCAATCTGAAAATAGTAGACAAATGGCTTGTCGTCTAAATATTTAGGATAATGGCACACAATTTATATCAACTACCTACAATGAACCTAACTTAATCGGCAGACATAATGCGGCTAGTCAAGTTCAGGATTCATAGGTATTAAACAAACTATTCATAATAAACATCAAGCAATCATCGCCAATTATATCGTTTAGTAATGAGATCAATAGTTCCTCCCCCAATACAAGTAATTACTTTGATAGCAAAGAAACGCCGATCATATAATGAGTAACTAAAGAAGTGGGCAAGCCCTGTGATACATAGATCCACTTGGATCTTCCGGATCGTCATCTAACAAGTCAGCAATAAACCTTAGAAATCATTGGTTCTGCTACAGCCTCCTAAAGAACTTACTTCTTACAGCATCAAAATTAGCCTGCGGATTGCGCTCACCGTCAGACCCCCGAGCTTGGAGTACAAAAGCCTGCGAGGTTCGAGTACCAGAGCCAACATATGTGCAGTGCCGTTGCCGAGGACTTGGCACATACGCCCTCTTTACAATAGCCAGGTCCACACTCGTAAGTACATACGTCCTATGGGGAACTACAACCATGTAGAGTAAGTTTATATGAATTATAAATTAAAATAAATAAATAAATGACAGTAAAAATTAAAATAAAATAGAAGGAGTCAGCAAAGTGAACGTTGTACGGATTTCGTCAATCCGTTTAATTTTTATTTTTCCTGAGAAATGATTTTTTCTTTTCATGGAATTCCATGATTGTCCCCTTCATTGCCGGCCAATTTTACATGTTCCTTTCAGCTGCATCGGTCCAGTAGTATTTGAGTTATCCGCCAGAAAGACAGACAGATTCGCTATAGAGTATCCGTTTTGAAGGCTCTCTAAAAATGGAAAAGTTAGACACTATATTATTATCTAGATCTTTTCATTAAATAATTAATAGGCGAAACAACCTAGGGAACTAGAAGACAGTTCCAATGCTCAATTTTCATAAAGTTTGCTCTTTATATCTTCATTTGAAAAACAATTATACAATTAATTATTCACCAATATTCAGTCGAATACATCACTGCCTTCATTCTCTACAATTAGACTAATAATGCAAAATACCTATTCGGAAACATCATTCACTACCATTCTAGACCGACGCAGAGAAGGACCTCCGCGGCATAGTGAAGATCACAGTCAGTTTGGGAGGAGCCATGTGCCTCGCTGCAGCGGCGTTGCAGCTGCTAGGGCTGCTGCCAGGTCCCAGGAAGGCGAGGCTACCTGTGCTGCTGAAGGTTGCAACCGCTGGTACCCATTCTGCAGCCATGCTTGCGCTTTTGGAGTGTGACACGAGACAGGTAAATATTTAAACTTGTAAACAAATTCTGCGTCGAAATGAATTTTAATTATTTCTTTATTGTGTTGTATACTCGTACCTAGCACAAAAACAAATTCACGAAATTGTTAGCGCAAGAAGAGTTAAGTTGTAGCTGTTGCCCGCAACTTCGTCCGCGTGGACAACTTAACATCACAAATTATTATGTATTTCCCGTAGAATTCAGATATTTATTCGGGATAAAAACTATCCTATGTCCTATTCCAGGACCTAACCTATATGTGTGCAAAGTTTCATCCCGATCCGTCCAGTGGTTGAAGCGTGATTGGGTAACAAACATCCAAACGTTCGCATTTATAATATTATATTAAGTAGGAAGAATTGTACCGACTTACTGAAGCGGTCTCATTCTAAAACGAACCATTGAAATCTATTTCAACTGTGAATTCTATTTCCTTCTTTATCTATCCAGGCAGCAACACGTGGCTGGTGCGAAATAACACGTAGGCGTCTGAGAAGATTGCGTACCTACTCGTATATCGTACTTTGTTATATCAATACAAGATCGTTTCCAAAATAGTGGCGAATTTTTAAAACTGACCCAGAGATTCTTAGAAATAAAGAATACAGTTTATTAACGCTGTTACTGAACTTAAAGCTAAATCCAAGCAGTAGAACCACATTTGATAACCTGAATAATGCCAGTCATGTGCTATGTAGGAAGAAGCATGTCCCGGGGCCCTGGGCTGGGTGTGCGCGGTGTGCTGGTGCGCCGGTTGCGCCGCGCTGTGCGCTCAACCGTTGCTGCTGCAGGCCGAGCTGGCCGGGCGGGCGCAACGGGCACCCTCGGTGGGGTTGCTGGCAGGTAAGAACAGTTTATTATAGTTGCCGTATGGTTTAGAGTAGGGCCACACCCAGTCTTCTCGTGGATGTCGTCAAGGCGACTAATGGATTGCACTAGGGACGGGCAGCTGCGTTCTCCTGTGTATATGTATATCATTACTGCGATCACCAATCCCCCTGCCAAGTTTGGTGATTATGGAAATTCCCTCATTGGACAGCCCACCAATAATGACATTCTATTGGGGAGGCTTAGTTTAGCAGTGAAAGTATTTCGGCTGATGATGATGAAAAGTTTGTTATCGGTGCGGTAGACCTAATTCACCTGCAACAGATCACCTGGGTAAATTAAGTACACTATTTCGTAGACTTAGTGAATTTAGAGATTTGCAGGTGTCAAGTTCACTACTTAGTGAACTTTATTCACTCAGAGGGCTCTTGAACTGGCTCTTGGAGTGAACTTTATTCACTCACAAACTGGAACAGGGAAACTACAAAGGGAACTGCAATTTAAGTTACGGTTTCGGTTACTATTCAATTGCTGCAGTTTCACGCCGATTTCGGTGAAGGAAAAAACATAGTGAGGAATCCTGAATACTCCAAAGAAATTCTACGAGTATGGTGCATGTGAAGTCCGCACTGGGCCAGTGGGGTGAACTTGGCTTGTACGCTCGCTGGATGGGTAGGTATGTGCTCTAACAGTGTGAACATATAGGTTGATTCATTGATTGAAGCGGCAAACGGGCTGATGGAAATCAGACACTGTAATACAATGAACACCAGCAAGTTTTGGGTTGCTGCGTAAATTAAAATTAAAATTAAAATTAAATTAAATAGTATTTATTTCGGGCCAGTTAAGCCCATAGAAAATTTTACAAAATTACAAAAATATTGAAAAAATAAACAATTAAATAAACAATTTGAAAATTAAATAGCATTAAATAAATCATAATAACATCATCAATTCATAAAATAGTCTAAAGATTACAAGTGCTTTGCTCAGGTGACTCGGTTGGAATGCCTCGTGTGCCTGTTAATTTAAATTAAAGACGGCAAAGCAAGAGAGATAAACATATAAAACTAGTCCTTGTTTAGAACTATACAGTAGGATATTCGTGTAAAAGTACCACAGAATTTTAATGAAAGTATAGAAGGTAACAAATTATTACCTAACCAGACTGGGGCAGTCCAGTGTAAGAGTCATGCCCCCGGTAAAATACCGATATGCTTGTTCAGCAATCATACAAATATTTCCAGGAGTATGCACACTGGCGTGGTTAACTGCGCGGCTTTGGGGCGGGGCTCCACTGCAGATAGGGACCGCAGCCCAGATAGTCTGCGCAGCTGGCACCGCTCTACTTGCCGTCCTGTGCTTCGCTTTAGCCATCTGCGCCGCGTTGAGGCTTCGGACGATCACGCACAAAGTGCCCACCGAAAGGAGAAACTATCTCAAGGATCGGTAAGTGAATATTTTAGACAGAAAAAGTGTACATAAAACGGTAAACAACGAACGGATAAATTAATATAGTAAATGATAGCAAATATGTAAAACAAAATACCAGGTAACTTGTATTTCTCAAAACTGTTTTTAAGGTTGTGTCAAAATGAATATTTTTTTATTTTATTTAGCTTTTTATCCGTATCCGAAAATTGTTACTTTCCTAGATAATTTAGGAAAACATTGCAGACTTTTTGCATTGCATGTTCGCTCATGTCTTCACGTTATTTATTCCAGGGTCCGCGTAGTCCGGCACACTCTAGCGCTACTGTTTACTACATCGGCCGCGCAGGCGGCGGGCGTGGCGTACGCGCAGCCGGGCGAGCGGGGCATCGCGCACGTGGCCGCTCTCTCCGCCGCTGCGCTAGCCAATGTGAGTGTTACGAGTCCACGACACATTAGCGGTGGACTTTAAAAAAAACTTATTCCGTTGCATACGTCAGTTGAAAAACCTCTGAATTTTAAGAGTCTAGGCCCAACGGTTTAGTGTTGTGCGTTAATTGATAGAGATCTATCAGTCAATCAGTCGTGGTATCCTTTTACATAAGTATGGCACAAAAGATCCTGAAGGGTCGAAGTGTCACCAGGTCTTCCCAACCCCATAAGATGATACATATGAGTTCATAGAACTACCACTGTTACATAGATAAACGAGAACACGATAGAGGATATTTAACAATCTATTCACTCGAGTCCTGAGTACTCCGTAAGAATCGTAAATTTCGGATAATATCCGGTTTCAAATCTCTAACTGGTCACGTGACATATTTGGATAAGCGTTTGATGTCTAATTATCGTAGTTATATGCTAAAGCTTATTTGAAGTTAAGGCAAGGCTTATGAAATTATGAATGTCATATTGCAGGGTCTGACTACGCTGGTGTGCTACGTGATCCGGGACGAGGAGTGCCTCCGTTCGGCGAGGAAGGTGCTCTCCCTCCCCTCGCAGAGGGAATGGCAAGACTCCCCGGCGGGGGACACGTCACTTAGTTGTAAGTTCTAGCTACAAGTTAACACAGAATGTTAACAGAGTTGTTAGGACTTTATCACCATTAACATCAGTTACTGATGTTCACTGCTATATACATGCCTTCCGCAATGAACTCCACCACATCCGGTCCTCAGCAACCAGTTGCTTCCGACCACCGTCCTTAGGTCATCATATCATCTGACGGCGCAGTCTTCACTCCAGAACTCGTCTGGCCCAACGGCCGTCAGTTCTGCGACAGATGTGGCTCGCCCACTTCAGCTTGCTTATCTGTCGACTATGTCGATGACTTTAGTTCTTCGTCCTAAACTTCTCCGGAGAAATATATGTTTCACCAAAAAAAATATTAGTCGATTTAGTGGAGCCTAAACACCAGACCTTAGACATGTAGAATTCTGCATATTACATGTAACTGATAAGGAGAATATCAAAAGAGTCTTAAGTTTTATTCTTTCATGTAGTCTACGAAGCCATTTAGAATTGTATTCGTCCAGATCTAGATGAAAATAAAAAAAGAACTTTGTTTCAGTGTATATAAAACAAGGGGGTGAAGTGGAGAGCCGCGGGGGAGTCGGGGTGCTGGAGTCATCGTCATCTCCCGTGTCCCCAATGACATCGTACTGGCGGGCACCGGGCCTCGAGAGCCCTGCTAGGTACCACAGGTATACATACACACATAAATCCATCCATGGCCTCACTCTAAGGAATTCCACAAAATTCTTTTCATTTCCATTGAAGCAACCTTAGTTCTGTTGCACAAAGTTTCTTTTTTATTCTTTTCAGTGCACACTTGTGTTAAAATATTGTCAAATTTCACAGAAGACAATCCACGCCAGACAGCAGAGCCGACATAGTGCGCTGCGTAGAGTACAAGGACTCTATAATGAGCCCGCATCGCTACGAGACGCGTCACGTGACCACCACGCACGCGGTGTGCGACCTCATCCCGCGCGCGCACTCGCACGCGCCCCCCGCGCCCGCGCCCGCCCCCGCGCCCACACAGCCCGAGTACATGGCGCGCGTGTGCCTCGAACTCGGCGTCCTCAACACCCCCCCGCCCAGACAAACACCCTCTACCCCCCTCTTAACATGCTCTGTAGATTTTGAACCCTATGACAGACGCTTCGACACATCTAAAGAAAACTGCAGCATATGCGTCCAATCCAACCCTGATATATCAAAAATACCTTCCCCACCAATCAAAAGCTGTCTCAAAAAATCCAATAAAAGTGATTTTACTTCGAGTATATCTCTACCGTCCATGGAGGTTGTTATAGAAGAGCCTAAGTCCAAATCCGACATCGACCAAGTGAATAGAGAGTGGAAGAAAGCGTATGACTCTCCGGAAACGGATAGGATGTTGAATAAAATATCTAACGATTTGGATTTTTTGCTAAACAGGACGCAGGAGGCCAACAATACGATACTTGACGAGATCGAGGAGGCACCTACTTAGATGTATAATGAATGATATAATTTAGTGTTGTAAGCAGACGAATAACATGGAAACAGGGGTGCAACATGCCATTTAGATATTGTGTAAATAAAATATTTTATAATTAACATAGTACTGTATCAAAAACTCGCTCTGTGAATATTTGTGTATAAGATTTCTAAACCTCACCCAAGGATTAAATAACCAAATGTTTGAAAATGTTACAAACTTGACACTTTTTAAAATATCTAAGAAAGTTATTCAGATTGTAAAATAATTTAAACGGATTGTGATAATTTTATAATACGTAATACTGTTTTAGTTCAATTTGAATTGTGATATTATTTTATTAAATTGAATTTAATGATGACAAAAACACTAATTAAGTATCGAACTCACGTGAGAGAGAAAGAGAGCGAACTAACGCACAGGTTATTTCAAAATTGTCGAGAAATAATTAAAAATAGGATCAAGACACAAAAGGGACGACTGTCGGACGGCAATATGATATAAGGAGGCAGAACGAGCTCGTGCCACCCTTAACTCTGTATGTTTTGGGCCATAATAACATCCTGGGGCCCGCCCAACGTCCCTTGAGACATCATTCAGTCCCACAAACACAGCGTCGACCATAAATTGTAGCATCTCTCAATTTCTAAACGAATTGTATTCATTCCCAATTCATTCACTCATCGTTAAGAATTTAATATTTCAAACATGTAGTGCAAGCTGACCAGATATCAGAGATTGTGCCTGTCTAAAGATCATACCATGAAGGAAAATATTTTTTCCCATCTCATAAGTCGCCTCAAAGTTTTTACCTTCATGATTAACACTAATTGGTTAATAAATTAGATAACAGATGACATCTGATATGTAATTTAATAACCAATTAGTGTCAATCATGACGATATAAACTTTGAGGCGACTTATGAGGTGCGAAATATTATTTTCCTTCATGGTACCTTTAGTAAATTGTAATATTATGTTGTGTGTTCAAATAGAATTATGCAGTTAACACTATTTGTCATAGTATAAGAGTTCTAGTAACTAGTTCTTCCCTCTGAAGACGACACTAATAGGCACATTCTCTGTTAGCTGGGTGATTTTAGTATTATTTTACGACCAATCCCACCAAACGTCTTGTATAATTCTAACGACATCGGTTCTATTATCCAATATTACTAAAAAACAGCAGGGGACCCAGTTAAAGTACTGTCGGGGACTGCAATTGGAAGTTTGACATTAGGTAATCTATGTTTGACCAAAGATAATATATACTAGTTGACCTAACCGCACCTCATTCCCCAAAGCCCTTTAACTCGGTCTACCACTGTACATATAGATAAGTATAATCCAAGCTGTTTCCTCATATTGCTGATGGGCCGCGAGTATGGTGAAATCGGTATGTTAAGTTTTTTTATGAATGTTAAAAATGGCACATTGAAAGTTGTTGCATTCATTAACGAAACGTTAAATCTTGTCACAAACTGATCGATTTTTGTAGAAAATTGTGAGCAAATTCAGGCAAAATTTAAAACTACTACTGGCGTCATTTTGTGTATCGAAAGTGGCCACTTTAACAAGATAACTTTATCATTTTGCAGTTCTTGGCAGTAAATATTCAAGCGTTTCAACCGTATTACCGTCACATTCAAAAGTTAAATAGCTAAGTATCTAGTCCTAGCACAGATTCTGCATTAGTGAAATATTTAATATAAATATTACTTTTCATCAACTTATGGGGTTTACGGTAATAACGGCGGTTGGAACGCTCGATCAGCTATCGGCTTACAGTTATCGCCAGTTAACACTTATCGATCGATACCAAATGTATAGTATATCCATGCTATATACCATACATTTCATCATAGGTGTGATAAGTATACGTAATGCGCGCGCGACCCATTTGTAATAGACTAAAAGAGCTCTTAGGCTACTTTTGTGTCAAGAGTAGTAAGTACACTGTGTTCAGAATGCAGCGCTATGGCAGCGTTTTATTGCGGTGATTTCATGTAAAGATCGTACAACTCGCTTAATCCGAACTCAGTTAATCCGAACGTCAGTGTAACTGATGATTAGTTAGATAGAACCAACACAGTAACAATATAACGCATACAATGAAATGTAAGCTAATTAGAGGAGTGGGGCGTCCCGTCGTGAACTGTACTCTATCTATAGAGACCATCCATTTTGGATTTGACCACTAATTGATTAGTCACAATAGATATGAAAATGCTTAAGCTTTTATTTCGCGTGATATCAAGGTGATAACAACGCTGCCTGACGACGTCGCTATACCCGCGATGGGCAGTACGAACTTGACACAAAAACGACCTTATTGAAAAATTTGTAATATAATGTGTAAATATGTTTAAGATGGAATTCTGAACGAATTATATTTTATGTTAAATCGGGTACAATATATTTTTATTTACAAATAAATTTTTTACAACTGTTTTTTACTTTCATTTATCCTTCTGCAATATTCGGTAATGTTTCATAAAAGAATCGTCAAAAAATTAACCCTCTCAAACGAGAGCATGCGGGCCATAGTCCACCACGCGTGGTCGTCACTCCAGCTCGGACAAAGTCGAATTTCAGTAGTACGCTGGCCCAGTGACTGGTTATTTCCGATATCTTAGAATTTCTTTATGCAGGTTTCCCTCACGGAGCTATCCTTCGATGTGTATGTATGTATGACGACCAATAAGAACCGAAAAACCTAGGCCCAGTTTTGAACTCTCAACCTCATCAACGTGAGGCGAGCACAATACCAACTAGACTACCATGACTTATCGATTAACACGATTAAAACATCGATTTTAATAGTTGAATATTGATTTCCATAGTTATCAATTATGTTACCAAAATACTAATCAATTCAAACGCAAATGCAACGAGTAATAAAATATTATTTATTAAAGCTCAACTAGCATAAATAAATAGAATGGGAAAGTTTAACAAATAAAAATGAAGCATAAATTAATTGCTAATTACAAGTTAACGCAATAAAGTTGTTCACCTTCGCTATATATATAGGTATCGGATTCACAAACCATATTCCTTAAAATACATTGAATACATCTAGTATTAAAAATACATGTATGTACACATTATGTGCACACATTGAAACAACGATACACATAGAATTGTGCAATAAATAATTTGGACAACATTTCAAACTTTCATATTACATCCTCATTTGTCTTAAATACCTTATATTTATGTAAAAAAATTCAACGCAAGCCACATCCGTCAAGTTACAAAGATGAAATGTTGTCAAGTACATGTAATTTTTTTGATAACTTTATATTACATTCATTATTTAAATTTAAAATACACAACACAATCAAGAAGCTTCAAAAGTTCCGATAAATTTTTAAGACAAATTGAAAACTGTTATCAAGAATTTGTTCCTTGATACGTGTTCGATTATATGCACTTAAATATATGCAAACGAAAACATATTTAGCACTAAACATAGCAGGAAAATAACAGTTTTGTAATTAAGAGCTGCCGGCCGATAGTTCTATCGACTATGTTTAGTCGGATCGGCACAGACTTTTCGGATTGAGAAATCTCTAAAATGTCTAGATAATGGCTCATCTCAACAAAGTAAATTAATTAAACAGTTAAATATAATATTGTATATGCCTGAAAAAATGTTAGGTCCATAAAAATCTCACGAGAATATAAACGTTTCTTAAGTAGGTTGTTTGGAACTAAAAAAACAGCCATAATTTACACTTTAGAGAAAGTTGAAAATATTCATGAGCGGTGTTACACAATTTTTATCGCCTAATAAAATTACATTTGACATGTTTTATTAATTATAGCTTCTACACGCTACTTGCTTCAATGAAGAAGTAGCATCTCCGCTATTAGAAGGCACTGAAATCTTAAAGAAACTTACAGTCACACGATATGATCGCGATATTAAAATTATATGGACATGGTATTAAACAAAATTAACTTCCATTATAACAAATTTAAGACAAAACGTGGATAGAAAAATAAACATACTTTATATTTTGTTTGTATATGCGTAAAGGGTTACAACACAACGACAGACCAACGACAACAATTATATTTATGTAACTGAAATCACAACAGTGCTAATGAACTGATTTCAGAGATTATTAGACTATTATTCTCTTTACCAGGGGTGGCCAACCTATGGCTATTTATCCTTAAGGCCTGCTAAACCAATACAATTTTACTATATATCATCCACAGTCAACAATTAGGAATAAAAATGTTTACAAATTGCTGATTTTTAATTATTAATCGAATTTATTTCATAGTAGTTACATTATCTGTCTGCAGTCTTAAGAGGTTGGTCACCTCTGTCCTACACTAACAATAGTATACATTAATTTCTTATCGTATTTCACATAAATACTTATGAAGCTCAACATATATTATGTTATAACACACGCATTTACAAATTAGTGCCTTTTCTTTATTAATAATGCTATAACTACTTAATATACATGATACACACTTTACATATAATCTATTATATAATTACTAATATAGTGATGTAACGAACAATTAGGAATTACAATAATACATACTTAATTTGGGTATAATAATGCATCAGGTGGAAGTCGCATCAAGGTTTTTATTTATCTATTCAAACAACGCTTAAAAGCATCTATATTATTAGGATATAAGAGTTCAATCTTTCAGGTGTAGTTCTTAACCGTACCTGCCTTAATCGTTAACGAATAAATAACGCCACAACTACAAGCAGTGCACTGTTTTACAGGTCTTAATCCTTAAAATGAAGAATTTAAAGAAATTCTAGTGGCAAGCAGGTACTAGAAGACCACTTTATTCATTTATTTATTTTTGTTGTTGTTAATTTTGGTACAATAAAGCGTATACATACATACAATACTAAATTACCTGTTGATTGCTGCCTACAACAATATACAAATCAAAAGGCCACGTGTGCGACCTTGAGAGCTCGGGTGTGGGAGTGCCTGTAACATACTGGCTAATGCATTTCAGAAATGCAGAAGGCAGTTAATTGAAAATGTTTTGGTAGGGCTGTAGCACAACATAACTAAGCAAATGTTCACGGCTTTTCGTAGTAATTAACCATTAATTTACGAAACCATTGATGCAACTTCTAACCATACACTGGCTCATACAAGCCATTATGTTTAATTTCAAAGGGTAATTATTTAACTTTATAGTATTAAAATATGTCGTTAACATATTGTTTAAATTATTATTGTGACCATTTTTAATAGCTATATAGTTCAGTGAGACACGTGAGGACGAGACTGCTATTTATACAACACGTATAATATTGCTATGATATATATACGTATTTATAGACACACACATACAAAGTGTATATAATTATTTATGCCCAAGACACATCGTAGAATTAGCTATTTTAAAAATACGCCGAACGGTTACGAATGTAATCAATCTTTTAGTCTATCAAATATCAAATCGAGCTAGGCACTCCTTAAAATGGCTAATTTTACGGTACATCTGCAAGCTACTAACTAGATAGTGGGCTCGATTCTTTTTTTTGTGCACTACTGCCATAGTCTATAAAGTGTCTTATTATGTTATTTCCATAAACATAATAATAAATCATACAATAAAATTGAACACCATTGTAAATATCCATATTTTGATAGTTTATTGGGCGATATATATATTTATGACCAATAATCACATATTTGTAACAAACATGGATTTTCAGTTCTTTGAGACTATTTATTTTTTCAAATTACAATGTTTAAAACAAATTACTCTTTACGCATAAAAGCACTCCATATTTTAAAGAAAATAAACTGATATATTACCGTATTTTTTCTCTAGCTAAACACAAGATGTACAACATATTAAATTGTTATGTACGTACACACATTTGAAACTTGTTGCAGTGAAAGTGAAATGCATAGACTCGCTGTTAGATACTATGCTGTTAGCTTACACGCTATTTGCTCCCTAAAGATGTCCAATAACATTGACAATTGTGCATTTAAAATAAAAAATGAGAGATGTAATTTTTGTGATTTCAAATGTACACAACATTTGAAATCACACACTTTCAGAACCAAGCCGGTGTCGCACTAATCAAACAGATCATATATTTTAAAATAATAATTATATATTTATTATCTAATATCACTTGTCGTGACCTCACATGGTTGGACTCACCGGTTGTGTACTTAAGTGTCCGTGTGCACGAGCGGTCGCGGTCACCGGTCGCGGTCGCGCGATCGCAAATGCGGCGCGGGTCGTTACCGCGGCCGCTCGCTGTGACGTCAGCACAGCGTCGCACGCGTTTATTGGAACCGCGCATATCTGAAAGAGCAAATGTTGAAAAAGTTAATAAACAAAATACTTCAAAATATATCATAGAATAGATGAAAATAAATGTATCAACGCTTTATTGTCATTGCGTTTACGGCCGACTACCTTTTTTTAAGTTGACAATTTATAACAATTCCAAAGGATGGTGGGCGTTTTTGTATTGAACCTGATACCCACCCACTAATAGCAAGCAATAACATAAGTGAAACGCCAATGACAAGGTCTTAAGTAGACCAATAGCTACTATGGCGGCTAATCTCAGCTGTATTTTCGGCGTTATGGACATTTTAGTACCCGCTAGTAGCAATTAAGTGACACGGCAAGGGAACAAAAAGGTCCATAGCGTCGAAATAATGCTGAGATTAGCCGCCATAGTAAACATTATTTTCATCCAATCCAATCGAAGGTTTTTGGTGAGGTTGAGAAGAGGCAGCGGGATCGAAGAGCTCTATCGAAACATCTATCTTCTGTACTGTGATGTCTTTACCTGCGCTGCCTCGGCCGCTACAACTGGAATATGTCGTCATGCGTCCGCTCGAGACGCCTCAGCGAGGAGTCCACCCGCCGGCCCTGGGTGAGGGTGGAGGTCGGCGGCGGCAGCGGCGGCGGTATCACCTCGTTGTAGGACGTCGAGGCGCCGAGTGACGCGGACTGACGCAGCCGCGCTGTCGGCCTGTGTCGGACGAAACCGTCTTCGAGGTCCTTTACGAATCTGAAATGGTTATGTTTACAATTAATTACAATGATTTCGTGATTGATAATAATCTATACGTTTCACTATCGGCCATAAAAAGAATATATATCGCTATTTCGTGTTTGTAGGCGTTTGTCATTTCATTATTAACCAAAAATACAATAATATATTTTTAATTAAGTATATACAATATTAACTTCATAAACGGATTTATAAATAATAAATTAGTATTTTATTATGTTTGGTATTACTACAAATAAATGTGTGTCTTTTGAGATGTATGCCTTTTAAATTGGACCACAATAAAATATTACTTACATACTAGAACTACATATGCGAGAACAATAGTACATTTTATGTGATTAATATGATATAAGCATAAGAACATATAAAAATGTAATATTAACTAAATTCCAGACTCTAATTCGCAAAGACTTTCTGAGACATTACGTAAAGGTAATTGGCCTAACAACTGGGTCTGCGAAAAAAAAACCAGGAAGTGAAGGAATAAATCGAGTCTATTTAAGTCAGTTTGATTCGTGCAAGTCATGCATATAATTGCAAATGATGGTAGTTTTAATTTAATTACAATGCATTATTCAATTGAATTTTATCAGTTTATTTGAAAATCACACAACACAATTTTGATTTAGTATGTTTTATAAAATTCCGCAAACCAAAAAAGAGATTTTACACTTTACAACATAAATAAAACTATGGACCAAGGTAAGTCAGCTACTTATTATACTTTTTTTTTCGATATAGAACCGATATAAATATGCGGAGATGTTGTTCGCAACACCACGCCAAGTGGTATCACGGGGCGAAAAGCGGACGAAGGGAAGTCTCTTTGCGACGTTGTTAGGATCGCGCAAAGTGGCTTTACATCGTCTTTGCTTACCACTCTAGGACTAAGGCGTGAGTATTATGTATGTATAAATATTTTCATCGTATTACTTTACTGCTTTCTACAACTTGTTAGAACGGCTTCATTAATTTTTACTAATGAAAGGCGGAAAAGGTTAACTAAGGGTTGTCATTATATACCTCGAATTTTGTTAACTGTGTTGTTCTTGTCTAACTCCCAAAATATAATATGGGAATCCTAGTAAGAGAGTAACGTTATTTATTAGTAATGTTAGGCCTTTACAGTCTGCTAAAATGTCGGTCGCGCGAAATATACCGACGAACCGCCAATTGAGAAATCACGTCCACATCTGGTTTTAACCCATCCTTGATACAAAGAGACAAAATACAATTGCTTACAGATATTTTGCACTTATGGACACACAATTGTAAGTGACAAAAGAATGTTTACAAGTGACATGGAGTAACACGCCGAAAATACATGGGGGTGTTATGAAAACATACGTTTCTTTACTGCTTCGTGATTTAATAGGTCGTTGAACTTATTTTGCCATATAAAGTGAAATTCTGTATAATATCAACCATTTATTTTTGGTACTAAAGGATTATCTGTTCTGTACTAAGGTTGTGGATAGGCCGATAGGCAGTTGGAACAACTGCAGCTGACAGCCTACCGCTTTCATTGGCCGCCCACTGCAAACTACACCCTAACAACATAACACCAATATTCATCATCAGCCGAAAGACGTCCATTGCTGAACACACGCCTCCCCAATAGCATGCTACTTTTGGTGGGCTCTTCATTGGGGGATTTGCGATAATCACATGCTTGGCAGGCGGATTGGTGATTCGCAGTAACTTATCTTTATATACACAGGAGAACGCTGCTTCCCGTCCCAGATGCAATCTCTTAGTTGATTAACGAGACCCACGGGAAGATTGGGGGTGGCCCTATTCTAAGCCGGGAACCACACGGCATAACACCAATCTATTAGGAATAAACTGCAAAGCTGTTAATGAAACTGTGCTATACAGTATAATTAAAAAGGTCGTAAATATTTATTAATAACAAAAAAGATTAAAAATCTGTAGTACTTCCAGAGTACAACATAATAACATCCGTTATCGCCCGATGACGTCATAGGCCCCGTAATAATAAAATAACACTTGTTTGTGCTTGGGTCAGCTATCACTCAATCACAACCGACACTAGCTGGAAAGCAGTACAAAATCTTCCTCTAATACGATATTCGTGGTTACTTAAGACGACTATTACAAACTCATCTCCCATACAAACTTTTAATTTGAATATCTTTAAAATGGACAGGCCGATTCTAATGAACTGTATACAACGCAATCGGGCACAAAATTGTTTTTTCAAAAATAGTGTTGTCACTTATAGTGATTTAAAGTTTACATTAGTCATGTTAATAATAATCCTACTTCCTACTAATATTATATATGCGAAAGTTTGGATATTTGGATGTTTGGATATTTGTTACTCAATCTTCAACCACTGGATGGATAGTGATGAAACTTAGCACACAAATACGAGTAGGTTAGGTCCTGAATTAGGATAGTTTTATCCTGAAAAAACATCATATGTAATGTGTATGTATGTATATGTATATGGAGGGATGGGACGGTGGGGTTGGGGGGTTGGGATGGAGATGATTTAAGGGAGAGGTCGGGGAGAGGTGTTGAATTGAGCTACGCACAGGGGAGAAGTAGGTTTTCGGTATCATTATAATTTTGTGTTCGAAGCCAGAGAGTAAGAGTACTTTTGCATTTGTGATAGTTAAGAGAGTAAAGGGAGAGAATTTGATGCAATTTATTGTACAAAAATATGGGAATCCGTTTTGAAGGAATCCTAAAAACTCAATCCAAAGTACGTAAAACTCCTAGCTTGGCTATTAGACACGGAGCGGTGATCGTAGGTTCGATTCCCAATAGGGACAGACCTTGTGTAAGTTATTCCTGGTCGGGATAGTATATTTATGAACGGTGGCTAATTTCTATAGTACAGGGGAAATCTTAGTTTGGTATTAGAGAAGTGTATGTGTATATATGAAATATTTATTATTATTATCATCATTTTCATAATTCCTATAATAAATTTCGTGAACTTTGAACTTAAATGTCTACCTACTCCGTGCCTGGTACAGTGTCGACATAATCTTTTACACTACATAGACTAACATAAGTAAATTGACGACACACGACAAACTGTTTCACTATAAGTAGTCCATATGTAGTCACTAAGCAAAATGATACATAGTCTCCTTGTCTAACACGTGTTGGCATGGGCGAAAGGTGTGCGCGCTATGGGTTGTATATATATTTTTGTTGATTTCTACCCTATATCATTATAATATTTGTCTTGTTTGACAATCACTACAACTAGGTACTGAACGGTGTTTGACGCGTTCTTTTACTCGTAAATAAATAAATTGGTGACTTGAAAATAGGACTCTTACTAACTTTTACGTTACATCATAATAATTTATTAAATATATAATTTGGCTTTGACTTACAATAATATTTGATTTTGATATATCTTTTTTACACTTTTTGAAACAATGTTACTAAACACGTTTTTGTATGGAACAATAAATAATCCGCCTATGGAAAGGTTTTAATTATATAGAACAATAGTTACTATGGCCGCTTATCTCAGTTCGCTATATTTTCGGCGTTTAACCGCCATAGTAACTATTGTTCTACTTAATAAGTTCTTTTATTGACGTATCACTCAATGTTAGTAATTGGTTGCTATTAGTGGGTGGGTACAAAAATGAGCATAACATAACGCCGAAAATACAGTTAACTGAGATTAGTCGCCATACTTAGTAACTGTTGTTCTATTTAATAATACCTTTTCATTAGCGTATCATTTATTGTTATTGGTGGGTGACCAAAATCATCACCTTTTAACTTGTCTAGCAGTAATACCAATAATAGATTTAGATTTATTTATATATATATTATCTCAGCCATAAAAAGGATCGTCAATTGAATATAATAATAAATCTTACGTCATACAAAAATCATAAAAAATCACATAATGTAGTCAAAATAATACAAAATAAAATAATGTCAGTATACAATAATGTATCTTAAGAGACGGAATAAAATTCATTTTCCAAAATAGATTTTCCAGTCGGCGAAAAATGCGTATATTTTCATGGTTTGTCGCAAGCGGAATACGGTGCAACCGTTGTACTCGCAGTCAACGCGATCGAAGTCGGGAAAAAGCTAGTGAATACGATGACGATCATGTTTATCAGTATCATACACTGACCAAATAAATATAGTGCAGTGTCTGCCGCTTATGTATACATGGCGATATAGATAATGTACCCACACGATAACGCCGCCGCCTACTTAACGAATTAATTAGAATCATTATAACTTCCGCACGCGGCTTTCGTTACGTAGATTACAATATCAAGGCTCAGAACCGATTTTGAAAAAATGATTGAAACTGATTTACCGGTTAATTATAGGAACGGTTTCAACCTTACCGAATTCATTTCAGCTAACGATTTTTTTTCTCCCAGAGCGGCTACCGGTTAGTTTGTCACTCTTAAACGATTAATGAAAGTGGAAGTCCACATTATTTCGGACGTGTATTGATCAGAAACTGGTTTAAAACACTAACCGGTTTCCGAGTCGTGGTCAAAATAGACAAAACGCGGGCGTCTAGGCCTCCGTGGTCAGCTATAACTGCACGCCCTCACGAGAAGTTAAGCATAGCAATGGAAGAGAGACGTTGGCTAGCTAAGCTGTTGATTAGAATCGCAGACATCGCCAAATGCATAACGCAGAAACGTAGGAAGATTAGTTCACTGGATGAAACAATGGCGTAGAAATAATTGATCAGAAGAACAACAAAAATTATGACAAATATTTACAAAGAAGTTACTTATTGGTGAAGAAAAATATATGTTAGAATTTCATTTCGGTGGCGACTAAGCACTAACTTGTATCGTTTATTGTCAAATTCAAAACTTAGAATGATCATAAATTCATAACGAATACTGACATACTAACCCATTTTCTTTATTAAATAGTTCTGATAATAACTAATGTAAAACAATAAATAACAATATGACCAAATATAGTAGTAGTATGATAAAAGCCCATATAATAATATAGGTTGAGGTCATAAACAACGCCTACTTCTATTGGCTAAGTGGAAACGGAAGCAGCCAGTTCAAATGGCTAGAGGATTGTTAAAATTTCAACAGTGTCTGGCAGTCATATAGACTACTGTAGTCATACACAATAAACATTTCTTGTCATATGGGTAGGTAACAGACACAAATTTCTTCTTTATTCTACAGATATATTGCCAATACATATGGGACATGGTTTATTAGCAAAACTTTAAATATTAAAGTCTAAAATTCACGTGAATTTGAACCTCTGACCACTAAAAGAAGACCACAGTCTTGCTGTGACCAACTGTGCTATTGCGTCAACAGCAAACTTTAATTTTTTTATTTATTTGACTCTTGAAGTGGACACATTTACTACCTTGTCTGTAGTATGTATTATAAGTTCATAATCAAGCTACTTAGAACCTCTGTCTTACTTTGCTGCCGAGACTGAGGCGACTGTCAAAGTCAACTGACAACGAAAGTGGTGAAGAAGACGGAAGACCATTACTTGAACGCGATAGTGACGGCCTGTGTCCTATAGTGGATGTTACAATCAATGACAAAATTCTTTATGGCATATGAGTACACTCAGAAACTGTTTCATCGACTACCGCTCCCTAAGTTTAGCGCTTTGAAGAAGTAACGGCGGAACAAACTTCCAGCAACAAATCACGTTTGTGTAACAATATTAAAAATATTATGTAAAGTTGAAGTAACATTAATAGTAGGTATCTTTGTCGTTCAAATAATCGTCTATTTTACAAACAAATCTACGGCTTCCTACAAATCTGTTTTTAAAGCGATTCTTAACATAAGCATACGTTGCCCTGTAAACAATGATATTTAGATATCGCTGTCCGTGAACGATTTACTGACCTTACTAACTGTAGTAAAACAAGTTTGTTTTTATTGTAGTATCTTATATTCGTAAAGGACTCACAGTCTACCAATAAGAGATATATATTTTTGCGTACATTTAGACATTTCAGACATTTATTTATTTAAAAAAAAAACATTATAGTGTTTAGATAATCCATTGCCATACAAAAGTTATCAAACAGGAAAAATGATTTGACTAGCTACGGTTATATTCATCTAATTAGTGTGTTATAAACATTAGTAGCATTCAACAAAATGTGTTATATATGTATTAAAAATTGAATGTTTTACGATGAATCAACAACGCACATTCCAATTTTGTACAACGACCGAATTTTAATGGTTTTTATTGAGATGTGAGATATAATGAAATGAGAGAGATTTATATGTCCTACCTAGTGTTGCGCATAGGTCTATCAGCTTAACAAGGTGTGGCTATAATCCACCTTGCGAGGAAAATTTAACCCATGACCTTAGGTGCAAGAAGCAAATGCCACTAGGCCAGAGGAGGTAAAGTAAGGCTAGGCTCAGATCTACATTTTATGGCTAGTATGGACCAGTCTCACAATTAATTTTGTAAATTTAAAAATATACGTTTTAGTTGTTTATTTCCGTAACAGTAAATAACTAGTCTGCTTCTATGGTGCCTGAATGAGAAAGGCGCTACACTCACGTGAACGGCGCGCGCGCATAGAAAGTGCCTGTTACGGCGCGCACGCGCATTCGCGACCTTGTGCTGGACTCACAGCCACGAGACGTGCAAAAAACGCCGCACAACCTTTACTGGCTTTTGTTATGTCGTTTAAATTTCTGATATAATTTAGGTACTTTTAGGTACCTCCGAGTATTAATTTACGCAAATAGTTTAGATTTGCAAAGATTACATTTTTTAAGACTTATTTTCATAACAGATGTTTTGACCACAAACTTTAGCAGAATAGTAATGATATCATGCATATTATATATTTTAATAAAATTAATACCATATACCTAGTACACTTGGGGGAAAATAACTGGAGTTCTAATTTGTCATAGACAATCCTCAAGTTATGTGCCAATGAAATAATACAAAAGAATTTGTAAAAAACTTAGAAATAAAGTATAAGAATGTTCCTTGATAGTGTTGCCTGTTGCATGAATTTTGGCTCAGTTATTCCACTGGCTTTCATCTTCGCATCTGTTTAGGTATTCCGCCTATAACTTTGGTTGGTACCGCATTTAATGACTAGTTCCGTAAGTTTTTAACGTTGATCGGACATTGTTGTCACATATAGCAAAAAAAAAACAATTGTGTAAGTCTTTAGTTTGTATTTTGCTATTAAGCCCCATGTCTCACAGCTTTAGGTTTTAGACATGGTATTATAACATATAGTTTTCTTTTTATAGCCATGCTTAGGTTCTTCCCCTTCAGAACTTCTATTAATTACCATATTTATTTATTGCATCATGTGTATTTCCTTGATGCCTTCTATTGGATATCGAAAGAAAAAAGGGGAAGACTGTATAAAAGATGTCACGAGGATCTAAATGAGACCAGCAGGACCACTGTGGACACGATTAGCTAAAGATATGCGGGCGTGGACATGCTGGAGGAGGCCTATGTCGACAGACACGTATGAGCCTGTGCATTTTTTTATTTATTTAATTAATGAAATGAAATTTTACTGTATAAATTTTATTAAATTACTAAATTTAATATATCGAATAAAATGTATATGTTTTCGTATTATTAAAAGGCTATTATTATTATTTCTTTCATGCCAGGACTACTCTTATTTAAATTTCTTTGGATATGTCCAAAATTTTTAATTTAAAAGGGATGCTAAGACATATGATTTAAATGTATTCCTCACCATATTCTATGTTAGCATTGTCTACAGTTATTTCAATGATAGGTCATAAATGTTGTCTGACTTCATGACTAAGGCCACTTTTTGCTTTCTAATTGTTAATTCTTGTATCATTCTCCATAATGTATGTGGGTTTTCTTCAAACAGTATGGACATAATCATCATAAGCAATTAGCATAATTAAAGCAACACAAATAGCAAGGTCAAGTTAGCACAGCAATCATTAAGATGTTTAATTATTGACTTTGTCTTAAAAGTTTAAATAAAAGCTAATTTAAAAATTAACATTTGTATGGGATTCAGCTGGTGTTAAACAATTCTTTTAAGTAAGAAAATAGAGAATTGTATGACAAATAAATCAACTGGCGTTCATAGTATGATTTTGAAAAAAAATTGGAGCTGTATATTTGATCCCATACCCCTAATTATTAAGTAAACACACCAAAGGCTGGTTGACAACCTCAGAAAAACATCAATCACTGCTGCTTTAGATAAGACTTGATATGTCTGTCACCTTAATACCCTAATAAATATATTGTATTGTGGTATCATCTGTCCTCCCTACATATATTTGGTTGTCTTATATGTCTGTATGTTGCATCCATATTCTGGTAGCTCAGTATTTCTTGAACTGATTTTATATTTAGCTATATCACTCTCATAAGATGAAGGCTATAAGTTATTACTATAAGATAACTGTAAATGAATTTTGGAAATTGCAAGTAAAACATATTTAACGTCTCTTAAGACACCATAAAAGTAGCAAAATAATTTTGACTACTTTCCTATTGACATGTTCTCTTTAAAATTGAAATATCTATCGTGAATTAACATCATATTAACCCCAAATATAACTATACAAGCATCTTGCATGAACGTAAACACCAACCAGACGTCAAAATATTCCGTTATCAATGTGCTAAATAAACACACTTATCAATAAAGTACACTCATTTCTGGAATTACTATGTCTATTTACTTTTCTTCTGATTAATTTTCTACTGGAGATATATACTGCTATATTTAATATTATTTATATAACTTGTTACATGATAAGTAATGTCACATGGTTATAGAGTTCAGCTAAATCACCCTAAATCTATATTTCGGTTCATGTATTCGTGCACATTTAAACAATACATAAACAGTTGACAGCATGTTAGGTTGTTGGTGACAACAGCATGCAAGCTGAATGAATGCCACAATGTCAGAACTAAATTGTGCCTTTGTTACTTACTGCCGGATAATTGTGTACATACAGCCTTAAGCCAAATTGTTTATGGTGGTGATGATACTAAGCTATGAGTTAATAATATAGAAGAAATAAGATCATAGTATCACAAATAAATAATAAAATAAATCTAATTTTAAGATCTTTTATATACATACAATTAAAGGCCAATAAAGAATTTTAAACAACTAATTAGCATAACCATTGCTATCTAATTGTTACATCACCTCACCACCTCATTCACCTAGTGACTTGGTTGTTAGACTCAAACACAAGAGACAGTGGGTTCGATTCTCACCAGGGAGACATATTTGTACTTGTATAAGCTGGTAATGGTATGGATGTACTTATATGTGAATTGTATAATTCTTGTGTTACTGGAGAAATTCCTAGTTGGGGATTAGAGAAGAGTATCATATGTATATATGAATAATTTATTTATTATTTCCATCAAATAGTTATTATGTACACCCATTTATTTATATAAAAATTATCTATGATTAAATTCACCAGGATCTACATGTAATAACGATGTTGCAGAATGAACTATAAAGTGAAATAATAGATACTTACTCGCTAGTCTCCTTCGTTTTTTCTACATGTTTCTTAATATCAGCAAGTGAAGAGTCGAGCCTGTTAAGAAAGTCATCGAAAGTTTTCTTCTCGTCAGGGCTTCCCGGTGAAAAGTCCCTGGACGGCATGCCACCGATCGAGGCTCTGTGGCTAGGCGCCGCGGGCTCCGTCACACGCTCCCCATTCTCGTAGAAAGGCGAATCTTTCGTCACAGGTATCAACAAATACTCTCTCAAAAACAAACTGTCAGAAGCAAACAATCGGTTTGCTCTCCTGATCTTCTCCATCTGCAACCAATAAATATCGCAAATAATCTATCACTCATTCAAAACACCAAAGAATAAACGACATAATTGCACTTTTATTGCGATGTTCCACACTTACAGTTACACCGTATTTCAGAGCGATTCCTTGTAACGTATCACCTTTCGACATAACATGTTTTATGTATTCCTCGTTCCTTTTCATGTGGTTGCATGTACTTCCGTATTTTTTTAGAGGACGAGCGGATTCCCGTATAGAAACTCGCTCATCAAATAGACGATCCTCCTCCATTTTTGACGTAAACGAAAATGAAACAACTGACTGGCACTGACTGACACTAGCAATGACATTTTGTTTTGGTTTTGTTGTCAAAAAAAATACAATCTCTCGGAAGTTAGGCACAAATTACGAATATGTTCGGATACACACGTACATTTATTACATGAAATTTAAAATACTGCCATCTATTATCTTTTTCGAATACTATTACAATAGCTAATATAGTTTACCCTGCTTAACAACAGATGACAGTGTACACACACATATTTAGTAATTCTATTAAATAACAGATGGCGCTGTTATTATAGTTAAACTCATTCGTAAGCGACCAATGAGCAGCAGGATTCGTTCATTCGTTCGGCATTGTTTTGTTTACTCATTCATTCAATCTGTCATCTCTGATCTCATTCGGTCAGTCAGCATTTTACATCTGGCTGGAGTGGTGTTGTGTTTAGTGAATTTGAAATGGAATTGTTATGAACATAACATTTTGTGTCATTATTTCAGGATTTTATGTATGACTTTTTTCTCGCATTGGCATACAAAAAATATTACAAGTGCTTTTATTTTTCTTCGCCGGTTTTTTTTTTTTCATGATTTTGTGTACACATGGTGTGATCAATACATTCGTATTGTAATTTTTAAAATCGTTGCCGAGGGTAAGTATGACTGAAAGTCATATTATTTTAGTATTAATCGATGTACGTTTTGATGTTATAAGTCTGAGTACTTAGTATTCACTGAGACATAGCTCCGGTTTCCCCAATGCAGACTGAACCAGGCAGCGCACCCGCCCCTCGATAGCCAAATGTATTTCGCGAGGGTTGGAGGCCGGGCCCGGAGAACTATATACACGAATGACCGCTTTATTATCATGGGGCAATATTTTAGTTTATTTTAATGAATGTGTTGTACTGTACCCCTGCAGTTCGATAAAGTTTTAGGGACTGCCGATTGAAATCTTTAATTACAAGAAGAGGTTATTAAACTCATATTTGGGTTCCACCGAAATTTTTAAATTATTTCTAACTACTCACTATCATTGGTTACAAATTGAAATAAGACAAAGTCCTAGACTATTCTATATATTAACTCATCCTAACTCCTATTCCTCACTAAGGTCAAAACCACCCGAGGAAGGAATAGCATATAGGAATAAACATTATTCCTTTTCGTAGAAGATAATTGCCTTAGCACGCCTACCTATCGTAAGCTGGATTATTGTGGACCTGTCAGCAACATGTCAGACAACATTACAATTAATGTCATATTTCGCTCAATTCGGTTTACATAGGTAAAGCGAATTGAGCGAAATATGACATTAATTGTAATGTTGTGTAACATTAAACCTTTAGTTAAATTACGTATAGAACATAAGACCTAACATCCTAAAATACGCCATAAGTCAATCTTCAAAGATTTGTAAGAGGTCGTGTGGTTCCCAGCTTAAAATATGGCCACCCCCTAATCTTGCCCTGGGTGTCGTCATTCTCCTGTGCAGCATCATTCTCCTGTGCATATTAAGATCATTACTGCAATCACCAATCCGCCTGCTAAGCGTGATGATTATGGCAAATCCCCCAATGGACAGGTCACAAAAGTGCCATTCTATTAGGGAGGCTTATGTTCAACATTGGACGTTATTTGGCTGATGATGAAAGCTCGGACTCCATGTCCGAGTACCACGCCTGACCAAGTAGAAAACAGCATCTACAATACTTCAGATTTTGCTCTTCAGCCTGTTGACCACAACTAGCAGGTCATTTGCTTGTACATGTGTAGGCAAATCTATCCAATCTAATTGTTCCTTAACCAGGATTACTTATTGCTGCAATCCATAACTTTGTCCCATTATAACACGTAGGTAATTATGAAGCGAGACATTTAACAGTCTAGGATACGTCAAATGAATGACCCCATAACTAATGGGTTGACTCACGGAATAAATTAGATGCCATAGGTAATCGGCCTATTCATCCCTTCACCGCTCGTTAAATAAGTTTCTGTTTATACAAGAAGGCAAGAAAAATGCCTATACGCATGAGTCAGAAACCGGAAAACCATTCAACCAGACAAGAAACGTAACCTGCGTAACTCAATATGATTTTGTCATTATGACATGACTCATGGAATTCTTATTCGACCTCCGAGGAATCCCTGTCTTATCTGCTGGTAATTACTGTAGATTAGTCAAAGTAACTTTGATTACTAACCAGTCAACAGTGGCTGAGATCTTGACTAAGCAAGCAGGCATTAAAATTAGCAACCTAATCGTAATGACCCAATCATTTCCAGGAATCTACACTTGTATTCGCTCTGCTAACAAGTCCTTTAACTTGCATGAAACCTGACCCTAACGCCAACAAAGAAGTTCCACTAAACGGTAGTAATACCACAGAATAATAAATAGTAGTAAGACTATAGCGGAATTAGTACGTAACCCGAGAAGGAAAGCTACCTTTTTTATTGCCACTAAACAGGCGTGATGTAGGCCTAATTTTGTCACCGTAACCGGTAAGGTTTAATTTGGAAGGAGTGATGATGCGTCAAGTTCACATTCGCGGATCCTTCGCGGCAGTTCCGAGAACCAGAACATTGCCACAGACTTGCCGCTGAGTAACGGCAGTCGGTGTTACGTTACGTGGTTGATAATGTGCCAAGTCGAGTGAAGGCGTCTCTCCCCTCCGGCTTTCGATGACAACGTTGCACTGACGTGACTACCCCGAACTGTTGCACAAAAATATCTTGCACATGCGGAAATACAACGAGGAGGCTATGAGGAGTTTTATTCAGCTCCGTGATAAGCTTTTCGATAGAAACGTCTTTCATATTGAAACCACAATCACAATAAATAAATAAATGCGTTTTACTTGCTTATTATAACTACGGCACAATTATTAATTACGCTGACTTTTATTAAGGGGTGACTTTCTTTTAAACCAAAACGAACAAAAAGTTATAATGAGTCTTCCTGATTAAAATTATCTCTTCTCTAAATCAATTAATGTAAAGGTTAATGCATGTCCGTAAAGGTCAACTAAACCCGCTACAGAACACAATGCGACACGGTACTCGCCTTGTACACCGCCCGAGGTCATTGCTGAACTATCCGATGCCTGCACTCCATAATGCGCCGTCCGAACGCCTAATAAACAGCAGACGTTGGGCACAGAATGGTCGACAGGGCTCTGATAACATCGCAGTACCATAATAAGCGTGCGACGGGCACTGTACACGACTATGACCCGACTCGAGGCAGTTGCCCTTGCTATCACGACGGGGTAGTCAGTTTGTGTCACATTTTATTAACTTAAGTACACGTTTGAAAATTTCATTACACGAATTTTACTTTCCAAAGAAGAAAAGCTTTCGTCGCACGAAAACACTGGAAAGAGGGATGACATCTAATTAAATTCGGTTGGTGTGTTTGCTGCTTTTTGTGTTTGTTTACTTGCCTACTCTCACTGAAAGCAACGAGTTTTCTCTTGATTAGGTATAACATTAAACGCTTTAGTTAAATCACAAATTCACTTCGCTGATGTAAGAACGTGTGAGTATAGCTACTGTGAGTTACACTATATCTCAATAAAAAAAAATGTTTTCCTGTAATAAATATCTTGGAAAATAATTTGTTTCCTCGCATTACTATCCTATTCCAATACTTGCCGGGCATGTTTTCGAGTTAACCTCCGAACAGACAGACCGACAAAAAAAGCTTCGCTATAAAATTATATATAAAAGCATTTATATTTTGTCTGCTACAACTGTGCAACTACAAGCTGATGAATTCAATGCAATAGTATAATATCTCGACATATAAACCTAATTGATTCTCTGTTATCTTCCATGGAGATTTATAGAAGACGAGAAAATTTCCTTTTATTTATTATTATTATACAATGCGAATGTCGTAACCTAAATAGACACGTAATAAATTAAAAATGTATTTATGTTTAATAATTTACCTATGAAATTATAAACAACATATTTACCCACGGCAAAATACAGCATGATGAACTGCTAATTTTGAAGAAGCGTAGGGTTTTTCTTTTATAAGGCTTTTTCGTCTCCAAATCATTGATGAGTAAGATCAAGCAATTAATCGAGCTGTAAGCTAACTGCGTTTGGTAATTAAACTTTCCTTGCGCTGTTTTGGTGCACAATAAAGAATATTTGAATTTGAATTTGAATTTTAATATAATTGCCTTTTAATTTTGTATTTATTACTTCCCAATCTTGGCAGGCAAGCACCTGCAGCAAAAGACCCATAATTTACTCGCATCGCTACCAAATAAAGAGGCAGCTGGTTTTAAACTCAAGGCTTAAACACAACAGGTGTGCACGCGCCCCTGATTTTTTTATTCAACCTTTTTTTACATTATAAATACACCGTCTATCTTGCTCTCTCTTACGATAAATACTTATGAGATAGGGATGTCGAATAATAAGTTGTTAAGTTTTTTTTTATCACAAATAGTAAACAATGGGCTTGTAGATCGTAGGGTGAATATGTTATTAAATGACAATGCCACCTTTTTTTTTATCTAATACTTAACGCCTGCTAATGTCTTTCAGTTAAATGTTTATTTATTCTTTCTTCGATTTTTTCTACAACCAAGTTTATAATAATGTAGTCAATTAAATGGAGTTAACAACTTTCGAACACGTCCACACTAAAATTTATTCTATCATAAGAAACATTCATAAAGAACAAAAAGAATGAAGCGATTATTTTTAACGTGAACTTCATTTCACCGTTGACATTATCTCAGCGATGTTTCGACGACACAAGTTTAAAAGCATTAAAATCGACATGTTGTCGATACATTTTATCGACGTCGTCAATCTTGCTGGGCACACCCCACGCCCACATCTCGGCTTCGATATCGGCAGCTGCTCTGAGACAGATTTGTATTTTTTTGCACGAATACGAATACACGACATCGATTTCCAAGTGCCTTTAATGTTGCAATCTGCTCTGCGGTGTATACCTCTCTGCACATCCTTAAAAGGGATCGAGGCTGCAAATACTTGAAAAAGTTAATGTTTATTCAACTTTATTCTAAGTTGCTTTGAGTATAAGAAGTTTGTAGTTGCACTGTTGCATTATCCATATACTAATTCGGAAACAGCTTTCCACTTCAATTAACCGTATAATTCTCTTCTAATCTAATAACTTAGACTACTGTTACATAAAAAGAGCAATTACTGCCGCTACCGCCGCAGTTAAATCGAATTGGTTGTGTCTTGTCTCGGCTTTATTTTGCTCTTATCTTTTGCCCGTGACTTCGTCCGCGTAGGTTTAGATATTTAGACACTGCTTTATTTTCCCGTAGGAATGAGATGTTTTTTCGGATTAAAAACTATCCTATGTCCTATTCCAGGACCTAACTATATGTGTGCCAAGTTTTATCCCGATCCGTCCAGTGGTGGAAGCGTGATTGAGTAGGTAACAAACATCCAAACTTGCATTTATATTAGTGGTATTTGTAATGATTTTAAGCCAAACAATATTTATTTCTAACTTTATTGATTTAGCGTTCAATTTAAATTCAATTTTTTTTATAAAGCGATGTAAATTGAATACCTTAATTATGATAAAAAATATGTATGTTGACTTATATCTATATACATATAATAAAAGAGTAGAAAAAACAAAAGAAAAGCGAATCTGTACATTGAAGTTAAAAAAAAATTTCACTGCAGGGGCATTACTGAAGACCAGTAGAGTCCAAAAATATAATAAAAAAATTTCTTATCTGTCTGTATGTATGTATGTATGTACGGGCTAATCTTGGAAACTGCTGAACAGAATTTGACGGTGTTTTCACTGTTTAATAGCTTTGAGTTCGGGCCTCATACTGGTATAAGTCATATCTCAATAAAATGTCAGGATATACAAGTTGACCTCTCATTTCATATCATTTGTATGAAAGTGTAGTTCAACATTACTGGTCGTTAACAGAAAGACTTGACAGAAAGTGACAGAGATGTTTTAAAGCTCATTTATAGATTTATTTTAGCTGATGTATTTCAGGTATTTCCACAAGTTTCGATACAAAAAGTTCGTTATTCGATAATTAGTGGCCCTGTAATAGACCGGTGATCGTCGACAATGTCAATATCGAAGCTGTTCAGGAGTACGTCTGCCTAGGACAGACAATATAGTTGGGTAGGATCAATTTCAAAAGCTGACAGAAGAATCCAGTTAGGGTGGGCAGTATTCGGAAAACTGCATCAAGTCTTTACGTCACCTATTCCACAATGTTTAAAGACAAAAATCTTTAATCAGTGCGTCTTGCCTGTCATGATTACAGCGCGGAGAGGTGGACACTGATGGTGGGCCTGATCCACAAGATTCAAGTGGCTCTGCGAACTATAGAGAGGGCAATGCTCGGGGTCTCTATGAGGGATATGATTCGTAATGAGGAGATCCTTTGAATAACGAAGGTGACCGACATAGCCGAAAGAATTAGTAAGCTGAAATGGTAGGTCACATCTGTCGTAGTACCGAACGGCCGTTGGGGCAGACGGGTTCTAGAGTGGGACGCGACGTCCCACGCTCAGGGTGGGACGCCCTGCCGCCAGGTGTTTGGACGACCTGAAGATGGTGGCCGGAAGCGGCTGGATCTGTAGGGCGTTGTGGCATTCATTGGGGAAGGCATGTCCAGCAGTTTGACAGACATTTTGTTGTACAGTTAATTGGATATGCAACATAGGAAGGGAATAGGAGGGGAAGGAAGTCGGATGGAAAAGAATAGAGGCATTAGGGTAAGAGAGGAAAGATGAGGGGCAGTGGTAAATAAAGTTTGTAGGAAGGGGTGGGTTAAGGGAAGGGAAAGAGGTAGGAGTAGGGAGGGGGAAGGGGTGGGGGAAAAGGTTTTCAACGTTATGGGAAGGGGATGGAGAAGGAAAGAATGAAAGGGTATGGAAAGGACAAATTGGAGGGGGGGGGGGGGGAAGGAAATATCACCTAATTTGCACAATATTAAAATATATTTTTTTTTATTGATTATATTCTATTATAATCTTTTAATTCATGATAAATGTAAATGTCAACTTTATTTAAAAAAAAGCGGCCAAGTGCGAGTCGGACTCGCCCATGAAGGGTTCCGTAGCAGCAAGTAACATAATATAAAAGTTATTGTAGTTCGTTGTAACTTTGATCGATGTTTTAATAATAGTATTGTGGTTTACGATTTATGACGTATTAAAAAAACTACTTACTAGCATGCATGCATGCATGGCAATGTACATCATATATATTTTTTAGTTTTATCATTCTCTTACAGGTGGGGGGGGGGGGGGGGACACACATTTTACCACTTTGGAAGTGTCTCTCGCGCAAACTATTCAGTTTAGAAAAAAATTATATTAGAAACCTCAATATCATTTTTGAAGACCTATCCACACGTATGGGTTTGATAAAAAAAAAATTTGAGTTTCCGTTCTAAATATGGGGAACCCCCAAAATTTAATGTTTTTTTTTTCTATTTTTGTGTGAAAATGTTAATGCGGTTCACAGAATACATCCACTTACCAAGTTTCAATAGTAATTTCTTATAGTTTCGGAATAAAGTGGCTGTGACATACGGACGGACAGACAGACATGACGAATACATAAGGGTTCCGTTTCTTGCCATTTGGCTACGGAAACCTAAAAAACTGTGGTGCAACGGGCGAAACCGCCGCCGGTACGCTAATTTTTACCCGACTTCAAAAAAGGAGGTTCTCAATTGGATAGTATGTTTTTTTATGTATATTAATATTTTTAATGCATAACCAGATTAATAGATTTCTTTTAGTATTTAGTAACACGTAATACATAAGAATGTGTAATGTTAAGTTGTCCACGCGGACGAAGTCGCGGGCAACAGCTAGTATTAAATATTTTTGTGTATTACTTGTATATTCCCAAACTAAGATTTTCTCCTACCTACGATAGAAATTAAGACAGGAAAGAACAATTCATAAATATAACGTGGCGATCGAGTCTTACGTTCTAGACACGATGCGGTTCTAGTTGAATTAGGAATTGATTTTAATTTGTTCATTTGATTTGAAAAATGGCAAGCAGCAATTTGGCAATAGTCATCCATTTTTATTTGTTTAACGACACATCTGCTACCGACGAAACGGGGGAATTCCTAAAACCTCCTTCCCTCGGCCGTTTAGGACATCAAAGGAATGACTGCGCCGGAATAGCGGACGCATCGTAATAGCTTTTAGGTAATGTCCGACGCGATATAGATACAAATTACAGTAATATATGTGCAACGAACTAAAGGGAACTCTGTTACAGACCATTCATGAGTTATTTTTAAACTCTGTTACACTTTTAACTTTACATTAGAACTGTGGTTAGCACAATTTCACGCATCATTAATGATATTTTGCATACTGCAACTATA
The DNA here is from genome assembly GCA_947086405.1 of Esperia sulphurella. Taxonomy (NCBI): domain Eukaryota; kingdom Metazoa; phylum Arthropoda; class Insecta; order Lepidoptera; family Oecophoridae; genus Esperia; species Esperia sulphurella. The sequence continues at coordinate 4,214,892 of OX352274.1, read as the reverse complement.
CTAGAGTTGAATTCAGACCTAACTTTGTTCATGTTAAGCCTAAATACACTTGGGCTCCAAGGTTGTTTACACTGCGGATCCGACGCACGGACCTGACGAATTTATTACATAAGAACCTAAATTTCGCGTGTTTGCACATTAAAAATATTTGCAAAAAATAATAATTTGGGGGGCGACTTCCACAGAGGAATAAAAAGTATAATGACTTGAACCCAGCGTATTGTTATTACCGTTTAGTGGACAAGATGTCCCCTCCGTAACTTTCTAGCAATTTCGCAGACATTGTCGTCAGCAATGTCATGGCGATGGGACATCAATCATCTACGTGGGGGAGGGAACTCGGAAATCTATGTATTAGAAATAACTGACTATGAAAGTGACACGTTAGCTTCGTCACAGACTGTGGTCACCGATAGGTTCCTTACTGCGTCTTTAATGGGTTCAATTTGTACAAGGAGTACTCTTATTATTTATTAGTTACTTTATTACATCTATTAGTTACTTGTGATTTGATAACAGCTTGCAGGTACTCACCAAGTATTCGAATGTGAAACGTCGTAATAATTCAATGCACAAAATATTGACGTTTGAAAAATTAATTCCAATAATTGAAACGCTAACGGGAATTGCTTTCAAATCAACTAAAAGCCTTTTTTTTCATAGAATTTCCTCTATTTGTTTATCGTTCCAAATCGTTTGATACCCGAAATGGAAACAATTTTACTATCAATATACTAATTCTTATTCATTCAATTGTACCTGTTTACATTTTCAGTAAAGAATTGAAATCTACTAAGCTAAGTGTTTGCTATATTTGCTGGAGTCAAAATCACCAGTCTATCAACGTCCACTGCTGGACATAATTTAACTAAACAGACGTGGTGGCCATCGTTGACCTCGCACCGGTGATTTGCTGCCCGTCACCAAAGTCTAGCATTCATGGTGTCCGAATCGTATACAACAAATTCTAGTCCGAACTCCGGACTAGTTTCCATAGATTCTATGACAACAGGATGCGATGATTCAATATCCAGATTACGGAAGTTTCGCAGTTTTGCTCCCATTTTGTGTAAATATTTAAATAACGGCCAATAACCGGACGGGTTGTCCTGTATCTCCTGTTATCGTAGTGTGCCACTGTCGGGACTGACACGATGACAGCTGGTCTTATCAGTGGATATTTGCTTGGTTTGAATAAGTGTAACGTTCCTTTGTACTCTCCTAGTATCGCAAGCTTGAGGATGAGGATAAACCGACTGAAAAACCAAGGTTTTCAGTTACATGCGTTTTTTATGTACGTCATTAAGTTTTAAGAATAAACATTATTGAGGTTCAGTATAATGTGTTTGTACTTATTGAAGTAAAGCATGGTCTTACTACAAAATGATATGGCTAAACATGGTTGTGCCAAATCGACAAATGATGAATGTGGAACGATGGGCCTGATGTTGCGTGTTTCTTGGTTTCATTCAACTCGGTAAAAAAAACGATTGAGTAACGTACCTACATCATCGCATAGAGTTCAAAGCTTAGCGTAAATTTGGGTTTCTCTTATTCTTATAGGGTAGTCGAAGCAAGTAATCGGTGGCTCAACTATTTTTAATTGATACCGCTCGTATGGTTTTTGCCGTGTTGTTACCGGCTTAGAATATTGCCACCCCCAATCCAATCTTTTCGTGAGTGTCGTCAAGTCGACTAAGGGATTGCACCAGGGACGGGCGGCAGCTTTCACCTGTGTATTTTAAGGTCAGTACTGCGATCACCAATCCGTCTACCAGGCGTGGTGATTATGGCAAATCCCCCAATGGACGTCTGTCCACCAAATGCCCACCAAATGTTTTTTATTGTTGACAGGTTTGCGTGGTATTCTACTGGGAGACTTGTGTTCAGCAGTGGACGTATTTCGGCTTATGATGTATAGTGTGGTATAGTCTCAGATCATGAGCTCAGATTTATTCCGTCAACTAAATATGACGGCCAGACCAGGGTTCAAGATTCGTTCCGGAAATTCTACCGTTCCATAATATTATGGACTCTATTTACTCCGCGTGTGACGCACCTATATAACCCAAGTGATACGATAGTGTCACGCCATCTGATCCCTTTAATATCGTGTCGTGCGCCGGTTCCTGGCGGCCCATAAAAATTCTTCACACCACGTTATGGGCGCGCTCATGTGTGTTTGTTTACCGCGGACAGCTGGGCGCGTGGTGCCCATACGCGGCGGTTGTGCGGGACATGATCAGATCGATAGTTATGTATATTACAGACATTAAATCAGACTTCTGATAAGTGAGACAGGATTATACTTCTTGTGAATACTAGAATTAAAATAATTTGTTTATCGGTATTTTTTATTCGGTATTATACTCATAACATCATCAGACTTTCGACGACTACCGTTAGACATGGGTACTGTGGAGTTTTTTTTTCACAATCGTAGAATCATCTGAATTCGGTAGAAAAATTATATACATTTTCACAAGTAAAAAAAAAACAAATTATACCCAACTGTAGGCTTTCTGTAATTTTCTTATCGAAGCTTTCTGTAATGATAAAGCCATTCCTGGCTGTGTTATTCAGATCACCGGCCAGTAGAAAAGACTGTGTTACATATGGAATGATTGATTGTATTACTGATCTAATTTGTTGATTATTGATTTATTTCATTATTATTATAATGCCATGTTATTTGTATTGAGGTCTAAGATCAATTAATTAGTACCATAACATTAAGTCATGATACTACTACTATATCATGACGTCTGCACGAACTTCGTTTCAATGATTAACCAAAATAAGTAATGATTTTTTAACTATGAACAAATAAGATGTCAAATCAATTAAAATAGGCTCTTTATTTCACATATATAATTATATTATATATTACATATATTAACAGACAAAACTGTTTTGTCTGTTTATATATGTAATTATGGCACGAAGTTCGTGCAGACGTCATAATGCAGTAGTAGTATCATGACTTACTGTTATGTTACTAATTAATTGATCTTAGACCTCAATACAAATAACATGGCATTATAATAATAATGAATTAAATCAATAATCAACAAATTAGGTCAGTAATACAATCAATCATTCCATATCTAACAAATGCATGGCATCCTAGGCTGCGTCTTTCGGTACCCTATCAGCTATCACTTGGTCTAGAACTCACACTGCCCTACCAGCCATTAATTGATTCTTCAAACTAGAATACACAACATATTGCCACCTAGTTTACTGCTTAAATAAAATGCTTAATCTATTCTGTCTGTGTTCATAAATGGTAAGTACATACAAGTCTCTCATGCAACATAGCCACCCTAGTGAAATACATGGGCGTTGAAACTACTTTTATGGGCTCTTAAAACCGATAAAGACTATTCGGTTTTGCTTTCCGAATTACAAATAAACAATTCACAGCACCCGCCGCTCTTTACTGAGAACAAAGCTTTGGATATTTTAAATGTGAAACAGTTGCCAGGTTTTAAAAGCATTTCCATATAATTTGAACGCCTCGTTTGCTTATTGGTCGTTGGACCCGAGCGCCAGAGCCCGTAGGTTCGATTCAAACTAAGACAGACCACATTGTACAATTGTCCGATTCTCGTCTAATTACCGTAATACAGGATAAAATCCTAGTTAAGTTTAACTAGTAATTTAGCTTTAAACGCGAAGACAGACGCATCTAGCGCATCTGCTATTCGCACAGACACATTTCTACTATATTAGTAAGACCGACGACTATTAAAATAAAACTTGTGGCTGTGGCATCAAATACTCGCGATATAAATTATGGAATGGAACTAACGAACGTGTGAGGTCTTAGGTTTATTCAAACCCACGTGCTCCACACCCACCCGTGCCCTAGAGTAATAAGTATTATCAATATTCCCGTCAGCTTTTTCTTTTAAATCTATTATCTAAATACGTCCACTGCGAACATAAGACTCCTCAATAGAATGCCACTTTCGGCGGGCTATCTATTGGGGAATTTGCCATAATCACCACGCTTGGCAGGCAGATTGATGATGGCAGTAATGATCTTAATATACACAGGAGAACGCAGCAGCCCGTTCCTGGTACAATCACTTAGTTGCCTTGACGCCACAGGAAATTTGGAGGTGGCCCTATTCTAAGCCGGGAACCACACGGCACCATTCCTTTTTAATAAACGAAGGAAATCCTTATTTAAATAATAAAATTGATTACCGCGCTAAAAGCAGTTAGGGAAAAATAAAAAATAAACGGATATGCCTTAAAACAATATCAACGACCTATTAAAAAAAATTAGCCAACCATGTGTTTAATGTTGATAAAATGTTTACCTTAAACGTAACTTCCTAATGCATTTATCCGCACGTAAATCAAGCGTAAATTTTTTATACATCCTGCCAATGCAGACTGTCTTAACTATAGTACAAATTATGGCTAATAAAGGCCCCGAGCACGTGTAGTGGTTCTGTTGACCTCAATTGGCCGAAAACCCCCCCCCAGCCAGAGTCAGACACGTGCGTTTGTTCAGACGTTGTTTGCATAAAAAATAATTAAATACCAATAGACTAACGAGCTCTCGGGAACTAGTTCAAGAGTAATGAACTGACCGAAGCACGCGTAAGAAAGAAAATCATTTAGAAATGTTACAATTTGCCCCATTATCTTATAAGAAGGATGATCTTCTTAGGAGAACCTGTCGACACTTCGACCCTTCAGGAACTTTTGTGGCAAACCCCTGTCCACCAACGGTGCCCCAAGCTAATTTGGTGCAGACTACACATACTCCTTAGAATTTTCTTCAAGTTTCCTTACAATGTTTTCCTTCAACGAAAAGCCTGAATTAACCGTACTTAAGTTTGGAAAAATTCATTGGTACGAGCGGGGTTTAAACCCACGACCTCACTAAAGTGAGGCGAATGCACAACCAACTAGGCTACCACGGCTGTTACAGGGATTTACCGTAAAAGAAAACCTTATCAAAATGCGTGAGAACATCAGTAGCGCAGTGGGGAAGACGCGGCCTACCAAGTCGAGTAAGGAGAGTTTGATCCCCGATAATGCCATGTACCAATGAGTGTTTTCGAGTTAAACAGTGATAGCCCATATATCTGAATTAATCAGTGTACATTGCCGTGTGGTTCCCGGCTTAGAATAGGGCCACCCCTATCTTTCCCGTGGGTATCATTCAGGCGACTAAGGGATTGCACCAAGGACGGGCAGCAGCGTTCTCATGTGTGTATATGTTATAGATCATTACTGCGATCACCAATCCGCCTGCCAAGCGTGGTGATTATGGCAAATCCCCCAATGGACAACTTACCAAAAGTGGTATTCCATTGGGGAGGCCTATGTCCAGCAGTGGATGTATTTAGGCTGATGATGAATCAGTGTACATAATAGCGGGACCAATGTTGCACCGTAGGAGTTACCCCCAGTTTTCATACAAGCCCCCTAATGGGGATAACAGTCCAACAAAAGCAGTCGTACCTTTCCTTCTGGACCTCATACGACAAAAACAATACATATAGGACTTTTTACAAGGATACAAAAAGCAGACGGACTGTAAATATATAAAAGAAATCGAGTTAGGTGCGAGAAGCGGTGAGGATAGCAAGGATTTTGTTATTTACAAGTATGACATAACATCAAAATTATAATAACCTTTTTTTTCGATTACTGGCGCCATCAAGTATTACTAAATCCGTGAACGACCACCTCAACAACTATTTCGTGTCACTCGTTGACTCAACGGGAGGGCATGGAGGGCACTACAGTCCCGTTGACCGAGGGTCAGTCAGTATCTAGGGACTTGGGTGCCTTTTGTGTGCCCTCTATGTTTGCACCAACATTCCAATTAACTCGGGGAAATGCAATTTAGTGTAGTCCGGTGAACGTATTGTCGATTGTTCCGTTTTTTTAACTCCGATTGAGTGTTTTTGCGTCTGTACGGTTCTTTTATTTAATGAAATTTCAAGCATTAGGTATTTAAGACCGGATGTGGTGGCGTTTGGGAAGGCCTATATCCAACAGTGGACGTCTAAGGGCTGATATGATGAGGTATTTAATTATTTAAACTTTAAAGAATCACATCAAATGAAAATATTTTTTATTGTGCACCAATACATAATTTTTTTTTTTTAAATGTAACATAGAAGGGTGAATCTAATGTACTATGGAGGCTTTCAGCTATTACTTCCAGACAACCTTTCCTTATTAGTCGCTTGTTATTTTGAGCAAATTATACTCGTAAAATGATATTTTTCCGTTGCGACAACATGCGACCACTTGTCTGTTTCACGAAAATGGTTACCGCCAACTCAGTTCTTTTTTTTTTTTTTTTTTTCTGCGAGGGCCTATTTTTCCGTAGCATCCCACGTGAGTAACCAGCAACCACATAATCCAGCATGAGCCGCTGAGGAAAGGTACTTTATAAAAACTACACACATTCATGTAGATCCGTGGAGTTATAGATGCGTGATTGATTTACACTATATACATGGCTTCGATTAAAAAAAAACTGTGATAGATTACGTTTCCATGAGATTGAATTCACGACCCCTAATTGTAGCTCAGATGTGACCTAGGATGGAACGCGCCAACCCGAAGGTGCCTTTCACTCTTCAATTCAACTACACTTTTAAATATTGTAAACTTTGCCTTATCAAGTATATTTTGCTTTGTTTGACCATTAAAGGGAGGCGCGGTCGGTAGTGGGTTACTATACTATACTACGTAGATTATTAAGTATTCTATGACTATACCATATCAATGACGCTGTGATTCGGCAGTTCACATAAAGTCATTTTATTTATGAACCTCTTCTTAGGTTATTCTTAGAAAACAAAAGAATATTATAGTTTTGGTATTTCTTTTGGCGTTTTGAATAATTTGCCTTTTATTGTACCTACGACTCGTAAGTAAATTACGTGATCTCCTGTGTTTCCTTTGTGTGTGTATTCCAGCAATGAGCCGCTCCTTGTTCGGGTAAAGATGACATTTGATATTTTCCTTCATCCTGCATGAGGCAGCTCTATAGCCTCAAAACTTGTATTGCACTTATAATAATGTCAAGGTAATCCGGAACTAACGAACCGACTTCAAAATTTCTTTCAGTGTTGGAATGCTGAGATTTGTCCTAAATTAACATACCTATACTTAGTCTTTAGAGGAGTGGAGTGTGTCGTCGTCGATATATAAAGGTTTATTATATTATTTTATCCATATCTAGCCTTCACAGAGTACTAGGAAAGCATAAAAAGCGATAGGTATGCAATATTTGCAGACTGGCCACATCGCGTGCCATGACGGGTTCCAGTAATCACAGCCGACACGCCAGACTGCTAGCCCGGTGGCTACGTTACTATAATCGTCTAAGAATGAGAGTTATTAGCTAATTGTTACATCAAACTGTTGTTTGTCTTACCGATTGGTTGATTAACTTTAAGATTTTCTCGTTCTAAATACGCAGAGATATTTCTTTGCAAATTTTCCGCCGTCTTTCCTCCGGGGCATAGATACTGTAACCGATCCAGAAGATATACCTAAATTTTGTGGGTAAGTAATTTTATGAAAATGCCTATTTAAATCTAGAAGAAGAAATAATTGTTTTTCTTTCTTTCGTTAAAAGTTTAAAATATCGCCTAGCATGGCGCAGATCTATACTAAAAACTCAAAAGTTATGAAATGTTATGTTATTGAAATTATTGTATTCTTGGACAATTTTAAATTAAAAGTTTGTTCATTATTGATATTCAGTTCAGGTAGTGAGTACAACAACATCAAATGCGTCAATGCCAACCTGCACGCGGTGCTTGCTAAGAAAATATGTATGAGCACGTTTTTCATCAAGAGACTTGATATTTTTTAACAAGATTTTAAACTAGGCTATAAATTCCACACACAGCGTATTTGGTATTACTTATGGGTATTACTCCCGTATATGTTGATATATAAATTTATGAGGGTAAACATTAAAATACTGGTGATGACATAATCAAGCTAATTTTAATGTATGTTTTAGTTCGTAGGTTCGTGTATTCGCCTAAGTAGGGTGTGATAGTTAAATAGAAAAGAGTATCTAACCAGGAACGTGGAGGTGGCTCCGTTCGCGTGATACCATGCCATGCAAATACGGTGCAGAGTCATGCCGCCCTAATTTCACAGTACACGGTTATACATAGTACAGCAACATGACATAGTAGCTCGCACGTGAACACAATGCAGTGAGATGCCTGCAAACTTCACTCTGTCCACTGTTCGTCATAGTTCTCCCCCTCCGCGAAAGTATCGCACATATGGCACACGGTGAACCACTACTTCGTTTAAAAGTTGATTGCAAATAAATAATTATTATATTCTTTATGGCACAATTTTAAAACTAAGAACAGTTACAAATTTTGTGTACAAAGGCGATCTTATCTCTGAAAGATATCTCTTCCAGCCAACCTTACAGGGCACAAAGAGCGAGAGGGAAATTCTAACTTATGTAACATTATGGAACTTGTGATCGATTTACGAGATAGAAGCGAACCAGTTTTAAAATGATTCCTAGAAATCTTATCTAGCTTAATTTGCTTTATTTCGTTTAAACGCAATATTTCGTTTTTCTTTTCCCTCCGAGATCCAATCTAGCAAGGATTCTTTTATTAGTTAGTGTCCTCACAGTACCTAATTACACTGTACCGTAATCACGATTGTAGACAGATAACGTACGTGTGTAACTGTCTGTCGGTAGGTATGTTGATTCATAAACTGAGCCTTTTCTCACACGCTAGTGCTTTTCGTAGTGGACATAGCGGTATGGGAAATGTTGCCATATTTGTCGCCTCGACGCTAAATAATTCTATAACAAATACTTTAATAGTCAATACCACGGGGCATTAGCGGCCAGATAGAATCGGCCACGAAACGAATTAATTATATTGCTTAATGGTAATAATCGATTTTATAAGGCTACATAATGATTATTACTAGTCCATTTACCAAATTAATTGTTCTCTTTAATCCCAAAATGACAGAATAATTGATAATATAGCACAGAAGGGCAATCAGGTTCAAATTTGGATTCCACTAGACTTAACTGTCACCACTAGATGTTTTTAAATATAGCAAATGGAGGTAAAACCATGGTTAGCATGTTTTAAACAATGTGTGTAAAACATATGTTTTAAACACTTGTTTTTTTTATTAATTGAAACATGTTTTTATTGTTTAAAACTGTTTAAAACATGTTTTATATAAAAAAACTGTTTTTTATCCAACCCTGGGTAAAACTATATATCCTCAACATATTATATTTTGTACACGTTATTATTGTTTCTGTTTAACATAAAAACCTGGATTTACTTTTTTTTTACTTAATTCCAAAATTATATCGCTATTTAGAATACCTACTGTAGCATTGTTAGCCCTAGCTAATACAATTACAAGGCCCCACATGTCAAACTGAACTGAACCATTAGAGCAACATACGAGCAACAGACCACAGACGCTTCTTCCGAAGCGAAAGATCCTGTTATATTTCGCGGGGGTAATTGTGTATGTGTACGCACATATACACAATTGTACGCTGTCGCATGACCGGTGGTCTTATACCTTTGGCAGACTAAGTATGACGTGAATCCTATGATGCTTTAGGTTGTTACTTAAGGCCTACCACTTGACTATACCAGTAGTGCCATTTTTCTCCTGTGGCACTCCTAGCTCGGTAGATTTCTGGGCAACTGTTATTTTTATTCCCCGTCGTGGTAGGACTCATGTCACGGGAAAATATAATATTTCACTGCCGTTCATACATCGTCCATCAAAACTGTTTTCACGACTTTACCCTCGCGCATGTGTACTGCAATCAAAATCCTCGGCAAACTAGACGCATACTTTTAATAGAATAAATTATGTCTAGGTATCTATCGCAATTAATCAACCAACGCAATGCGTCGTTTATAAATGTTTTTGCAAGAAAGCCAAACAGATGTATCAAATAACCCATTTACCATTTTCAGTGAAATGGAAATGACTATATCAGATCCTATTTCAAAGGGACAGCCATCGTCGCCGGCGCAAGCGTCAAGTATGCAGAACTGCAGAGTTGCAGACATTTATCGAAAATAACCCGCCACCTGCCGGCCGTATTAAATGCAAAATAAACAGCTCAGTTATTCCTGTCCTCTGGCTTTCATACTAGCCAGTCACACTTAAGCTCTCTTTGCTGTACGTGGACTTGTTTTTCATCAATTTTACCTAATTTAATATCTATAGTACTTATCGTCTATAGATCATACACAACGGCATGCCCTACTCCTCTAATCACTTACATTTCATAGTATACGTTATATTGTAAGTGTATTAGTTCCATCATTACGCACAAATCATCAACGACTACATACGTATCTACACTAAGATACTGACGTTCGCATTAACCCGCGTTCCGCGCTCACCCCTCGCGAAAAGTAAAGGGACGTGTCATCGTGAATTACACAATCTATACCAGTTGTGTAGTGAACGCTGTACTGCTTCAAACTGTTTATCTAAGCTCAAAGGCCCGGTGGAAACTAAGCGATAGGTACATCTGATTAAGGTGATAGTCACTTTATAGTAAGAACACAGAAGTTTGAATTCCTAAGTTGGTCATAGTTATTAGCCCCCTTTAATACCACTCTTGAACCACTTTCGGTCCCGTATAAGTCCATCCAGATTTTATCTGCGATGTAGAAGATATCATTGACCTATCTGGCTGCAAGGCGACCTATTCCCTGTTTTCCCTCTACTTAAGACTTGTATAATGTGTACAAATATTAAGACTGCCGATTGTTTATTGTTCGATCGAACAGAACGCTGAGAACAAAGGATAGGGTCTTCTTCCCAAAGTGCCAACCAATAAACATTTAACTTGTTTATTCATGATTTCAGTAGTTGTTTTTGTTATAAGCCTTGGCTGGCACCGACTCCAAAAATAACTTATTATAAATTGTAAATTGGTATATAAGTATAATTGGTTTCGTTGATTGTCCCCTAAAGTTCTTTGATTTGAAGTCGTTAAAATATTATTTTCTACTTTTTAGTTTAAGTTTGCACATGTAGATATAGTCTTGAAGTCGTTTTTTTTTCTAAAAAAATATTTTTAACTCGCTTGATTGATTTGACCGGTTTGTATGTACCTATACAAACGGGCTTCTCTGCGAACAAAGAGAGGTTTCGTGCAGTAAATTGTTAATCGGCCACGCTTCCATGATCGACCAATAAACTTTGACAATATCAAGATCGTGCGCCCGACGGCGGCGCTTTAGGTGACGTGAGACGTGACGTGACATCCTCCCGTTTTGATTCTTGATTAAATTTTCGTTATTTCGAAATACCTAGTAAGAAAGAATATATTTAATGAAAGAATGAATATACTTTATTGCACACAAATCACAGAAAATACATTGTATACAGTAAATGATATGATATTTTTCTTATTAAATCTTTTAAAAAAACATTATAGCAATCCCTTGTACAACAAATTCTTTTACAACCAAGTTGTTATTCAGTCTGGACTATCATTCTGTAATGAACTCATCTCAAACTCAGACTGACTTGGGTCAAACTTGGACTGTTGCATTATCGAAGCAGAATTTAACGTCGTGATGCACTTGCATTGCTCTGGTTTAGAATCGAGTCGACGACGCGAGGTATCCAGCGGAAACTGCTCATTGCTCCACACTTTTAATGAATGCTTCCCTAATGAAAGCTTAATGAGTGTGGTGAGTTTTTTACTGGTTTATGAAAGTATAAATAATGCAGTTCACTGTTGGACTAATCGCTGCAGTTGATTATTCTAAAAAACTTCTTGTTCATGCGATCGGCGGTGTCTCGGTCGGTAGTAGCGGACGACAGTATCGACCTGCAACAGAAACAAAGGTTTCTACTATGATAACTACACTAAAATGATTACTAAAAAAAAAAATGTTTTTAACTCGCTTGATTGATTTGACTGATTTGTCACTCGGGGACATTTCACACACGGCCACCTGATCCCAAACTAGGCAGAGCCTGTAATATGGGTATCAGACAGCTGATACACATACATAAATACATAATATAATATATAAATAACATCCAGTCACAAGGCAAACACAAGTGCTCATCACACAAATGTTTGCCCTGGGCAGGATTCGAACCCGCGACCCCGAGCTTTGCAAGCAGGTGTACTACCGGCTAGACTACGGGGCCATCATCGTAGACGTAGATATGTTTATTTATTCATAATTATTGGTTACACATGATTTGATACAATACCCGATTCTGAAGGCATACATTTAAAATTTTACAGCATTTAAATTAGTTTCGTCTTTATCTTCAGAATACTGTGTGACAGGGATAGCAACAATATTAATGCGTCAGGGTGTATTAGGAAAATTATTACTTAGGAAAAAATTACCCTTCTACAAAATGTCCCATTTGCTGTCTTAACTATGTGCCTTTAGAATCGTGACCAATAGTTTAGCTATGCAAAATGTAAATAGACAAATCCATTTATAAGCGCTTTGCAATAATAACATGGTGTTTATCGAAACCCAAAAAGACCGAGGGCTGGATGCACTTGTATATCAAATTGTAAGATTCAGTTTCCGCGAATTCTGACCGGAGGGAGAAATGTGACTGTTATCTAATACTTTTGTGCGAGACGTACGTTAGACTGTCCCTCCTACGTCTCGGCACCTCATTCCTCGAAACCCTATTACTCGGCCCCCCATTACAGTATCCCCATTACATCTGATTTCATAGATAATAAATAACATAATACTCTGTATACGATGCTACCAATCCCACTCTCTTTATGAGTCATGTCGTGTACTAATTACAGTACTAAATGCTTAAAAATCATCGCCCACGCAGCCAAAGGTCGGAGGTAAAATATAATTGCGTCTGTAAATTAATACTAAGGTCACAGGTCAGAGGAACTAAAGAATAACAAGGATTGCCCTTCTGGCCCTTGGTACCCTCTTCCTTCAGGTCATGATTATTTTTAGTTGTAACATGGTGATACATTGTCAAACTCGTACATTTTAGTAATTAGGAATATTAACGGTATTTGTTCTTAGCTATTATAAGCTTTCAAAAGAAAATGCCCTTTTTTTTTATTATACTGAGTCGAAGTCAAAATCATTTATTGCATATATACACTTACACACTTATAATTAGTACATTTATACAAGTAAATTTATTTTTTCGACTACTGCTTTCTAGGTGTTACCTAGGAAGCGGTACCTCCTGACAACAATATATACATTTATTTATAAAAAAAAATGTTACATTACATATAGATATTGAGATAGAGATGAGATGTAGTTTGCGAGTTAGTAGGAAATAATATAATCTAGAATAGAAACTTAAATAGGAAACTAGAATTCAAATGCGGAATGTCTGGAAGAAATCGCTTAAAGCGATAAGACCACCTAAATTGTACTATTTTTAACTTTTAAAACTTGTAACTGTATTTGTTTGTGCAATAAAGTGTATTGATTTTTTACCCCGGGAAAACACTCGGTTCCTATGAGTAAATATACTGAACAAGCTAGTGTAAAGTAAAAATATAAATGTTTATTTTCCTTTCCACCGTGACCAATAATGGCCGCCATCGCTCTTCCCGCCCTTTGAAAAAGCGACAAGTAATAAATCGTAATTCTCTACCTCACGCTACATTTTCGGTAGTTTCAGGTTTATCTCTTGCTTTTTCGTACTCTGAATCCAATAGGGTACTAATTTAGTTTGTTAAAGAAAAATGAGTTCCAACTGTAACTACCTACCTAATGAACTAACGAATGATTGAATGAAATTATTGAAATAAATCTGCAATGAGTATACAGTAAACTTAATAAATGTCTTATTGAATAGTGCAAAGTGCAATATAATTATTTTATTGGGCAGTTTAAAGTGACTACTTTTTCGTATCATGTGTATAGCTTTCTGACCCTCTGCAGCGATGCCCACAACGGTTAGCCTTTCCTTTCTTTCCCGATAGGAACCTAAAATTTTCCCGAGAAAAAATAGCCTAGTCCACCTAGAACAAGTCTGTATTACAGACTAGTTGCTTATATAAATATGTATAATACACTAGCTGTGCCCGCGGTTCCGCTCGCGTAGTATACAGAATACTTGTTTTCTTTAAATAAAGTATACATTTATTTAGTGTTAATCATCTTCCCCCTTTCCTCCACCCACTTCCCCGACTTACTTGTACCACCCAACACAGTATTAGGTAATTCCAATTCATTACTTAAGACCACTTATTAGAAATAATTGCAATTTATCGGTTAGTGAGCGATTGGATCTAGATTTAGTCGGCGAATTTAATAGTTCATTGGAGCGCAAACCCACTCTATAGTTGATTTATAGCCGGTTGAAACAGAGTGAAATCATGGAAACAAGCACTACGGTGCATTACTTTCAAAATACATGGTACATTTCGTCATAATACAACTACTATGGTACATGTCGTCATACTACAACTACTATGGTACATCTCACTACATACTTCAAAAGAATTTAAAACTCTAAACCCAGTAGCAATGAAACAGCTTCTGGGCAATCGGCCCTGGCAAGTATTTCAGGCGGATTGCATTTACCCAGAAGTTTCCTATCACTCTTCCTTTAAAAGATCATATTCATATCCAAGTTTTACTGCTCTGGAAATACCGAAGCTGCAATTGAATGCAATTAATACAATTTATGTATTATTTTCCTTGCATTTGAAGCAAGTATAATGTTAGTTTTTCCTACTGAATAATAATATGTAGGTGATATTCATAAAGAGTTATGGTTTAGTACTGCACCATCTATGGACAGAAAATAAAGTACAATATTTTATTTTCATTCATATCTGGGTAAATTCATATTTAGTCGATAGGTATGTAACATAGTTTTAATAATTTATTTAACATGGTGTTAAGTATCTGAAAGCCAGAACGTGAATATATATATATATTTCTATTTGTATCATTAATCTTGTTAATCACATTTATCCATTACCGTGTGTGTGTATTGTTCTGAATTTTTGATAAAAAACAACTATATTTTTTCAACCGTGTTCATTTCAATCCCCATCATCAATTATTGAACGAGTCGTCGAAATTCCCCGGTTCTTCAATCCCGAACAAAAAAAAAAGGTCTCCGTCGACTCTTTCACATATAAACAAACTTCTATTTCATATATATTATAAGTAAATCAGCGATTATCGTCTAAAATGTCATCGACTTATTATAGTCATATCCGTCTTCCGCCAGGCATATACTCGTAGCACGTTCCGTTTTCACGATAATATCGCATTCAAATGCGAATCATACCGCGTGCGTAAAGTTCGAAAACCTTGCGCCGAGTACATAAATAAAAGAATATAGTAAAGTGTAGATACGCCTTATTCTGATGCCGGGTTCCGGAAAAAAACTTTTTTGTAATTGTACAGAGACACGTTTTTTATTATTATTATAAGACTTAATGTTTATGATAAACAGCTAATGAAATTTAACGTTATTTTATTGATTACAGTGCGATATGCGATTCTTTCATTTTAATGTATACTATCTGGTGGACATTTAAATAATATTTGATATTCCTCAGGATACAAGGGCGATCTGATTTGTTAACTCCTTTGGTAGTTTTGCTTCCTCCTTTATTTCATCAGTCTTTAATGGTTGTTAAGGTGTGACCCGTGCGTAAAACTTATTTTTCTTTCTTACCTGTACCAGATTCCATTAATACCTAGCTATTTTTCCCGAAATTTTTTAGCATATACCAAATAATATACTACTACTATGCTTCACGTTTTATCGGATTAATGGACATCAGGTGTTTCTCTGAATAGGTTTTCCGTTTAGACGGAACCTTCAGAATCAAAATATTAAAATAAATGAATGATATGCCGTCGATACAATATTATTGTGAAGTCGAACGGTATCCGTTGTGTCCCATCCGCCCCCGGTACGCCCTCGTATACAACTCTCGTCGACTAAATTATAATATTTTTGACTAAACGTTGACTAAATTATAATATTTTTGACTAAACGTTGACTAAATTATAATATTTTCGACTAATCGTGGATTAAATTATGATATTTTTGACTAATAATTGTGTTGCAGCGTTATAATGACTTGCCTTTATTCAAATCATTGCCCTGGCAATTGGGTTTCGGGACGAACTTTAATATTTTTTATAGATTACAAACTTGACCAACTATAAAATATTGAATTGTAATGGCCGAGTCTGTCTCGGTTGATATCACCCTCTTACTTATCTTTGCCGCGAAAAAGCAATAAAGGTATTGCGATTTTGTCTGCAGTTCTTTGTGGTTGACGGGTGAGAGAGCTGTTGTACCCGCTCGACTGGTGTAGTTTACAGAATGACTCAATACTGACCAAGACTGTCCTTAAGTAATACTCGATAGAAAAATTTCGTTCATTTATAAGTGTCAAGTGTTCTTAATCATAATTAAAAAGAATCTTTGTAATAAACTAGCTTCATCTGAGTCTGAGGTTGAAGGTGGCAAGGTTGTTGCACGCTGCATTACAAATGCTGCAGAGTATCAGTAGACGTTAACCATCAAGTACTGTCTGCTCATTTGCCGCTACAGATCGTAAAAACTCCCATGTTTGTTTGTGGAAAGGACATTGACCTCTGACCTCTATGCCTTTGTTAGCTTACCTAATCGAAACAAGTGCGAACGATTGTGATAATATATCTAAAGATGTATTATTTTTATGTGTACTGAATGATGTAGGTATTATATTAGGATGATGACTGACATGATTTTAACAATGATCTTCCATTGAGTGTTATATTATGTTTTCAATTCCAATTCGGATATTGAAAGTACATGACTTGTATTGCTTGATTTTATCAATAATATGTACCAGCGGCCGGCCAGCGCCTTCTATAAAATAGGGTGACAAGGCTCAGTTAACTAAAACTATTTGTACCAGGATAATAACTTGTATAATCTATAAGTTATGAAAGCCTAAAAACCACGTCAAGTTTCGTTCAAACATAGTCTTTCATTTTAGGCATCGCAATACATGTTAATACTGATTTAAAATATCTGAATTCTAAACTAAAATCGTACATAAATTACTTAGGTAGTTACTTACGAGTAGTTTACTTAGGTAAGCATTTCTTACAATACGATACACTTCATTGCACAATTTGCTGAAATTAAATAGTACCGTAATGGTACCGTAATTATCTGTCAACCACAAATCTGTAGAAATCGAGAAAACCCTTGACTTGATTTCCCTGTCACTACGGCTACGGGTACGTACGAATGTTTCGTAAAGGAAAACCGGTGCGAGAGGAAATTTCATCAGGCTTTGGTATACATTCCTTTTAACTTGATATTCCGCACTGAAGGCGTCGACTCCACAAATTCAATATTTAATATTACCTGTGACATGAAGAGTATTTCCTTTTCTGTTTCACCTTGTTTTCAGAATTTGAAATGGCCTGTTAGATTACAAATATCTCATTTTCAATTTTCTACTTGCTTTCTGGACTCTGAAATGATGACCTGTTGTTTAGGCAAGATAATTGCCTCCAGTGCATGACTCCTGAGTTCGATTTCAGTGCAAATAAAATACTCATCTCATTTAGTATTCTAAATGTTCTCTGGAAGAAATCGGTTTTAGCGATATGACCGCCTAGATGTGTAAGATACTTTATTAGTGTATCTGTGTCTTTTTATCGTGCAATAAAGAGGAATTGATTTGTACTATTCTTCTGTCCGTTTATTCGTCCATTCTGATATGTAATTTACCAAGGCTTTTGACATTTATATTATTTTTATGAGAAAAATAATTACAGTGTATTTTTACACTAATGACACCATTTCAACATATACCATCAGTTTTGGGATCGAATGGGATGGAATGGACTCTAGTTGTGGGGAACACTTATCAAAGGGCATGACAAGACATTGTATTTGTCTTTTATAAGACTACTTGTTTATTTATTTTCTCTTGTTACAGATTCCCGGACGATGAAGCCGCGATAAGGAGCGAATTTCCCGACGTCACAGTATCAAAAGCAGGTGCGTCCGATAGGGCCTTTGATGAGGGTCCAAACTTCATCTGTCGGAATTTTAACGCTTCATTTGTTATTTTGAACACGTCCACGTCTTACTTCACAGTCTTTTGATAACTTTATGGTTTCAAAACGCTAATAATAGCACTTCGCACTTTGGAGACTTAATATGATGATATTTAAAGCAATAGGCGTTATTTGCTTTTTATAAGTCGCTAATTTAAAACCATTTATTAAAAAAAAACTTCAGATTTTATCTTATGTACAAATAGTTCATGATCACACCTAAACATTCAATTTACATTACTTGAGTGTTTCTGAAATTATATATGTACAAATATGACTATAAACGTTTTATTGTACTGAAATAATTACAATAACAAATAGGATTAAAATTGTGTACAAAGGGAAAAAACAATGACATAATATTTATTATATTAAGAGCCCGTTGTGTCCCACTGCTGGGCAAATACTACCAGCAATTCCACTCCTCCACGGATTCATTTTATTCAACTCAGTACCGTTATTTTGTTCAACTTATCAGCGCAACTTCGTGTTTTTTGCATTATGATGATCTTAATCAGTCCTTCCAAATCCGTTCACTTGTACGGCCTAAAGACACATCCTTCACCAAACAAGTCACAATAGACAATGGCCCGTTTGTGTACGTCTGTTTGTCATTCAGGTGCGTGCCCACTGAGGAAGTGTCGAACGTGTTAAACGTGTAGGACGAACGGTGTCGAAGGAGTTTTGATCGTATCGCGACTCGGTTTGTCGGTAAGGTGGTGAGTGACGTGGGAACTACTTCCTTTCGAATGCACTGGGTGACTATGGTTGCTGTTGGCTATGACTTCGTAGCCAACGGGAATAATCCTCCTAATAGGACATGATCCAAACTGCAGCTCAATCGGTCCAATGGGCAGACAAACAGACGACAAAAAAGCTTTGCTATAAGGGTATCCGCTTAGACGAAAACCTAAAAAGCTTAAGGTCCACAATTCGTCAAATCAATCATACTTGCTTCGACAAAACTATAAAACTATAAACTTTAAAAATAAGTGAAAATTTTCGCTAATCACTATTTACCTTTTTTGCTTTATGTATAACCTATTACGAGTATAACTCCAAAAAGATTCTTAACGTTGACATACGTTGATCGGAATATTAAATCTATTTCCTCTTGTCACATACGAGTTCAGTAACCCGACTGCGGGTATACGAGCTCACATCGCCGCCACTCGAGTCCGTCCTATTTTTCTTTCTAACGAGCTTTCTTTTTATTATGTTCGTTTAAATTATGTCATAAGGATCGGGTTACTCGCTGTTTTTTTTTCTTATTCTTGTTTGAGTTTCATACAATGATAAATTGTAGTAATACTAATAAAATTAGTTTTATTCTATAGTAAAACTTGACCTAGAGCGCCGATGAGAACAAATATAGTACATGTGAACTGAACACCCAGAAGATGTTTATTCATTCTTACTTTAAAGATATCCAGTACGCTTAATGATTAATGAAATGAATGAATGAATCGAAGCGCTCCATGCGAATGAATGATAGATCGACCACATAATGATACTTTATTTATGTCCTTACAACATCAGACAAAAATAAACACTAATGAAAAGCTTACCGTGCATTCGTCAGATCTTAGGGTTCAAAGTTGAACGGATAGCAATAAAGGAGAATGACCAAAAGTGGGCCTAAGATGCGTCTTTACCATTCATGTACCAAAAATATTGGTCTGAATTATGAATTCCTTCAAATTTTTTTTAAAGCCAATGGAATAGGGAGTTTAAAAATAACATATAATATAAACGTTGATTGATTTCCGCCGGCCGACCGGCATCTTTTCAACTAGAGTAGTGAAAACAGAATTAAAATCGATATATAGTTATAATCGATATTTGTCAACAATATTTGATACTACCTTTCAGTTACTAGCGCGATAATACACCCATCATATTTTTCATTTACTGACTGGAAATACACTATTTGTACTGATTTAAAGTGATACACACGTTCTTAAAAGATATTTATGAAAGTATTGTTACGTAACCGAAATATCGATTATTCAAGTTGTTAAATCGATGTAGTTGAACCTCACTATTGATATGCACTATGGTTTCGTACTGTGACGTCATATCCGATATGATTTCAACACTTGTTTTGGTCCGTTTGTTTACATTGTGTATTTGGGTGACAAAATCTATTTTAACGAGCCTAATGTAGTGTCGAATGCAATATACCGTCGTCGACTAATAACAACACTATGACATCAATATCTGGAGCGGTTAATCGTGGCTATATACCCACGGTTTTGTGAAAACTGCACGCCAACGAAGATTTTATTCCAAGTAAGATTATTGAATTTTCCCACTAAATATTTAAACGATTTTCTTTTTATAATGATCCTGAGTATTTTGCCTGTATTGTGACGACAATTTGATCCAGACGCAAGGTTAAAAGTTCAAGGGCAAACTCCCATACAATTTTGGTCATTCTCCTTTTCCTGAATTTCGTTTATGATTTTTGTCATTCAAAGGAAACAGTGTATTGGGAATTAATTAAGTGTACATTTAACCTACGGTTATACGTGGTTTTATCATCATCTCATCATACCAATAGACGTCCACTGCTGGACATAGTCTTGCCTCACTGAACGCCACCACAACCGGTCCACCGGCTTCCCCTTCCCCTTAAAACATATCTACACCTCATACCATGAAGCAAAATAATTTTTCGTAGCTCATAGTTTCACCTCAAAGTTTTTCCTTCAGGATTGACACTAATTGGTTATTCAGTTAGATAACAGATGATTTTGTGAAACTACGAGCTACAAAAAATTATTTTGCTTCATGGTATGAGGTGTATCTATATATAAATTAATTTCAGCTGTTACAACTGAGCAAAAATTTAATCGCTTCTTAACTTATTACAATAACAAAGACTCATGGAGGTAATCGACATTCTTTTCAAAAGCGCTTCGTCGTTAGTTTCCAAGTTAACCCTTTACCAACCGCTAAGGGTCGCCGAAACCCGCTTGACCTATTTTATTTACCACGGGTCGCTGACACTTGTCTCATAAACTCACCGCATGATTAATATTTTGCTCTGACACAATTTTTTTGTCTTAACTAGTTACTTTTCTGTAAACAACAACAAAGAATTTATTTTATTTATTTTTCATTGTACACATAAAACTTTAACAAAATTGGTAAGCTTACACATAATATGATCAGCGAGTTCATCAAGAATTATCGAGTTATTAGACAATCTTTTCAGAAACGCTTCGTCGTAGGTTTCCAAGTTAACCCTTTAGCGGCTGCTAAGGGTCGCCGAAGCCCGCTCGACCTATTTCTCACGGCTCGCTATCCCGTAGACTTGTCGCTTGATTAGTTGAACAGATTTTGCTGTGCTGTGGCGTAAATTAAGAAGCGTGCCGCTGCTTAAAAGGTATCGATCTATATTACAGAAACTGTATACTCTTCTAAACTCGTTTAATTTTTGTTGTTCCTAATACTGGAGTAAAGTTTTCAGTTAATACCTCTTACTCTAACAACTTTAAAATTTAAAGATAGAACCCGTTTATGCATAATATGCATTTCTACGTCCGCTTTGAAATCTAGTATTTTGTAAATACTCAGGGTAAATAAACAATTAATGAGAACTGTATTCATCGATCACATACATGTGATAAATTACACTTGGTAAGATGAAATGTTCGAGGCCTCAACGAAGCGCTGCTTTTCAGCCATTGGCATTATGGTTTGAACAATGTGAAAGCATAAGTATGATGATAAAGACTATATGTAAACCTCATTAAGTTTGACAGATTTAAAGCCTTGGACTGTTTCACGCGGCAATACAAAGCTTAAGATCTGCAAGTAGTCTTTTCCAAAAAATCGCATTATAATAACATATTATCACTCCTCCCTAATACCTAGGCATATATATATTCGTAATATTATTACGAGGGTATTTGTGTCATGTGTATTTACTTATGTTGATGATAAACCCTTGAATAGCCCTCCACTGATTAGCGTTATTTGATTATAGGCATTTCTTACTACTCCAACGAGTATATGTTATTTGCTGCTAGGATTGAGTATGTGTAGGTACGTTTTCTTGAGCAAAGATCCGTTGTCGGGACTAGATTATGCAAGAGCGTTATTATGCAAGAGCATAGTTTCACCTCAAAGTTTTTCCTTCAGGATTGACACTAATTGGTTATTCAGTTAGATAACAGATGATTTTGTGAAACTACGAGCTACAAAAAATTATTTTGCTTCATGGTATGAGGTGTATCTATATATAAATTAATTTCAGCTGTTACAACTGAGCAAAAATTTAATCGCTTCTTAACTTATTACAATAACAAAGACTCATGGAGGTAATCGACATTCTTTTCAAAAGCGCTTCGTCGTTAGTTTCCAAGTTAACCCTTTACCAACCGCTAAGGGTCGCCGAAACCCGCTTGACCTATTTTATTTACCACGGGTCGCTGACACTTGTCTCATAAACTCACCGCATGATTAATATTTTGCTCTGACACAATTTTTTTGTCTTAACTAGTTACTTTTCTGTAAACAACAACAAAGAATTTATTTTATTTATTTTTCATTGTACACATAAAACTTTAACAAAATTGGTAAGCTTACACATAATATGATCAGCGAGTTCATCAAGAATTATCGAGTTATTAGACAATCTTTTCAGAAACGCTTCGTCGTAGGTTTCCAAGTTAACCCTTTAGCGGCTGCTAAGGGTCGCCGAAGCCCGCTCGACCTATTTCTCACGGCTCGCTATCCCGTAGACTTGTCGCTTGATTAGTTGAACAGATTTTGCTGTGCTGTGGCGTAAATTAAGAAGCGTGCCGCTGCTTAAAAGGTATCGATCTATATTACAGAAACTGTATACTCTTCTAAACTCGTTTAATTTTTGTTGTTCCTAATACTGGAGTAAAGTTTTCAGTTAATACCTCTTACTCTAACAACTTTAAAATTTAAAGATAGAACCCGTTTATGCATAATATGCATTTCTACGTCCGCTTTGAAATCTAGTATTTTGTAAATACTCAGGGTAAATAAACAATTAATGAGAACTGTATTCATCGATCACATACATGTGATAAATTACACTTGGTAAGATGAAATGTTCGAGGCCTCAACGAAGCGCTGCTTTTCAGCCATTGGCATTATGGTTTGAACAATGTGAAAGCATAAGTATGATGATAAAGACTATATGTAAACCTCATTAAGTTTGACAGATTTAAAGCCTTGGACTGTTTCACGCGGCAATACAAAGCTTAAGATCTGCAAGTAGTCTTTTCCAAAAAATCGCATTATAATAACATATTATCACTCCTCCCTAATACCTAGGCATATATATATTCGTAATATTATTACGAGGGTATTTGTGTCATGTGTATTTACTTATGTTGATGATAAACCCTTGAATAGCCCTCCACTGATTAGCGTTATTTGATTATAGGCATTTCTTACTACTCCAACGAGTATATGTTATTTGCTGCTAGGATTGAGTATGTGTAGGTACGTTTTCTTGAGCAAAGATCCGTTGTCGGGACTAGATTATGCAAGAGCGGGCATTTTTTACATGTTTTTCTTTTATTTAGGTCTTTCAGTCCCGGGAATCCGGTGGTTTGGTTATTTATTTATTCAGTTCTCAGAAATCAATGAAAACGATGAGTAATCACAACTTACTGTTATTATTTAGATTATCTATGGGTTATGTCATGTCCATGTTTGTTTATATTATCATAAAGGCCTAATGTAATATTCATGAACTATTTTCCTTATTGTAATGTAGAGGTACTATACGCATTCTCAGTAGGGGCCTGTCAGATCGTAATATAAATTCCACAACCCTCGTTTTATATGCCACTGCTATGTAATTACAGTCACTCCGCCTTAAATGTTACAATTTATTTTCCATTAGTGTAGAAAAGTCAAATTTTCCCCTAGTATCTTCAAAAGTTGAACACGCAGCTTAAATTCATATAAATGAAATCTGTAATAGAATGTTTTTTCCACACGTGCATTTAGTTCCGATTCCAACAAAACAAACCTAATGTGTCGTGCGTGACTCTGCCGCTCTGAATATTTTATTTTGAAATAGTTTTGTCCACAGCTGTCCTTTCTATTTTCTATTTATAAGTGCCTTTCTCAAGCAAAACTCTGCCCTACAAAGTAAACAAGGGAATAAATCTCTCTAAGTTATCTGCAGACAAATCTGTCAACATATTTACTATTACTACTATGTATATGACAAAAGTATATGAAAGCAGATGAGCTTTGAGACGAAAATTGTGAGCTCGCTGAGAAATATCTCTGCGGATGCTGTCGTACATACAGTCCTTTGATATGTGTTTACTCACACGGCCTCTGTACATAATGTATAAACTTCTGACAAGGCGCTTTCGGGGCAAGTATATACGAGTTTGTTATGAAAGGACCTCTGCACTGTACCTTCGACACATAAACTGATGTCTACGGCTTTAATATAATTTGTATGTTACTTACACTCAAATAAGGTGTAGTAACACAGATGATAGCAAAGCACTGTAAATTTGGATTCTGTGTTACAATCTACGACGGTTTTGTCACCAGAAGCTATTTTATATTTCCAAATTTTTAGACTAGACAACCAATTTATTAAAATTATTAGAAAAGTGCGGATTAATAAACTCGCGGATTTAGTTTTAAAATTATTCAATTAACCAAGTACAGTGGTTAATTAAATTAAGCTTTGAATTGAATTATGTAAATAAGTAGATTAAATTAGTCAGTTTACAGCTCATTTACTGACTAAAAAAATCTCTAAATAAAGAAACTCTTCTATTTTACTTTCAGCGTTTCGTGCTCACCCAAGGCGTGGTTTTTTTAAACTAAATTATAATTATGTTACCATATTATCCATTTAACCTAATTACTTTAACCTAGCAATGACCTCATGGATTTTAATGTCTAGTTAACGTGTCAGTGTTTAATACGTGTGGATTTTATACAGGGTGTAAGGGACGGTCTTCCGAAAACTTTAACCATGGCTTCAGACCATCACCCTGAACATCGTACAGCAAGAATTTTTCGCCGGAAATAAAAAAAAATTTCGGACTCACCATACAAATTTTACAAATGACATGCCAGATTTGTATGAAGAAGTCGATTTTTTTTTTTATTTCCGGCGAAAAATTCTTGCTGTACGATGTTCAGGGTGATGGTCTGAAGCCATGGTTAAAGTTTTCGGAAGACCGTCCCTTACACCCTGTATATTTGATGCAGTTGGTAGGTCATAAGGTCACCAGGTTTCTGGAACGTAAGTATTATATGCAGGGTTGACCCAATTCGCGAACAAAACAAGAACGAGCATATATTTTGGTCGTTTCTGTTACGACGACACTCTTCGAACTATATATTTTATATGGTTTAGCTCGTATTTCGGAAGGAAAAAGGATCTAACCGGACAACTAAATAAGATCCATAAAGTGTTAGTATAATTTGAACTATGTACTCGTATTTCTTAACTTTAGTCTAATACAGCTTGTATTAGTTATCCGGTGGTTTAAGAATTAAACAATTACATAGTGTTCTGGTAAATGTTATTATACTCGTACACACATAAATATCGATAGTGGTTTTTTTGTTATTCTCTATTAATGTCACTTTATTTACAAATTGAATTTAACGCTTAGTACGACTCGATGCAACCCTAAAATTCAAATCAAAATTGATGTAGTAGGTCAAAAACTGCAATGCGCCATGTTCTGCAGATAACTTGGTCTGCTTTGTATAGTTATATTCTTTGACCGCGGATCCGCCCGCATGTACCCGTAACGTAATTCCTGACTAAGTCATATTCGACTTATTTTATTGAAACTGTTATAGTTTGGCTCCCTTGTATCGTAGCTTGCTGATTTAACATAAAAATCTTCCTAGAAAATCGTTCTATTTAACAATAAAAACTGCTTGAAAATATGATCATCAGATCAGGAGTTAAATATGGACAAACTTACATTCATTGCGTTTTATGAATCGACGAAAGACTGCTTTGTATTATTATCAGAAGAATAGGATGTAAAGATATGCCCTGATTTACTGCATTTAGACAGAGATAATGTGAAAATAACTCTTAATAGATTTGATGCAAATGAATCATTAAAGATACAACAAGAAATATGTTAGGTGTTACTTCAAGCAAGAGCATTACTAGCACTCAGTAAATTTATTGGTTATAAACGTAACGTTTTAATCTACTCTTAAGACCATAAATAATGCCCGTAACGCACCAGACATATTCAAATTGCGGTTGTACGGTCTTATTA
Source organism: Esperia sulphurella (assembly GCA_947086405.1). NCBI lineage: Eukaryota > Metazoa > Arthropoda > Insecta > Lepidoptera > Oecophoridae > Esperia > Esperia sulphurella. The sequence continues at coordinate 4,188,500 of OX352274.1, read as the reverse complement.
TAGACTAGCTGTGCCCGCGGCTCCGCTCGCGTGAACTACAGAATTCGCTCCCATTCCCGCTCCCGCTTCCACTTTCGCTCCCGGTCCCGCTCCGGTCCCGCTTCCGCTCCCGAGCCCTCTCCCGCTCCCGCTCTCGCTCCCCTCCCGCTTCCGCTCCTACACCCACTCCCCTTTTCCCAGGCCCACGCCCAGGCCCACGCCCAGGCCCACGCCCAGGCCCCCGCCCAGGCCCACGCCCAGGCCCACGCCCAGGCCCACGCCCACTCCCACTCCCACTCCCACTCCCACTCCCACTCCCACTCCACTCCACTCCACTCCACTCCCACTCCCATTCCAACTCCTATTCCCACTCCCGCTTCCGCTGGCGCTTTCGTTCTCGCTCCCGCTCCCGCTCCTCTCCCGCATCCGCTCCCACACCCACTCCCCTTTTTCCACGCCCAAGCCCACGTCCACTCCCATTCCCATTCCAACTCCTACTCGCAGCTCCAAATGTAATCCAAACTCATCGCAATCTGAATAGTACGGAAATACTATTATGTGCAATATATTTCATACTAACCTTACCTACTAATGTATTTGAAAACTAAAAATGTTTATAACTTTTGATTGAGTTAGCTGATTGCGACGAAATAAAGACTAAATGTTAAGTTAAGTTAAGCCCCATGTTTTTGTGAACAGTGCATCAAAATCCGTTCAGTAGTTTTTAAGTGATGCGTGCACAAACTCACAGACAAACAGACAAACCGACAAACAGACAAACAGATAAACAGACAAACAGACAAAAAATCCAATAATGATTGAAATGTGTTCTATTACTTATCCTTAGACCCCTCAATTTTTTTTTTGCAAATATCTTCAATGTACAGACACGCGATGTTTACGATTTTATTTATTAGACTATGTAACTTTTAAAGTATCTATTAACTCTTATAGTAATAATCTTTATTGACTTTCTGAAACTAGTAATGAATCTTTATGTTCTCGTATATATATTGTAATAGCTCTACTGTTTACTTTGTGGCAAGCAATTAATTTCTCGTTTGAGCACTTTGGATTTATTGGATAACTTGTATCAACTGTATCTTTTAAATATGCTTTGACGCAATGAATTTAGTTAACCGCGACTGCCAGACCTTTTAAAACGGTCTTCTTAGATCATCATCAGCCCGAAAGAGTCCACTGTTGGACATAGGCCTCTCCCAAGGTGCGCCACTGAACCCGATCCTCGGTTCTTCTCATCCAGTCACTGCCAGCCGCCTTACGCAGATCGTCGCTCCATCTAGCGTCCCACACTACGCTTGCCCAAGTTATAAGTACATTATATCACAATTATCAGCTTGTCCATGTTCACTATTCAATATGTACCATGGTAGGTACCTACCTACCATGTACTCCTATGGTATACATTAAGTACATACTTAATCTATAATTTTTTAATGCATAACCAGTTTAGATTCGTTTTTAGGATTTAGTAATACAACAATTTGTGATGTTAAGTTGTCCACGCAGACTTCGTGGGACGCCCCGCCGCCAGGTGGTCCGACGACCTGAAGAAGGTGGCCGGTAGCGGCTGGATGCGAAGGGCGGAGGACCGAATGTGGTGGCGTTCATTGGGGAAGGCCTATGTCCAGCAGTGGACTTCTAGGGGCCGACATGATGAACAGCTAGTACTTAATAATACTACAGCACAGCTCTGACCGCTGAATCTAAAGAAACTTAAATTGTGCGTAAAGGTTCCTCAATAATTTACGTACACAACCACTCATAATGGATTCGCAAAGATTTCGCGTCGCGAGCAACAGCTAAGTAGATAATTAAAATTAGTATAAATCTGCTTTCATACAATTACGAAAACAGAAACTAAACTCAATATCTGCATAAAAGTACGTTGACCCCATCTGTACCAAGAGTAAATTATTAGTAGTTATTTAAATGAAACGCTTAGCGTTAGTAACGTAGTCATTAATGAGAATGACTACAGTGACAGTTTGGTATGACGAGCGAAAAATATGGTAAATTAGACTTCTTGCTACAGGTGAGGTTCAATATACTTCAATGAAGATATATAGCTGGCCTGTACTATAGTCCGAAAATATCCGACCCGAATAATTAGCGCAGGGATTTAAATGTTTTCGTCGCCACACTAGACACTGTTTCTCCTAGAATCTTAACAATGCAGACTAGTTTTTCATTTTCCTTGCCTACTCATTCCCCCCGTCTCCGCCCACCATAAACCCCACCACTAATATTTTCTCCTAGAGTGTACGGGACCCGTTCCTTTGTGTTGCAATCGCGGGCCCATTCATGCCGTATGCTTTTTTCTCCTATTCATCGTAGTGGCTTTACTCTGTCATTACGGGATACCCGGAGAATAATTTTTACAGGCTGCGTTTCTGAAAACATAACTGTACCTAAACATAATTAAAGTTTGGTATTACAGTCTACCGACAGCAATGATGCCTACTTAAGGGCTACCATCGCTCAACCATTAATCAGATTTAGCCCCAAAACTTGAACCATTTCTATTCGCATACTATTTACTCTTTATTGGCCTTTATGTTTTTGGTGCCAATTTGGTTGCTGGCTCAAACGACACGAGTCACAGGCTCACGGGTTAAATGATTTATTCAATCTACGGACGTTAGTGCGGTAGTTTCTATTTATTGCACGCAAACAACTCCCATTTACTACTGCAGTTATGTATTCTGCTCCTTAACACTTTTACATTAGAGTTCATTGGGATCTGGAAGACGTATTTGCAAATCTTAAGCTTTAGGATATAAGGATGTGAATACTGAATACACACCTACAGAAAGAATGCCGTATTTGTATGTGTGAATTAGTTAATATTCGTGGCGCCTTTTTTTAGGTCAGGCGACAATTTCTTAAATTAGATTAGATTAAGTTAGACGCAAGGCCAGTGCCCAGAAGTGGATGGAAGTGGGTTGATGCTGATGAAGCTGAGCGAGTAGATTAGGAAGTCTAAATTAATGCAAAGGCATGGCACGACACTTTTAATATTCCGAAAGCATCACATATCTGCACATATGTTCTGGATAAACTTGTTTTTATTTGAAACATACTTTATACGCGGAGCGGCAGGCGCAGTGTAGACCGACGACCTGAAAGAATGTGGCTGGAAGCAGCTGCGGAGGGCGGAGCAGGGGGTGTGGTGGCCTTTATTGGGGAAGGCTTATGTCCATCAGTGGATGTATAAGGGCTGATACGATGATGATACTTTATTATTATGTATCAGATATCGATAAGATATCATACAATGTCATTTCTATAAGGGAACAATAAAAAAAAAATTTAGTACCTAAGTAATGCTATCGCTTCGCCTTAGACGGCCTTTACCAGTAAGACATACATAAATACATACATAATGCTCACGCCTTGGGGCCAGAGGGGCAGGCAGAGGCGATGTATCGCCACTTCGCGCAATTCAATGTCGCAAAGCGGCTTTCCTTCGCCCGCTTTTCGCTCCGCGATACCCCTTGCCGTGATGTGTTACGAACAACATCACCGCCTCCATGTTGAGGTACCACGAGCAGCTAGGGAAATAATATAACCAGTAAGACACAATCTGAAATATCCATTACCATACATACATACTAAAACCATAAGAAAACAACTCATTTTTTTATTATGAGAGTCAGTCGGTCAAGAACTTAAAAGTTAATTATCTCGGAAAAGTTTTTGCGTTATCAAACTGACCCATCGATATAACAATTTATAACAATAATAACAAGTACATAGGGTACAACCCTATCAGTGATTTTTTCCATCAATAACCTCCAGAGATTATTTCATAAAAGTGGCAGAAAATTGTTTATAATACACTTAAGGCAGACTTAGAGGCGAAAAAGTAAGAGCTCGTGTAGAATAAATGTAAGGAAACGAAAATGTAAAATTATATTATTCAAATTACTTTCACGAGAGCGGACGAAATTTATGCAACTTCGTTTTCAAGAATTTTGACTACCAGGGAACGTAAAGTCAGCTTTAATTATGTACGTCCTCCATCATACAGAATGTACAATAAATTAAGTATTTGTTACTAAAAAAAGGTGTGTATAAAAATTCTATCAATAATTGTTTAAAAAATCAAGTTTAAAACACCACCTGACCAAATTTATTAAGTATAATTTCTGTATTAATTATTAAATTAATTCAACAAATAGCATAATAATGAAAATATCAATAATAATTCCCCTTCTAATTATATTATCCATACACTGGTATACTTACGATAATAACCGATTAATCCAGCTGGTCTATTTATTTGTATATCAGCCTATCGAAGTCCACTGCTAGACATAAACCTTATCCAATTATGTACGTAGCTGTCGCAAAATGCAGTCCTTCAACACAGTTGAGGGGATACGAATTGCTCAGTGTTTTTAACACTTTCCGAAATTTGCCCAACAGAGGAAAGAACAAAATAGTTAAAAAAGATGTAACTCTAAACGACAACCCTTGGTAGAAGACAGTCATATCTTTAATACTAAATATATATTCTTTATAGAAATAAACTATAGCTGCGCTTATGGGGTTATAATGGCACTATTTCCGTCGCGCACGCGCCGCTTTTTACGGCAATTAGATAACAGGAGATTTACGGGCGCCGGCGTTGCCAGAGGCGCACGCGCATTCTCCGCTCTCCCGTTCCGGATGAATAAAAAAAGATTGTATCATAATAATAAAGGAAGACATTAGAAATAATCGGAGACTGGCGTGGCTACAGTCTCGTTAATATTAATAACAAGCATCTAGTGTTACCCTCGTTTTCAATACTTCCCATAGTAAAGTATATTTTACCGTGGTAAAAAGAAGCCAATGTTATATTCCCCGGCTCTTGAGCTACCTCCATACCTACTAAATTATATGCAGATTGCTGATGCTGCAGAGAGCTTATTATTATTTCACACATGCTTGATATTCAGGCTCTCGAATACGTACAGAAAGATGGAAACACAAATATTAGTATCTGATTTGTACCGGCGTTAATACTTATAGGGAGATGTATGTAGGAGTATGAATTTTGGTCCAATGTGTTTTGCGCCAAAGAAATTTGAACTCTGCGGCAAATGAATTAGCTCGTCATTGCGAATTACCCAGTAAAGGAATAGCATTGTCATACATCATACCTACATTGAATTTTAAATAAATAAACAACGAACTTTCTGGAAACATCAAACTAAAAGGGTACATAATGCCTAAATAATATATAAATTAATTTCAGAACAATAATTTCACTCAAAGTAGATAATGGAATTTCTTAATATTTGCAATACGGAGAGGACCCGAGTATGCAGCGAGTCCTCCCGTCGTTTAGAATCCTCTCAAACTAGGGCAAACTCATCGCCGAGCGCAGGAAATGAACCTCCTTTCTGTTTAACTGGAAAATGTTAGAACGCGAGACAAATATCAGAAGACTGAGCAACAAAAATAGCTTCACCGTGAATCATCACACACTTTTTATAATAAATATCCTCGCAGCAACTGTTGTAATTATAACAAAATGTACCTTATTAAACCTTTAATATGTATTCTCCTAATATTAATTAAAAAGTCACCAAAAAGTTTTCATGTAACATTTAAGACATGGCCAGCTAAAATCCATAAAAAACAAATAACCTAAGACACAGAAACAAAATTTACAGCCGTCACCCTCAACTCACCGTATTAATGCACGTGTTTTTCATTTATCCAGTCCCATTTTACTGACCAGTTTTATTTATTGTTAAAGCTACAGCCATGCGTTTAGTGAAAGGGATGTATTTTCAAGAGTACGGCTCAGGTATGTTCGGTACAATTTAGCTTTTGAGAGTAGGTACCTGCTTACATAATATAACCGCGCAACAAGTCAATAAAATGTCAATAAAATTGAGATAAATTATAAACAATAGATTAGAAAAAAATCAAATAAGTATATTAGATACATGCTAGCACATACAGCTATGCCAGAGCTTCACATCGACCTTGCTGAGATGGCAAAGTACACCTAGTGCAGGTGAGGTTGGCAATCGGATTACTTGGTGTTAATAGGCTCCCTGGCCACACCAGGGCTGCGCTGCGCGGCTCGACAGTATTCTATATAAATTGTGTAAGATTGCCGCGTCACGTATATCAAATAATTAATGCATAACGCATAGAAACGTTGCGCCGCGCAGCGCTAGCAAATCATACTAAACATGCGCTAGTGTAGGCAGAGCTTTACACCTTACGCCGCTTACCTCAGCGATATTTTCCATAAATAGGTGAAAAAGGGGGCAGGGAAATAGAGCAATGTCCTGCAACCGCCCCTCAGCATGTGACATGGAAGTAATGTTCATTTGACGCCACTTTCCTCCCACTTCCGATGGAGTGCTGCCAACTGCCGTATCGAGAGCACTACGGAGGCTGTAAAAGGCTATGTCTAACTAAATGAACTGCTGTATTTAGTATTTAACCTTAGTTTTAAATTCGCAAGTAAAGAACATAAACATAACTTTAACAATTTAAACTGATACATTATTGTTTTAAGCATTGACTCCCAAACTAGCTAAACTGTAATTCAAGAGTCAGCACCTAAAAACCTCTTATAATATGGATTACTAGTAATTGGAACGACTTTGCGATGGAATAGAAAATCAGTTATCGAAAAATTACATTTGGATTTTTCATATTTAATTTATACATCTACATATTGATGTAGGTATATTCCCTAACTATTTTCTCCTTTATATAACAAATATAACATCCAGACCTGGACCAATTTGTACAAAATTGCCTATCCCTGGTGGGAATTGAACGCACGATCTCTGGCTCTGGAGTCTAACGTCGACCACTTGGCTAACGAAGTGATTTAACATTAGGGGGAATTATTAACAGATCCTATTACCGTCTCTTTGTCTCGAGAAATAATAACTAAAACTTATAGAAATTAAAAAGTTGCTAATCTTTGTGTAAAGAATAGGGTCTAATCATCTGTTCTTCGTGAGATATCCAACTTGAATAACCTGAAATATTTCTCTAACTGATATAACTGATGGCAATCAAAAATTTACCGTGCAACTGTATGACTTAGTTCTAAAAACGTTTAAGGATTCATAAATCACGCAACGGAAATGATATCCAGTCATGTATGATTTAACTAACTTGGTGATGTCACGGCGGCGGCGCCCGCCCCGGTGGCTTGACAATTTTGTAAGCTTGTAATAGATGAGAGATGGGTTGAAAGAACCGTATGCCATGATTTTTTTCTTTAACGAGCATTAGTTTGTTTCCTTGGTTTTTTATCGACAGTGCTCAAATTGCCATTCAATATAACAAAATATTTCCTGGAATTTATTTTTATTTTCCTCGAATATTTTAAAAAAGTACGGGCGGACGGACAGACCGGTGATTTAACAAACTTGGGGATGCCACGGTGCCGGTGGTTTGACATTTTTGTTTTAAACGATGTTGTAAGCTTGTAATAGATGAGAGATTTTTTTTTTTAACGAGCATTAGATGGTTTCCTAAGGTTTTTTAACGACAAGTACTCAAAATGCCATAACAAACTATTTCCGTTAATTTATTTTCTTCGAATATCTCAAAAAATACGGGCGGACGGACAGACATACACACAAACGATAACCTTCGCTATGAAGATATCCGTTTTGACGGATCCCTAAAAAATATTCTTATATTATATATCCTTACAAATACTCGAGTAGAGACCAATACCAGAGAATCCCACTAATATTATAATTGCGAAAGTTTAGACGTTTGTTACTCAATCCCCCTTCAACCACCTAGACGGATCGGGATGATACTTGGCACATATATAGGTTAGGTCCTGGAGTAGGACATAGGATAGTCTTTACTCCGAAAAACATCTCATTCCTACGGGAAACCAACACAATAAGAGTACAGAACACCGGGCCTAATACAATTTTTTTACACATGTGTGACTCCGGTCACACATCATCCGATATCCGTATCGAAACCTCTTCTAAATGGCAAACAGTTCCTCAACCTAGTACACTAAGAGGGTCGTCAAATGCAACAGCTGACTACAATTTACAAGTCCTGGGTCAAATGGATGTCAATTATCATACGTATAAGGCTTGGTTAACTCATGAATATTCAAAGCGGGAAGCTTATAGACTACCACTTGTTAATCTAAATGAAGATTAGTTCAATGGAGTGAAGGCTTTATAAATTCAGAAAGAATTATTTATCATCATATTGAAGTAGGTCGTTCCAGTGTAAAGACAAAGATAGAAAAACAAATTAATACGCGACCAGGCGTAAGGACTATTTCCTATTTCATAAGGACTTCGGTTATTAATATCAATACTCGTATACTATTAAGCAGTCTTGTACTAACGGGTCCTATAAGATATTTGAATTATTTAGATTTTTTCTGCATGGACTTGTAAGTTGTGACAAAAGAAACTGAGTAATGATGATTTTAATAAGAGTATAGTGAAAGAATAACAACATCAGCCTATTTTCTACAGTTACGAGGCGAAAGCTAATAAAACAAAGAAAGTTACAAAAGTTGCTTTTTATGGTAGAATAGATAGGATAAAAGTAAACGACTAAATAATAAAAATTAATGGAAACGAAGTCTTTAATGCAGTTTATAAAGTAAGAAGTTTGACCGTTTGAAAACTTCTCATTATACATCGATGAACAATCGGTAAAACGTGTTCTATAAACATTGTTATGTTCTGAAAACGATAGCATATAACTTGGGCAACACGAACTTGAACTTACTACAATGTTGTGAAAAGATAATTTTATAAACGAAGAACAAATTATGTCAGCGTAAAACGTAAACGTATTTATATTCTGTATAAAAAAATATTCGTTGGAAGAATTCGAACCTACAAGTTTATACTTCGTTTGAATTAAATTGTCATTCTCTCTTTTCATTTATAATTAATTATTTTCTGTAGAACTGATCATTAAACGTTGTCTGGAACAAGTCGCTTAAAGTGATAATACTGTTAGTATAGTTAAAATCTTAACTGTATTTCTTTTATTTGTGTCATAAAGTGCCTATATTGTATTGTATTTAAAGAACACTAAACAGTGAATAAAAGATATAGATTCAGCTTTATTTAATACTAATTTAGTATTTGACAGTGGAGTTAAGTCAATATAAACTGATACTAATCCGTCTCACAGAGGATTATACTTATTTGTGGGGGTGCTGGCCGCCCCTAACGGTGTATATTACAGTTAATAGATTTTGCTGTTTGTCTAACACCTGTCTATCTCTCAATCAGTTATTAGAATAACATGCAAATTTAAACATTTGGCACTATTTTGTCACCCCACTGATTAACATAGGCCACCCCAATGGACGCCACCATAGCTGTTCATAATAAACAAGGTTTAATTTCTAATGTCCTTTTTCTGATATAGTCATTAGATTTTTTTTATTGTTAAAACTATTCGTTAATTATTATTACAAAGTTCTTTCGCTCCACTTTATGAATCTGATTGGTGATGTACAAGAATTAGACTATATTTATCTTAATTAATACTAAATACTTCCACTTCTTGCTAATAGCGACTAAAGATGCATTTGTGTGGGTTCGATTCTACTTTCTTATAACTTGCAAGGCCTTTGATATATTCTACTTTTTGTCCACAAACGACTCTTTGGACGCAGTCAACCGGCTACCGAAATACTTTCACATGGTCCTTGAGTCCCGCATTGTCTTCCACATTAGGAAAGGTATGCTCCTCCCCTCCCCTGGCCTCAACCCTTGATGTCCCGCTCCGGGTGTTCTAGAGCCCTCTTGACTCGGCTTCATCTTGCGCACTCACGTCTCTAAGTAAACAAGTTGTTTCATAAAACTTGCAAACAAAATAAAGGGATTTAAGAAAATCCCATATTTTTCTTACAAACCAGCTAGTTTTGAGGCGGAGTTTCGTTAATCAAAACCATTTGTATATTTTTTTATTGCAGGCAACAGAAGTTCACAAATTATGACAAAAATGAAGTTTGGAACCTCTTCCTATCAACCTTTTTCTTTTCTCCGCTCTGTTGTCCAGCCTTATCTCCAAAGCCTCCCAGAAAACATGAAATGGCTGATACCAACAGTATTTTCCGTAGTTAGAATATAATATATTAATAGACTTATTTTAAAACTCCCTTTTTTGCTAGCGTTTCGCAGTGTTGGATATCCACCCAAACACGGTTGCTATATTATAATGATTCTTCTTCTTGCTTCCTGATATCCCTCAGCATGGACATAGGAGTCTCAATAAGGCTTTCCATTCGGGTCGGTCGTGAGCGTATATACCCGTTGCCAGCTGATATTAAGGTGGCAGCCTCCTGCTCCGTATTAATCTCGGACGACTTATCTTCCGTTTCCCGCTAGGATTCCACTTCAGGACCACTTTCGTTGGATGTTTGTCGAGTTTCCTCAAAGTGTGTCCTATCTATCGCTATTTCCTCGTTCGTACTTCAGTTTCGAATCGTTTTTGGTCAGTCTGCCATAATGCGGCGTCTAATAATCCTGGGCTATATTATTCTGTAATAATCTAATAACTCTATAATGATGATATTGTTCCAAATCACTAGTTGACTTTCAACTGATATCTTGAATCTTTCCAAAGGCGAGAACACGGACAGAGTCGCAGGTAATCTCCAATCTAGAAACCCAGCTATGCGCAAACGCACATGTAATAATATTGTGGAAATATCACGTGTACGCATCGCGTCAATACCTTTGTTCTAGTCTAGATTGCATTCTATGCTCCAGGTGTATCTAAACGAGTGATCGAAAGTTATGATTTGAATAGCTCCGTCGGTTCTCAAGGGACCGCGGCGATCCGACACGCTCGCTGGGCACCGTGTGAACGCAGCCTTATTCTCCACGCAACTATGTGTGGCTTTACGATTATTGTCTAAGCTCTTTGTTACGTATTATACTGTAGGTATGTAACGATGAGTTAGCACATTTCACGGTATTTAATTTACAAGTAATATGCTTAACGTTTAAGATACAGTTACGATTTGTTCATTTCATGCAGTTTCTGGTTTTGTCAGTATTTTCTAAGAGCATCGAAGAGCTCTGCACATATAACTCAAGAATTCCCTGTACTTACGAATGGATAGGACTATTCCCCTCACCACATCAAGTCCTCTACTGGCGCTCGTTCCAGTAAATCCCTTTTCCACCGCCGAGCTTACGAAATTTTTAGATTGAACAGTGTTTATATAAAGGAGGTAAATGGTTAAAATGTAGCACTTTAGGAGCCTCCATAAAACTTCTAAAAAGGATAAAGTAAAACGTGTCGTCCAAATTTGGACTCCCTCTCCACACTGTTTTCTTAAGGTTTCGGAAAACTGCGCGTAGCATCCAGTATCCAATTATATATTTTTTCGTGCCGATCAAGTGCGACTCTGACTCGTGCACCGAGTGTTTCATTCTTACTTTGAAAGGAAACGTTTAAAACGTTATTTAAACTTCCGTTACAGATCAAATCAAATGTATACAAATTAAACAAAATCAAATATATTAATTAATTAAACTCAACTAAGTTAGTAAAGAATTTTTTGTTGATTTCTAAAAAACTGTGCTAATTAGAGACATCGTTTTAGTTATCCTGTAGTATTTACAACCTCTTTCACCTTTTTTTTTTCAAATTTTGTCATTTTCAAATAAAGTTCATCATCAGGTTATTTTTGTCTCCACTGCAGGAGCACAACCCTCTCTCATCTGCCGGAGACAGACGGAGGATTTGGCCTACACTCCCCACGCTGGCCAGACGGGTTGGGGAGGCCTGATTGATGTTTTATAATGTATTCCCTCAGTTGCCTTTTACGACATCCACGGGAAGAGTTGGAGTGGTCCTATTCTACTCTACCGGAAACCACACGGCAATAATATTAAATAAATAAAGTTAGGAAAGCATTATTTAAAACTATTCCAGATTTCAAGTCGATAGTAGTTGCTAAAATAGACGGCTGTGACAGACGGACGAACGAGCGAAGTCGCACCAGAAGTGTTCCGTTTTTACCATTTTGATACGGAACCGTAAAAAAAACAACTAACTAGTTATGACTTTAGAACCGTATTCTATTTCTAAATCTTAAATTTTCACTAAATTTATTACTCGTTAAATTTTAGTACAGTCATAACACGAAGCGCGGTACAACAAGTCATGAGAAGAATGTCATTGTACCCGTAAATCCAATGCAATGGTCAACGTCCCAGACGGAGCCATATTGTCTTTTCCATTCCCTTGCTACATTATACGGATAAGTCCACTCAACCAAATAAGGAGTGTGAAACACAGAAGGTGACACGGCTTCGCGTGGAACTAATTACGAGCATAGTTCAAGTTACACCTGCAGTTAATATTACTGGTAGAAACTTTCTATACTAGTTCAGTTACGTGGCGATGCCCTTTTATCACGTTAGATTATTCTGTGGCAAATATTTGGGCAATCTCCGTATTTGTACTAATGCAAAGGATTTTGTTTACTTATAATGGAGTTTTTTTCCCCCAACTGTACTTTTCTTTGTATATGGAACGAGGTACATGATAATATTTAGACTGCGTACAAATAGAAGCTAATTTTTAAACTTTAATTATTTATTATTACCATTAGTGCAAATTATTTTAATGGTAAAAGTACATAGTTACTATGCCAGCTCGCTATCGACCAGCGCCCAGAGATCGATGCTATAAGTTAGAAAGAGTAGCACTTATCTTGTTAACGTATAACAATGTCCCTCTCTCGATCGACTATGTCCGCGCGCTGAGTGGAGTAGCCCTACAATAATTTACAAACACAAACGTGTACGGATAGGCTGGAGCGCCTGTAGAAGTATTAGGTAATTACATTTATTCGCTAGTATGGAGTGCCGGGGATGTGACCGCGCTCAGGTTTTAAGCATTCATGATGTTGTTCTGCACTTTACACCCCCCATTACGTCAGGCCTTAAGATTGTTCGCAATAAAGTCGCCAAAGCCTTACCAAATTTGTTTGTGTGAGACGCGACCGCCCGTCATGATTAACTCAAATCTCTCGTAATTTTTAAAGCCTTAACAAGCTACGTTGCTTGCAAAATATAATAAACCACCCGACGAATAATAAATTGCTCCCACATCTAGTGTTTATTGAGCGCCCACGTCTCCGATGAACAAGTCCGGGAATTTCTTTTTACTTGTGTATTCTTTCCTAGAGTTGTCGCCAACATTACTCGTCCGCCCACGACTATGTTTTTATATTTTTACGTAAATCTTGGTATTTATTTAAAACAGGTTCTTCCCTGCGATGTTACCCGCTGTTTGTTAATTTTCCCGCAGTAATATTTATTTATTCGTAGTTAGTAGTATTCTGTATTAATTCAGGAAATATTTACCAAGTTCTATCAAAATCGGTTCAACCGTTTTAGCGATTGAGAAACAAATATCCATTTTCTCATTTACTCGTATAATGAGTATGAGTGAAAGAAGAGTGACAAAAGAGATTTACAGCACGAACGATAAAGGAACTACAGCTAGAGGTCGTCCTAGGAGGACGGTCAGGAATCAAATTGATCCTCAAAATTTTTGAGGTCCGGAGTGAGAATAATAAAAGATTGATGGATATGAGGCTAGTGAGGTGTGTCAGGATCGCCTAAAGTGGCGATACATCGTCTCAGGCATTATATGTCTATGTATTTATAATACTAAGAGTAAGTATACGAGTTGAGTTCTGTTTGTTATTAGCCGTTTCTATAATAACGGTAAATACATCCAAGTCTTTAGACGAGGGTTGTCCACTTCAAGCCGCAAACTTATTTCGGTAGCTATTTATCCATTGAGTCCTTGACCCAGTTTTCTGGATCCCCGTGATTCTTCCAAGATGAATGAGGTTTTGGGTCACACAGACCTGTAAACACAATAAGGTGGGAATACACAAGTCCTTGTAAAAATTGCTAATGTCATTAGCAGGGATCGGAATTAGATAGTGTAATTTATGTACTTGAGGCCAAATATGTATATTCCGGGTTTTCCGAGGTTTATTTAAAAATATGTTCATCTTCTGTTCATCTTTTCCTAATTGGTTATTATATCATTTTTAATATTTACTGCTAAGCGTCCCGGGGTTTTCATTACGAAATTTAATGAAATTCCGTGAAAAGGAATGTCCATATTAATCATCCGTGCCATACTTTCATCACAAATACATGACACTACTTAATTCCGATCCTGATCATTAGGTACGTTATACTTACTACACAAGAGGCGTGTAAGCGCAAGAGATATTTCAGCATTGAAGATATGTAGATATAACACAAAGTACGTAAAGCGGCGGTCGCGCGCCGCTAGACAGAGAGCCCGCTTAGAACAAACCGCCATTTCTCGCACGCACACATTGACGCAACGTTTACAGGCATTCTCGGGCAGTCTCGGACAGAATTCAGTCGCGAGTATCATAAGTGATAGCGCGCTGTTTTTCAACATGAATACACGATATTATTATGCTTGCAGTGTATTTGGTTGTCTAAATACCACTAAAACCTGTGCCTACACGTTCTTTAAGGTTCCAAAAGATATTGAAAGGTAAGTAAAACTCTGTTTTCTCTTATTCCTAGATATAGGTTATAGGTAGGTACTTTTAGGAAACAGCCGCTTTGTTAACGATCAATTATTTACACATTCACACAGCACAGCAGAAATAAAATTAATTAAACTAAATTAATTAATTAAATCCCAAATAAGATTTTACTTGCATTAAATAAATTTTATCTTTTCATTACATCATCTCGGTTGATACAGGTGGAAGCGGAGAAGTTTTAGGCAGAATTGACATCTAAAAGAGTCTTTATTACAATTTTGAATAAAGACATATTTCATTTCATTAATATCTAGACGCACGACAGTGTGTTAGCCAAGTTCGGGAGAGAACGCCAGTAATTAAATCCAAAATAACATTTTACTTGCAGTCAAATTTTTTATCTAGACGCACGGCAGTGTGGTAGCCAAGTTGACGACACGCGTTCATGTACACTTATACCTATTTATTTTAACAGATTAATCGTAATACTGACTGATAAGCAATTTTTTGCTAAAAAATAATTAGTTAATTTTAAAAATCAAATGTCTATTTTTCAGACGAAATTTATGGCTAAATTTAATTGATCGAGAAGATGTAAACAACAAATGGTCAACATATCTCCGAGTTTGTGAGGCCCACTTCGAATTGGATTCTTTAATAAAGACATCAAACCGAATTCTCTTGAAAAAAGGCTCAGTTCCTAACCTTTTGCTACCTGTCAAAAAACATGAACATAAAGAATCACAAGCAACTGTGGAGACTACCGAATCATGTACACAGTATGAAAAATTTCAGTGTGAATCCAATTCACAAACTGCATCTCACCTTTCTGCTAATACTCCTCGAAAAAGAAAGCTTAAAAACGATGTTCTTGAGTGCAGGAAAAGACTAAAAACAACGGCTGCATCAGAAACTGACCTGTTTCATAAATTGTGTGACAAACTTCTTACTGAAAACTTATCTAAAGTTGTAAAAGAACAAGTAAAATTCAAATTTCATTCTTCAGGAAATAGGTACAGTACAGACTATAAGATATTTTGTCTCAATTTGTTTTACACAAGTCCACAGGCATACAATCTATTAAGTGAATCTTTACTAAATATGCCGAGTAAAACTACACTCAAACGAATGTACATGCCAATTAATACAAAAGTAAATAGTCATATAATGGAAGTTCTCAAAACGAAAGTTAGCAGTATGACTGATATGGAGAGAAACTGTTCTCTTGTCATAGATTCTATGAGCCTAAAAGCTAATTTATTTTATAATATAAAAGAGGACAAAATTTACGGTTTTCATGAAATAGACGGAATACAATCTACAGAGCCAGCAAAATATGCTTTAGTGGCAATGATACATGGAATTTTTATAAATTATAAGCAGCCTGTAGGATTTGCACTATTATCCGAGTGCAAAAATTACGAATACGTATCGAAATGGATAGATAAACTCATCAAGAAGCTCTTTGAAATAGGCCTCAAAATACGAGTTTTAGTATCAGACATGGGTTCAGACTTCAGAAGCAGCGCAAAAGAAAGACAAGTTACCATTGAAACTCCGTACTTTTTTGTGGATTCTAATAAGATATTTTATATTTTTGATGCTCCTCATTTAATTAAAGCGGTGCGCAATAATTTGATGAACTACAATTTCTACTTTGATAACTGTGTAGCTAAATGGGATCACATCATTCATTTTTACGAGAAAGATAAAACTCAACAACTGAGGACTGCCCCAAAATTAACGGAAAGTCACATTAAGCCTAATAGTTTTGAAAGAATGAAGGTAAAGTTGGCTGTGCAGGTACTTAGTGCTACAGTAGCAGCAGGTTTATCAACATACAGAGATTTTGGTGCGATCGATTCAACTGCGGAAGGCACAATAAAACTAGTTAGAATTATGAATAATTTGTTCGATTTTTTGAATTCTTCAATTCGTTTTGGCTCTACTGAATACCAACACGCGTTCAGCGGTACAGTACTTCAGATTTCCTTTCTTAACGAAATGATGAAGTTTTTTGCAACATTGAAATTAATTAGTCCAAAAACTGGTAAAGACGGTACTCGGAAAGTTAAGTTTCTCGAAGGTATCCAAGTAACTTTAAAATCTATTTTGCTTTTATTCGAAGATTTAAAATCAGAAGGATATTCTTACATTATGACAAGACGACTGAACCAAGACTGTTTGGAGAATTTTTTTGGTAGAGTGCGCACCCGTAACGGAAACTCAACAGAACCAACAAGTTGGCAACTTGTGTCGGCATTTCGAAAAATTTTCTTTATTACTATAATTAAACACCCTAAACAGGGCAACTGCAGCGACGACCTATCAGATATTTTGCTTGAAGGTAATAATTTATATGCAAGTTTAGCTAGCGACAAACAACAATCAACTTCTAGTGAACAACTGGCAAACATTCCTGAAGTATCACAACTAGGAAATATCAACGATAATTCACTCATATCATCAGCGGATTACAATGCATTTGATTTGCCCGAGAAAAACGCATTAGTGTACACATGTGGGTATTTATTAAAAAAATGTTATGATCAGCATAAAGATTGCAGTCTTTTGAAATCGTATTTAAGATCGGCAAACAGTGCATTAAACTTTTCGCAAGATACGACATTTATTCGTTACAAAGATTATTGTAAAGATGGAGGAAGCACTATGTTGATTATACCGCAAGACAATTTTGTGCAATTTGTTGAAGCAATGGAAGATAAATTCGGATCATATTTTAACAATAAATATGTAAACTGTAAAGTACTGAAGAATCTTTTGGAAGAAATTGAAAATATATCTTTTACAATGCCTTGCACATGTTTCCCCATCATATATTTAAAGAAACTTTATCTGAGAATGCGACTTTTCTACACATTGCGATACAATAATCGTGCATTTAAACAATGTCGCAATCGCCGAAAATATTTTTCAGTAAATAATTTGTAACACCTGTGATTTTTTTTAATAATAATATTCTAATATACCACTTTTTTATTTACCTGTCTACTTTAAAAAACACATAACGTAGGTATATTTTTACATACATACACTTTCTTGTTTTGAAAATAGTATGTCTGTCTGTCCGTCTGTTACAACCAATTTGCTTCGAATCTACTGGACCGATGAAGTCGAAAAAAAATGTTACAAACTGTACCGTGTGACATATTAAATAAATTGGGTTTCACATATATTTTTTATATATCTAAAATAAATAATTTTAAAGTAATTTAATAAGATAGATTAAACGAAGTTGTGCGTGTAGTGTAGCTTTTATTTAAGGAACAGATATGGAACTTGTCACCCTTTTAAATCTCAACTCATTTTCGCCGAACTTGGCGCCCTTTTGACATTTATGTTTCCGTCGAATTTGGTGCCTTTTTCACATTTATGTTTTTGGTGGGATCACTATTACACCATTATTACATTTTGTTGAGACTGGAATCTTCGTCGTGTGTGGCGTCGGCATATTTTTATGGATATTTGATGGTCTGCTACTCTCTAAGGCATGTAAACATCAGATAATGTATAAACGAATCGATGTCTATAAACATAAACTATCTACTCCTTTTCAAAATTCAGAATCAATACAGTAGCAACCCTAGTCAGTCCGGCAAGTTTAGGTAGTTATTTTCGAGAAAGGCGAGAGCGGTCCTTCTGGTAATTTTTTATTTTGTGGATATAATGTATGTAGACTGGGATATAATGATTAATGAAAGTAAGTCTATAATTACATCAAACTCATAAACAGCAAATCCTCTCCCTTCTTCATGAAATATGGGCCATGTAAAGTCCGTTAGAGGTCAACAGCAATAACGGATTCTTTTTCACATATTTCTTTTTTTTCTGCTTTTGAAACACATTTGACAAATAAAATTAATGCGAACAAATTGAATAGCCTATTAAAATGACGCAGTTAGAAATGATATAGCGGCCTTTTAAATCGGAGCGGTAGTCGTTTTCCTTTCCCGGCGATTACCGGGACTACGCAAGTACAAAGTTGCTAGGGAATCGCGGCGTGGGCGAGAGCGCCCGGCGCCACCTCCAACGGCCTGCAATGGTCCAAGAGATGAGAAACAGCGGGATTAGAATGGCCTGTTTTCACTTGGCAAGTGCACTTCAAGTTGCATATTGTTTCTGTAAGGCTTGGGTGCTTCTTATATTTAAGTACAATTGTGAACGACGTGTTCCACGATTAAATCTGCATCCAGATACAAATGTTTAATACGCCTAGTGTACGTTTGCAACGTTGCGGGATATTGTTGGCAGTAATACCCATATATATTTGTGCATTGTTCTATCCTTGTCTAATTCCATAATAGGTACAGAAGAAAATCCTAGCTTGGTATTAGACAAGTGTAGACTGCGTGGAGCCGCATTTTATACGGTCGCGATCCTCAGCAGTGAGGGAACGACAGAGAAGAAGATGATGTATGTATATTTCTATAATCGAATATTCGTTTATTGCCACAGAGCTGACTGACTTTCGTAGTAGTCGTTTCTAGCATCGTTCAGACGTTTCTAAATAGTTGTAAGGTTGTGACAGTCTGTGTTAGAGGTCGGTAGATTTGTCATAGGTGTATTTCGGTTAATTCGCTGCAAATCTTGTCATTTGGACTATACACCTCTACCCTTGGATGCCCTGGAGATGAAGCTTCATTGATTGGAGCTATTTGTTAATTTGAGCCTCAGCACGGAGGCTTGTCAGGTTACATAATGTCTCTAGAGTAGTTATTACAGATGGATACTTCAAATCATAATATAATAAATTTATTATTTTGAAGAACTCATTTTGTCCTAGGATCACGTTTTAGTATCAAATTGGTGAAGTCTTAAAAAAAGCTGGGATCTGCAGTGAAATGAATGAATGGAGGTGCATTGATGGATGTGAGTGAGGCTAGTGAGGTGTATCAGGATCGCGCAGAGTGGCGATATGTCATCTCTGCCTACTCTACTGGGACCAGGGGATGCACATGATGTACATACTCGTATGTATGTATCTGAAAATGCAAATTACGTGAACTGTTGCAATCGAATTATGTTCGAAACGTTATGACCCCGTCCGAGAGCCTTTATTAAAACACACTACACCGAGTCGCATTTTAAATATTGCTAGATTTAAAAAAGTTCAAGTAACTTTCAGTAACACAAAAGCTTATAAAATACCATTCCATCGCTTGCTCTGTATTGTCCCTTGGATACCTGCTTTTATGTTGTATGCAATACCTTGCGCTGTCTGTTAAATCAACGTTTACACACTGGACTACAGAAACGCAGCGTTTACTGGACTTATTAGTTCAAGGAAAATGTACTTAGTGTGATTAGTTTAAAACGAATGGCACTATAAGCTGAGAGAAGCTGAGGAAAAAGTAACACTACGGGCTCTTAATAATAATCAAAATCATTCGACGTTGTCGCACCTGTCTAAGGCCTATATGCCTTTCCGCACACCATTATTCACATATTTTGTTTTCTTCATCAAACCGTTACCGACTACTAATAATGATTAATTTATCAGTTTCATTAATTTCTTACTAATAATCTCTGGTCTATTTAATTCCATAAATTCTTCACGGTGCCGTTGGTAGCACAAATTCATCGATTGTCAATGACTCCTATATTTTCCTAGTGGTAATTGATTTGATTACAAAAGGGTATCGCCCCAACTTTTCTATTCTCTAGCTAGATGACTGACAAATAATGTGGGATAGCGAAAAAGTCAGCAAAGTGTACATTATATGAAAGTGTGGGTACCGTCAATTAAAATAACTTTTCGTTAAAAAAAAATAGTCAGAAAATATATACATTACGCCACTATTATATATACACTACGCCAACTAAAATTTTGGTCATATTCTGTTTTTATCAAAATCCAGTCATTAAATATCAGAAATATATCATTTTTTATTTTTTAAAATTTAGGGAGCATAATAATTAGTATGATGACTCGATTTTGCTAAAAACAGAAATTGACCAAAATTTTAGTTGGCGTAGATATGTACTTTGAGGTATCGAAAAATTCGCTCGAATGGTATCAATTTTAGCGGATTCCTAAAAATGACGGACAACAAGCTTCTATATAAAGGTATCCGTTTTGACGGATCCCTAAAAACGCTGCGGCTGAACGAACTAGTGCGTGATTATAGAACAAGTCGTCGGCGTCATACTCTGTTCGGAGCTGTCCCTCACTGATATTGCTTTACATTAACAACAGACGTGGCGCCGCAGTTCGATTGATTCAATGTAAAAGGCATTTCAATTTAATTCAATTATTCGTTCAGATGCATTGGGATTGCAACCACTTTACATGTTTAGTAGTTATTGAGAGATTTACCGAGTGATATATCTTTTTGTCTGATGAACAATACTTTCGTAACTTTGTGTCTGATGTCCAAGCGTTTATTAAACTGTACTTTGAACGGATATGGTAAAGTAATCATTTTGTTCCTGTTTTACCTTTTATGACTTAATTTTATAATTATAGCACAAGGCAATTTTATGATGGGTGATCGCACTAGATATCAAGCTGCTGCCCATCACCTGGATTTATCCTTTAGTCGCCGCTTCGAAATAGCAACTGTTTCTCGTGTATTAAATTTCTGATGGTTATAACCTTTCAAATTTAAATTAATTGAACATCCATTAGAACCGTTTTGTTACTACAATCCATTGATAATATCGTCACACCCGACCACGAGACGACAATGATGGGTAATTTGTATGGATTATGTAAATAGCTTCGTTTTATAGGAAGTTGAGTCGCCTTACGACAGTCGAGCGTTAGTTTTGGTCATTCTCGATCATACACATTTTTCAAAACTGGTAAAAATCATTTATTTCGACTCTACTTGTAAAAAATTAAAAGTTTTTAAATATAGTTTACAGATTATTTGAAAGTTAAGAAGTTTTTATCGCAACATATTGTTGCAGCCAGAGAAGCAGTGCTGTTTTTCTGTGGGGAGTCTTAGCTAGGAAAGCAAACGGCCAGATTACTTTATGTAAGTGGTCATAGACAGGTGTCTATGACCACTTACATAAAGTGCAACACCTGGGAAATTATCAGAGCTT
This sequence comes from Esperia sulphurella, assembly GCA_947086405.1. Classification (NCBI taxonomy): domain Eukaryota; kingdom Metazoa; phylum Arthropoda; class Insecta; order Lepidoptera; family Oecophoridae; genus Esperia; species Esperia sulphurella. Next base: position 4,166,881 of record OX352274.1, on the reverse strand, counting down.
AGCTGACCTTAAATAACTCTCTTATGCTGTTATCGTTAACAACTTCGAGAATAATTCCGCATTTGCCCATACCATTTCTGGTCTCACTTCTTATAAAGGTTTTTATACAGAAAGCCATATTGACTCGTTCCGGACTTCGGTTTTCCTTGATTAATCGACATTGTGGACGTGGAAACCTTTTTTATTGGAGTTCCGAGGATGCTTTTATCTATATTAATCTCTGCGGAAGCGGTTGCGAATTCTTGAGTCACGAAAAGCACGAACTTTTGTTAAAGCTCTCTTTGTTGGTGGTTATTAATCACTGATTAAACATAATGTTTATTATTCATTAATAATATAACTAGCTTAACTAACCTTTGCCCGTGTCCACGCTCACTCAACCCAAAACACATTGGAATTCATTTTTGTTGTTCCACTGAAATCAAGATTCACTCGGTGAAAACACTTGATTCCTACGGGAAAATGCACTGACCTATCGCAAAGCTAATATTAATAGTTATATGTTAGTCTATAAGTAGTATTAAGTACTTCTATGCTATTTCTCAGAACTTAAATGCATGGAGCTTAAACATCTGCTGATAACTCTCCGTTTCGCGTGAATCGAGTCCACATTCCAATTCGCGAAGCGTATTATTGATAGGGACAAGTGCGAGGGCGCGAAATGACGTAATTACGCGCAAGTGACATTTCCGTTCGATAAGTTACTCTCCCGGGGCTGGGAGTGTACTTGCTCGACGAGTTTGTACTGTAGTCCTACTAGGTCCTTATATAAACAAATCCGCTGCTATATTGATCCTGATCTCTCGAGATTGAAAAATAATTGATCACCTACAGACCTAGAAAAGCTTCATGCCCCTCCGAAAGTGCTACGAAGTTTGTAGAAGTTCCCTAATCAGTGTTAATTTTAACATAAAGAAATGTATATTTATCTCCCCTTTCTACGCCTGTATGCTGTTATAAGCCATTCTTAGGAAATAGTTGATCTGTTTTTATTTATTTTATGTATAAGAATATCTTACAGCACATAGGTAATTATGTTAATAAGCTAATTTTGCTAATGTATACCATTACAAGATTCACATTAAAAAAATCTTATTAACAAATCATTATTAAGTAATCGTTTGCACGACAAACCTTCTAAAGTAGGCAGAGCTGATTGAACATAAAGTTGATTATGTGCCTATCAAATTCAGTGATGCGGAGAAATCAGATTATAGTAAGGGGTTTTGAGAAATTCTTGTTGACGCAGGTTGTCTGTGGGTCGTTTGTCTAGTTATTACTTAACTTAAACATATACATAATAATAATAATAAATCATCAAGCAACACTAGAGGAAAACCGCTATACTCAGGCGGTTCCCCTTTGCCAAAGGTACAAGACCACTGGGCATGCGCCGTATCGAAATTTATCGATGTGTACGAAAGGTTTTGCATGTGTCTGTGTATTTTATAGAGATTGTGTGTACGTCGACCTCCCTGGGAACAAAAACTGTAGGAAAAAACTTTATAGGGTCCTGTAATAAATTAATAAATTAATTAATAATATAACATCCCGACCGGGACCAACTTGTACAATAGAACAAAGTTGTATGTTCCCACTGGGAATCGAACCCACCACCTCTGACGCTCGAGTTCATTGATCAACCGACTTGCCAACCAGGCGGTCATACTATTATGGCGTCCCGTCCGGCCAGAGCTGACGGCTCCGTGTTGCTAAATAAAATGATAAGTAAAAACTTGAAAAGCAAATATACTTGTTCAATAAACGTGTCCCGGGATTTACATTAAAATAGTTTTCCGTGAAAAGGAATTCATATAAATCTTCCGTGCCATGTTTTCGTTGCAAGTACATAAATCATCATCATCATCATGTCAGTCCCTAGAAATCCACTGCTGGACATAGTCCTTCCCCAATGAACGCCACCGCACCCGATCCTTCGCCCTCCGCATTCAGCCGCTACCGGCCACTTCTTCAGGTCGTCGGTCACCTGGTGGCGGGGCATAAATGTCACTACCTAATTCCGGTCCCTGGTTGTCAATGCGACAAAAAGCAATATTAAACCACTTTTCCAGCCTCAATTTAAAGGTTTCCATGTTCCCCAAAAATTAACTGCTTTTTATGCATACAGCGGAATTTATGAATTCAGGTCACGCTGAGACGTGGTCAGCAACCTTTAACGACTTGAATTTGCATTTTTTCTTCAGGCCCTATTCTATCAAGTTATAAAAAAATGGTCACGCAATCTTACCATTACAGACATTTATTTTTGGTACGGAACCCTAAAACGCCTATGACGTGCAATGAAAACGGTTTAATAATCGATCAACATGATAAAATCGCATTAAAGGGAGATTCCTACTAGGACGAGAAGTCAAAGGACTGTAAATTGAGACAGGGATTATTTTGAGAGCACTCGCTAAATCAATTTCCAGTGAATGGGGAAATATCTTGCTACCGATAAACCTAAGAAAGAAATCAACCAACTGGCTGGCCCTGTTTAAATGATCGCAGTAACTGCTTACCATACTATATCTATCATCAAACCCACTAATTACTAAAATCAGGTCTTCAACATGACCACTGACCACAAACACTGCACATCTCCCTTCGCTTTCAGTGGAACCTCAACCTAAGACAAATAACTTCACCTAAGTTGAGAATAACATATTATAAACACAAAAGAATATTGCTTTAAACACACCACAATCTCCGTTTCAGTGAAAACTTAGCCTAATAATGGACAGGCAAAACTTCATTACATTTAAGACTAACTCCACAAACTTTGTCAGTACATCTAAGTATAGGCTGTAACAATCAAATTCTATTTTAAAAAAAACGATAAAGCAGTCTAAATTACATTAAAAAAAATAACGGTATTAAACATAAACCCAAAATAATGAAGAAGATAACGTAATTAAATTCTTTTATTAACCATAATGTGACATAGGTAGCACTGATAAATCTATACAAACTTATATTGATTGATTGATATATTAAACTTTTCTTGTTCGGTCATAGCGGACATTCGTGCAATTTTTTTTAATGTATAACATATGCGGTAAAGTCTACACAATCAAGTAACTATATAGATTTTTTATAATCGTCCAACATTATAAACTGAACGTTGTACTAGTAACTAAGTACAAGTGTTTGGACGCCGCCACTGGGTACATACAGTAAAAGGTGTGGTACAACTAGAATAAAGTATAAATAGGCTTAATAATTGACGAATACTGAATACTGAATTTTATCAACTACTATAAATCTGCCTTGTATGTTGACAAGCGTTCGTTGCACATTCTGCTTCTTCTTGAGTGCTTATTGTTTCTGTTCCATAACAGCTTCATCAATTTGACCTTTGAACCATCAGGTTGCTGTGGACATAAACATACTAATATAAGTACTTTATTACAAATATAAACATTGAATGTGGCAATTGAAAGCGACAACTCTGTGGAAGCATAAGATATATATGAAATTATATAATACATAGAAAAAATGGACTTAATACGATTCCCGTCATACAAGTTAGATAGGTTCTAAGACCAGAATGTAACCCCGCGTGTTTTCAATTGTACCTAGGTACTGTTTACACTAAATTTCGCCTTTAATTGCTACATAAGGTACTTTTGAACACATTTTCTTAGTGTTTGTGTCTCGGCTGCACAAGTGCACAGATGAGCTGGCTGATGCCTCAAGACGACCTAATAAGATTGTAACATGAAAATGAACAGGGTTGGTCGAATGTCGCCATTTTGGTTTCAGAAATAACCTGTCTAGACAAATAGAAATGGTTTGAATACTTACGAATAAACATTTCAATAACGTCGGAAGGAATAGGTACTCCAACGCACGAATTTCATTAGTAACGCATCTTCGGCACCACTCATCGTCACCAGATTTTCTACCAAATCAGTAAAATAAAATACTTATTAACCACTCATTACCAAGTATGTATAAGTAATAGCAATCACTTACACTTATAGACGCTCGTTCATTGTAATAAAAATTCAGATCCAACACAGAAAACAGATACTAAATAATGGTAAACGTGGAGAGTGAACACGCGACGCCTGTCGCCAATGACAATCATTTTTTTTGTGGAAACATCAAACCATTATACCAAAAATATAAATTTTGATCAAACAATATCAATGGTACAACCAAGCAAATTCATTGTTAAATGAAGTAACTAAAAACTTCATGTGATAGTTGATAATGTTACAGCTTAATCCAACAATATTTATTCTTAGAACAAGCAATTTTAAAATATATATTGTTAGATGGATACACTGAAAGAAACTTTCTCAGCTAAATGAATTGAGAAAATTTCAGTTGATAATTCGAAATACTTAAAACAACAAATATGTATTATCCATCCAAAGATTCCATTGTTTTGTCATTGGTTTAAGTATAAATACTGTTTAATCAACAATACCGCTTCATTAAGTCAAGATTCATTCAATCACCTTTTTGTTAAAGTTAATACAAGTATATAACTGTTTTAATCTAAGATAATTTACTTGATTCAAGAAAACAGCTTGACAATTAGATTTTATGTATTCAATAAAGCTGAAATTGATAAGTGAACTATATATTGTTCATCTAAGCATATTTTTACTTGGGATTCCTAACAATATTCGTAATCTTGGTTTGAGAAATGTATTTTTTCTGTGTACAGTGTTTTTGATACGGGTGGGGTTTGAACCCACGACCTCATGAACATGAGGCGAGTGCACAACCAACTAGGCAACCTCGGCTTCTCGCCCATTTATAAAAATAGACTTTATTAGTATTTTCATAGCAATATCGAGAGACCGCTTCTTGGTCCCGTTACAATACCTCGCTCTATACTCTCAGTCATCAGTGTCGTGCTCATTGGGGAAGGCTCATCTCCAGCAGTGGACATCGAGGCTGATATGGTGATGGTTGATGCCTTCCCCAATGAACACCTCCACACCCGGTCCTCATACAGATAGTCGTCTCACACTGCGCGTACCTGTCCACGATATCCACTCTAAAACTCATCTACCTCAACAGCGACCAGTTCTGATGTGGTCCGCCCATTGCCACATCAGCTTACTAATATCCTATAGCTATATCGATGACGTTAGACTTCTTCGTCGCTTCTGATTTCAGATCATATCCTAACAGTAAAGAAAAGAAACTATCACGTTGACATAAGGAGCCCTCATATTAATATCGAATGATACGTTAATAGTCTACCCTCGGCTCTCTATCCACATAATCGTGCCCCTCGAAGTGGGAGTTATCTGTTTTATTGACAAACATAATTATCTGATCGTATGAAAATATTTTGCTATGTTTACTTTACCCATGAACGGACATTATTATTCTGTTTATTGGACCCAATGTTGACCTAATTCTATCAGCCAATAGATCTATGTAGGTGTGATGTGAAAGGAAAATGAAACTTAAACTCAAGGACAGAAGCTTTCTTTTTTGTTTGAAAGCTAAAACCTTTATGGCCACGAAATTTAGACCGGGAGTATAATTTTCTGTGTGAATTGGGCTGTATGTATAAATTCGATTGCCTAATGTATTGTTTTTCTTTTAGCCAAGATGGAGGAGCGGGAGAACGTGGATAGCTCCGGCGTCCCCGACATGACGGTGATGCCGCAGATCACAGAGGAGGCCATCAACGACAACCTCAAGAGGCGATACAAGCACGATCTCGTATACGTATCCTTTATAAAAAAAATACATACATACATAATGCTCAAAAGCGCTGGTCCCAGAGGGGTATGCCACTTTGCGAGAACCAACGTCGCAAAGCGACTTTCCTTCATCCGCTTTTCGCGTCGTGAAAAAAACAAATTGTGGGAAACATAGGCAAGTCAACAAAGGAGAACGACCAAAAGTGGGCCTACAATGCGTCTTCACCATTCATGTACCAAAAATATTGGTCTGAATTATGAATTCCTTCAAATTTTTTTTAAAGCCAATGGAATAGGGAGTTTAAAAATAACATATAATATAAACGTTGATTGATTTCCGCCGGCCGACCGGCATCTTTTCAACTAGAGTAGTGAAAGCAGAATTAAAATCGATATATAGTTATAATCGATATTTGTCAACAATATTTGATACTACCTTTCAGTTACTAGCGCGATAATACACCCATCATATTTTTCATTTACTGACTGGAAATACACTATTTGTACTGATTTAAAGTGATACACACGTTCTTAAAAGATATTTATGAAAGTATTGTTACGTAACCGAAATATCGATTATTCAATTTGTTAAATCGATGTAGTTGAACCTCACTATTGATATGCACTATGGTTTCGTACTGTGACGTCATATCCGATATGATTTCAACACTTGTTTTGGTCCGTTTGGTTACATTGTGTATTTGGGTGACAAAATCTATTGTAACGAGCCTAATGTAGTGTCGAATGCAATAATACCGTCGTCGACTAATAACAACACTATGACATCAATATCTGGAGCGGTTAATCGTGGCTATATACCCACGGTTTTGTGAAAACTGCATGCCAACGAAGATTTTATTCCAAGTAAGATTATTGAATTTTCCCACTAAATATTTAAACGATTTTCTTTTTATAATGATCCTGAGTATTTTGCCTGTATTGTGACGACAATTTGATCCAGACGCAAGGTTAAAAGTTCAAGGGCAAACTCCCATACAATTTTGGTCATTCTCATTTCTTACAATTTCCCCTGTTAAAAACTATATGTTGTTGTTGGTTTTATAATAATTATTATGTTCAGGCAACTTGGCCCATAGATAAATTACTTTAGAAATACATGCATATGTTATTAATAATAAAAAAAACAGTGCGATGCATACGGCTATATGTATAAACTATCATGATTTTCGGATTATTCGGTCCTTGCAGTGATTCCTATTTGCAACATGGAGAGGCGAATGACCACTGAATTAGATTTCAGATCGATCCAAGCTAAGCCTAACTCGATTGTTCCTGTACCTACCGGGTATGTAGTCTGGTCATACTGCACACTATATCTTTAGAAATATACGCATATGTAGAAGTTTATGTGTAGATTTAGTTTTTCCTGTGTATTTTTTCCTCGTTGCTCTTTGTGTACACCATACTGTTTAGATAACTTGCAATGTATGTTTTATTAATATGAATTAGATGCGTTTTAAGCGCAGTTAATAATATATTTCAAGTAATTTTCCTTAATCTATAATTAACAGACATACACAGGCTCCATTCTAGTCGCAGTGAATCCCTATAAGGAACTAGGATGCTACACTATGGTAAGTTATTGTAATTACTAGCTGGTGTATCCATTTATTGCTGGTCGATATACTTTTGTATGTCATATTTATGTTGTAGGTAAACTGTCGTATGACTATTATCTTAACGACATAATGATAGTCCAAAACGAGACGCAGCAAGCGGCGCGTGTCCAACTCGCTGTGATTAGGGATTTTTCTTTAATGTAGGTAGGAATTACGCTGCGATGAACATTAAAATGACAATCATTTAACGAAGATAAACAAAAACTAGGATTTTCTCCAGTGCTATGGGAATTTGACAAAGATAAGACAATACAAACAGATCTGGTCCAACTTGCACTTAGTTGTCCCCACTGGGAATAGAAACCACGACTGCTGGCACTTGAGTCCAACGACCAACCCGCTAAGCCAACAATGAGGCAGTCACTAATTCACTATCCACTAAACGAGACTATCCTGCACTAATGAAAACAACGTACCTACGAAAGTATCTGATCATTAGTATATCATTGTCCACTGTGGAACAAAGGCTTTCCGTATGTGAAAGTTTGCCCATAATGACTAAGCTGGGCAGAGGTAATGACTATCTCAGCCCAGAGCCCGCATCAGTGGTCGTAGACCCGTCCCGGTACCAGGATGTAACATTTTATGAACTTTTTCAAATTGCCGTTGTTCCGTCGCCAGTCCCTCGTTTGTCTGTTTGCAAGCAAATGAAGAATATAATACTCATTTATTGGCTGCAACAATACACATTCAATGTAACATTACATACAAGCGGAAAAAATCCCAAACTTAACTAAAAGTCGGGTGCACACGCCACATCACACGGCTTGTCAGATGATTTTTTAAATATTACACTCGCTTGCACGAGTAAATGGGAACACCTCGAGCTAGGTATCAGACAAATCCGGAGTAGAAAATAGCATTCGAAGTACTAGATGTTGTTGTGCTCCCTGACACACCTTTACTCGTATGTTGCTGTGGTACTAGAAAAAACTCTACGTGATTTTTTACTTTATCTGGAGTAAATATTAAAAGTTAAAACCTTGTAAATGACTTAGTTTTTAACAATAGTTTTCCAAAGAAAAATATATTTTTATAATACATTGCTTACGGTCAGTCTGGCAGACCCACAGCCAAAAACCACAAGTTTATTGCCACCCAAAATACTATATTTAATACCAGGAAGAGGAAGTTTGAGAAAAAATAAAAACAAATTGATATCGAACGATCAAACCGTGTGGCAGTGTTCCTTCCCTATTTCTTAGCATGACTAATCAACATACAATGGGTCACACTTTCTCATGTCTCCTACTAAATAGAGAAGGTTATTCTATGAACATCTTTTTGTTGATGTTAATCATGCGTTCAGTAAATTAGTAAAGTTTTTCTGAGACTTGTGAGTGCGCTCGCATTGGCTGTTTAAACGCAGGAATTAAAATATAAGAAAATTACAAACGCTTGTTGAATAAATTCTAAAGCCAGGCTTATATCATCAGATTCTGACCCGGTCAGTCCAGTATGCATGAGTTAGTACGAGGGGAAAATACCCTCTTCTCTGTCTTACCAAAGATAAGCCTTACACATGCAAACTGAACTTCCCGGGTCAGGACTACCTGATAATATTAGCCCAGCCTAAGGCGTTTCTGAAATCTACCTTTGCACTGGACCTGCTTGATAAAATATGATCCGCGTGTCTACGTTTCAGATGTACCCTTATGTTCCTATGTTCCAGTGTGACAAAATGCTATTTCACGACTCAGAATGCTATCATCCTGATTCTAGAATTAGAACACAATTTTGCACTTTTTTGAAGACGTATGAAACCCGATAACAATGTAAAAAAATTAGAGCGCTAAAGTAAAAACAAAGTTTTTGGCCGATCATAAATGCTCTTTATTTTCTTCGGCCTTCTAACGAGCTTGTCCGAGAATTGTTTCCTTAACATGCTCGGCAAAAAGTTACTATTAATAGATTTTTTCCTTAACTCAATTGGAAATGGAACTTACTGGACTTGTTTCAATATTTCACTCCACAGGAGCACATGCAAAACTACAGAGGCCGAGCCTTCAGTAGTCTACCTCCTCACGTCTTCGCGTTGGCAGAAGCCGCTTATAGTTCATTGCGGGTAAGATTTCATTCTTATAAAAAGGTTTATTATAACAGTTACTGATTTGTACTCCCATCTGAAACTATTTCTCTATGGAACCGGGACAAACCCTCCTCCATCTCATTGCCATTTTAAACCTGTTTTTTTGGCTGGGTCATCGTAGAAGAGTATTTCTAGATTCTTTGTTTCTGTTCCTTGTACAGTATTGATTATTAAAATGACAGTACAGCTTCGGTACCTAACCGTTTCTTCCTGCTTTCGGATGCTTCTAATTTTGAACCTTCTTCTAGAACGGTGAAAGAAACCAGTCAGTGGTAATATCGGGTGAGAGTGGCGCCGGTAAGACTGAAACCACCAAGTTCATACTGCAGTACCTATGTGCGGCCGGTGGGCAAGCCTCGTGGGCCGAACAGCAGATCTTGGAAGCCAACACTGTGCTAGAGGCTTTTGGTAAGTGTTCTACAAATGGCTGTAGCTGTATGGTCTACGGCTGATGCATTTAGTTATTGATGATTGAAGGCAGTGGTCAACGTTACATGAAGGACCGGCATTCTTTAGAAAAAAAAGGTATTTTAGAGTCCAGTAATCGTGACCCAGCAATTTTGATACATGAAAACATTACATGTTACAATTGAAATAAGCATGATGAACTCTTCCAGGTAACGCAAAGACTGTCCGAAATGATAATTCCTCTCGCTTCGGTAAGTTCGTTGAAGTCCGATTGGACAACCGAGGCGGGATACGAGGAGCGGTTCTTAGGGACTTTCTGCTGGAGCGCGCCAGAATCACGGGACCAGCGCCCCGCGAGACCAACTACCATGTGTTCTATCAGCTCGTCGAGGGGGCCAAGGTAAGCTCAAAGCTGGTATATTTTATATATTTATCATGTAGCTTTTACCGCACATGCTCAGGGTGATATGGCGAGGATGGCCACGTAATGGGTACAGCAAAATGGTCGTCGGAACCACTGAAAACCGAAGGTGGAGGGACGAAATGGATGGCAAGGAGACGACTGGGATACATGCAAAAAACGAGCAGCCTTACCCCAGCAGTGGAACTGCATATATACTACGAAAAAAAGTCAGGTCTGGAAAGACAGGTACAGGTTACAGATTGGTTGCACTTTTGAGTCCACGTGTGATACCAATACAATACAATAATAAACTTTATTGCACAAACAAATGCAGTTACAAGTTTTAAAAGTTAATAACAGTTCAATTTAGGTGGTCTTATCGCTTTAAGCGATTTCTTCCAGACAACCTTTGAATTGCCGTGTGGTTGCCGGTAGAGTAGAATAGGAGCACTCCAACTCTTCCCGTGGATGTCGTAGGGTCCTGTAATAAATTAATAATTATTACATATACTTTTATACTTGCCTTGTGGTTTCCGGTAGAGTAGAATAGGACCACTCTAACTCTCCCCGTGGATGTCGTACAAGGCGACTAAGGGAATACATTATAAAACATCAATCAGGCCTCCCCAACCCGCCTGGCCAGCGCGGGGAGTGTAGGCCAAATCCTCCGTCTGTCTCCGGCAGATGAAAAAGGGTTGTGCTCCTGCAATGGAGACAAAAATACCTGACGATGATGATGGACCTTTGAATAGACACCTAGAAATATAACAAACCTTTGTTTTACACAGCACAACGCCGAACTCCGCACCGCTTTACGTCTCCGAGACGACATCCAGTACAAGTACCTCCGGCCCGATAACGACGAGACGCGCAAGGGGAGGGGCGGGGAGCAGGGCAAGCTGGAAGCGCTGCAGCTAGCGCTGACGGTGCTGCAGGTGCCGCCGCACATGTGCGAGGGGCTGTTCAAAGTGCTGGCGGCCGTGCTGTGGCTGGGAAATGTGCAGTTCCAGGTACGATCCCTGTTAGAAAACATGAGGAGGAACCTCTGAAACGCTGAAATAGCTACAAGTTCAGCAGACAGGCAGAAATGCTGTCAGTGGTAAGTGGTCGATGTCACCCATGTGCATCAGCAACCATTGCAATCTATAACTTGTCTGGGCACTGTTCCGTTCCTAAAAAGGAATACTGCGGCAAAGTAAACGATACAGAAGAAAGTGCACTTAAATTCTGATACTTCATACATAGGTACATATTCTCTTTACTTTAAAATAATGAGTAAATTACTGGACTAAGTGTTACACCCGAAGAACCCATTATCAACTTGAAGGTTACACAAGCGTCGTCACATCGACAACCTAAATGAAATGATCTATTTCCTCAGGATATAGACGGTGAACGCACGACCCTAGCGCCCGAGGACGCTGATGCCGTGGACGCCGTCGCGAACCTGCTGGGCCTGCCGCCGGTGACCGCGCAGAGGGTGTTGCTGGAGCGACAGATCAATGTGCGGGGGAATGTGACGGACATACCGTTGCGAGTACATGAGGTATGATCAAGTTTTCTTCTGCGATGCCTCTACTTGTGGATATCGGTCTTCAGCTGCGTATACTTCATTATCATCGTCAGCCTATATACCGTCTACTTCTGAACATAAGCCTCCCCAATACGATGCCTCTTTTAGTAGGCTGTCCATTGGGGGATTTGCCATAATCACCACGCTTGGCAGACGGTTTGGTGATCGCAGTAATTACCTTAATATACACAGGAGAACGCTGCTGTCCGTCCCTGGTACAAACCATTAGTCGCCTTGACTTTATTTTTTTATTTTATTTAAGATTTGGGGTATACTTAGGCGACCGTATACTTAGGCAAGCATAACAACTCTTGATGCTGGCTATTCCCGTCATCTCGCGTATGTTTCTGAGAACCAATCAATCTATTTACTGAGAGTACTTTGTGTATAAGCCAAGTCAAGCGCCACGACGTTATTCTCCTGCCGACACTACGCTTTCCCTTAATCTTTCTCATCATGGAAGCTGAAGGAAGTGATGCTGTTAGCATATGTGTTAGCATATTATGATCCAATAAATGATAAGATCACTCGCAATTGGCAGGTTGCACATCCTCCTAATATAACATCAAATAGGTATAAAATATACCGCAGGTTTCTATTTGGGACACTCTGCTTTACAATACGAAAACCCGGTCAAAATCTACCTAGATTTTTATAGTATATTTATTATTATAGTAGGTACTGATTTTAGTTGAAAACACCTAACCCCTTATACTGTTGTCACCAGGCGCGCGAGAACCGTCACGCGATGGCGCGCGCGCTGTACTCGCGCACGTTCGCGTGGCTCGTGCGGCACGTGAACAGCTGCTCGGCGCCGGGCCGCGAGGCGCCGCGCGCGCTCGGCGTGCTAGACATATTCGGCTTCGAGAACTTCGCGAGCAACTCGCTCGAGCAGCTGTGCATCAACTACGCCAACGAGAAGCTGCACATGTTCTTTAATAATTATGTGTTCGCTTTGGAGCAGGAGATTGTGAGTGTTTACTAATAAATATCTCATACACTTACTTCTGTGTTTTAGGAATGACACAAGGACAGGACAATTTACAATTATAAATCCCAGACCAGCTTGTACAAATTATACAAAGTTCTCTGTCCCCAGTGGGAATCGTATCCATGAGCTCTAGCGCTCGAGTTTAATGACTAACTCAATTAAACTAATTTATTAAATCCTAGAGAAGTGTCACTTTGTGTCAAGAATTTTTTCTCGCCTAAGTAGTATATGGAATAGACGGCTTGATTAATCTTGTTTTTGAGAATGATCGGAACTTAAACTACACAAGACAAAGTAAAATTGAAAACAGATCTCATTGACAATGTAAACTCAACACTGAGCTCAGGAAAGTCAATTGTCTTATAATTTTCGCTTTCAGTACCGGCAAGAAGGGATAATGTACAATCAGATTCAGTTTACCGACAACGCTGCTTGCCTGGAATTGCTGGAAAAACCACCGAGAAGTTTGCTCAAATTGCTCAGTGAACAGTGCCATATGCCAAAGGTGAGTCTGAAAGTTACTTGTATCGCAAAAATAACATGGATAACCATGGCTCTAGGCTTTTACATATCACAAATAAACAGATCTCTAAGACTCATACTAAAAATTTGATCATAATTTTTTTATATCGACACCTATCGCAGCCCTGATTATCATTATTATAAATGTTTTTGTTACTATTTCAGGGTTCAGACAGCGCCTACCTAACAAACATTCAGGGAGAATTCGGCGAACACCAAAGCTTTGTCAAAGGTTCCCGCCGAAAATGGGAGGAAGAGTTCGGCGTACAACACTATGCGGGCGCTGTGACGTACAGCGTGCACGGGTTCGTGGATAAGAACCGTGACACGCAGCAAGACGCGTTCATAGACCACCTCAGTCGGTCGGCGAACCCGTTTGTGAGGGAGCTGGCCGATTACGTGCAGGATCTGGCACCGCCGGGACAGGTTTGTACCTTCTATATCATTTTACAGTAAATTGGTGTCACGTTCAGCTAGAGTTCATGAATAAGAACTGTGACAGTAGGATGTGTTCATAGACCATTTCAGTCGGTCCGAGACCTCGTTCGAGCTCCCGGACATGTTTGTCCGTTGTATATCCTGACAATGGAGTGGTCGTCAGTACAGTGTATACTGGTTCGTGGACAGGAGTGGGTTTGCGGAGCCATTCGTGAAGAAGATGGCCGATTGCCGATGTGAAGAATACTTAGCACTTCCAGGCCAAATTTGTAATATATATTGATGATCCTTTCCATTGATGAGCGGGGTTGACAACAACAAAGTTCCATAAATATTTTTTGTGAATGGTTACCGCAATGTATTGTTCTGATGCAGGACGTCGCGCTGTGTAGTCCCAATTCAACTGGCACAACTCAACGGGGCACGTCCAAGGGCCGACCTACAGTCGTGGACACGTTCAGAGCTCAGCTCCAGTCGCTCGTTGACATGTTACAAGCTACAGATGTGTGGTAAGCGACTGAAAGCTCCTTTCAATTATTCGGCGGTGGCTTCAGCCCTAGCCTAGTAGGTCTGTTATGGAGGCCTCGACACTACAGCGCATCAGGGATGTTTGCAGAAGCTCATATACACGATTTTACAGCAATAATGCGTAAATAAGCGAGCTCCCTGATGCACAGGCTGCGGGGCGGCACTAACCGGATCCTGAAAATGATTGACAAGAGGTTTGATGATCCCTTCATGGGACACTGGGTGGGTCTGTTGAAATGTATATATCTAGTTATTTAAGAAACTACTTATTAAGTTTAATAAAAGTATTTAGGGTTTTATTAACACTATGGATTATGTCCGAATTAATTAAATAATAATATGAAAAACTATGGTCTTTGTAAAGTGACTTATATCGCCGTTTAATATAGACAGGCTTTATTTTAATCTATTTATTGATTTAGGAGTACTTTTGTCATGTTTTTATTTCATCTTAAATCTCCAATTCAGGTACGTTCGCTGCATAAAGCCTAACGAGAATAAGGAAGAGGACAAATACACAGACCAGCTGGTGCTCGAACAGCTGCGGTACCTCGGCATGAACGAGATAGTGCGCATCCGACGCGACGGCTACCCGGTGCATCTGCCCGCGCCGCTGTTCCGGGCGCGCTACCGCTGTCTGCTGACCCACCCGCGGCTCAGGGACCCGGACGTTGCGTGAGTACATTCACTCAGGTACATTTGCAGCTGGGGTTTCAATTTACAGCAAGCTTACTTAATGGGTGAATATTCAAGCGTTTCAACCTTCATCATTGCCGTAACATCCAAAAGTTGATGAAAAAAAAAACCAATTTAATTAAATATTACACAAATGCAGAATCGGTGCTTGGACCAGAAACTGGTTGTAGGTATAATAAAAACGATGAAGTGGTGTTGCCTCTTCAACTTTTGAAGGTGACGGTAAATGGACGCCGGTTGAATACCTTTAATATTTACTGTATTTTATTCTATCATAAAATAAATTTTATTCTTGTGAGAAAATCGATAATTTTAAACCACATATTTCAAGTACAAATTTCGTTTTCAGATCAATAATGGTTGTGGTGAACGCGCCAAAGACCGACTGGCAGGTCGGACACACGAAAGTTTTCATGAGGAGCTCCGTGCACTCTCCGTTGGAGGCCATGAGGACCGCGCTGCTACAGTCCTCCGCACTGCGTTTACAGAAAGTAAGTTATTAAAAAAAAATTAAATGGAGAGTGGCGAAGGCTGAAATTAGCGAAGGAATTAATGAAAAATTAGCAAGCTGCACTGGCTGGCAGTGGGCGGGATACACCTGAGCAAAAGAGTTCTGGAGTGGAAACCGCGGATCGACATACTCAACCGGTATGTCGGCGGTGGGACTGGACGTCTCACCGCCAGATGAAGACGACCTAAAGAAGGTGGCCGGAAGGGCCGGATGCGGAGAGCGAAAGTTCGGGTATGGTGTTATTGGGAAGGCCTATGTGGACGGCTCTGGGCTGATATGAAGGCTGAAAACCAGTACAGTACTATTTATTTTGACACGTCAGACTTCGCTTTCAACTCAGCCCGGGCCTTAAAATATTGTCTCGCTGTTTAGCAGGCTGACTGATGATGATGGTGTCAGGTTCAAATTGTTCTCGCGTATGAATTTTACCACTTCCGTATGTTCTGCCGCAGTGGTACAAGGGGTGCGTGAAACGCCGCCAATACCTCCAATGGCGCGGTGCGGCCATAGTGCTGCAAGCCGCATTGCGCGGCTGGAAGGAACGCGCTGCCTTCCTGCGGCTGCGGCGCGCAGCGATGACGCTGCAGCGGCACTTGCGCGGCGCCTTCGCCAGGGAAGTGGCGGCCGCGCTTAGAGAGATGAAGAGAGTCAACCAGGAGATCAAGCTCCGGGAGGAGAGGAACAGGTGAGAGTCCCAGTCGTATCGTACAGTGCGACGGAGTCTGGTTCATAGAATAAATCAAATCAAATCATATTTATTGTTGAACTATAGGTGAGATTAGGATATTACATTGCTATTGTATGTTCTCCATAGTTTACCTATTAGGTGTACAATAATTATTTATACAATCTAAATTTACTTAATAATCATTTGAAATTGAACATGTCATCAATCATTAAACAAAATTAATATTACATAAAATTACACAAGTCATCACATAAAATTATATTAGTTAAATACAACACAATACACTTTCTGCACAAATACAATACTTATGTCCTATTGGTAAAGTCACGCTTCGAATAATACTATACACAGTGCAACACCGCTACTTTGCTTTGTCATCGATAAATTCCTGCACACTGTAGTAAAGTTTAGACATTAACCAGTCAGTTAGAGATTTTTTAAATTTTAAATAATCAAGCTGTATATAACAATCAGGAATGTTGTTGTATATTTTTTATGGACATATAATACAGGCTTTTGTGGAAGAATGCTGAGGTGTGAACATTTAAATGAAGAAGGCGGTGATTTTGTCTCAAATTTCTCTGAAATTTACTCACAGATTCGAACAGATGATAATTCTTTTTGACGAAAGTAGCTACCTCTTTAATATATAGACATGGAAGAGGGAGTATTTTATATTTAACGAAGAGGGGTTTACATGAGTCTCTCTGTGACCACCCACAAAGTGCTCTTACGCAGCGTTTTTGTATTTTAAATGCATTAATGAAGTCTACAGAGTTTCCCCACATTATTAGGTTATAGCTCAGTATAGAGTGTACATGTCCAAAATATGCAAGTAACCCAGTTTTTTCTGATGAGTTTTGTACGATTCTTCTTAATGGATACACGAAACGTGACAGTCTATCACACATACTCTTAATATGTTCTTTCCAGTTGCAATTGCTATCTATCACGAGACCTAGAAATCGAGTACCAGTAACCTGTTCTATAACATCAGAATTATAAGCAATATTCAAATTTAGTGGTTGCCTCATATGGGAATGAAACTGCATGATGTTTGTTTTAGACAGATTTATATGCAGACCATTTTTGTCCATCCAACCTATTATGTCCCTTAATGTGTTAGTTATTTCAAGTTCATGTTGTTTTCTAGAATTACATTTTACCAATGCCGTGCTATCATCTGCATATAAAATCATATAATAATATTACAGTAATCTTTGATATTACTCAGGGGAGAAAACTTACAACTTCATAGAAAGAAATAAAAGATATGGCCACAACTTTCGCACATAGTAACAGACCCGGAACAATTTTTTCCGGTTTATATTATAAGAAGGACTAGGTAGGTTTTATAAAATACAAAATAAAGAAATTTTTTAAAACGTATGTTTGGTTTGCACTGCATCGCACTATTTCAGATAATATGGTTCTAAAATAAACTCAGGCGCCGAAGTGTATGTACAGGACGAGACTACAAGATGCCCGGTTTATTTCCGATTTTGTTCTCGATCTGCATACACCTCCAATCCATTCGTTACATCATGTGAATTCCAGTTAAAATTTATGCAGTTCGACCCAGAGAAAAGACCCAGTTTTAGTCTTGCATCAAATTTCCTTAACACGTTTTGTTTCAGTCTCGCCGAAAAAGTAAATCAAGAGCGAGTACAGCTAGAGAACATGGCCGACCAGCTGCGCGGCCTGTCGTGTCCCACCAAGCGCGCGGACTCCGTGAACCTGGACAACTTGTTCGACTTCCTGGCGGACGTGCCCGCGCAGCGCGGCGCGCCGGACGGGCAGCCCGACGCGCGCCAGCCCACCATCGCGGAGATCGGCGACTCCATGGAGCGGTTGGCCGATGACTTGCACCATGAGGTACATTTAAATGTTCTCTGTAACATACGGATTTGATCGTTAATAAGCAGTGTGATGTGTTATTAGATGCTTGATTTATTCACTTAGTAGCTAAACTATTAATCTCGAGCCATGCCTATGCTGTTTTCTCAATATTTCAAAATGTGTCATTTTCAATGAAAAACCTTGTTCCAGTTGGAGCACGTCCTGGCAGCGGAAATGAACGCCCTGTGCAAGTCGCACACGGAAGCCCAGCGCAAGCCGGATGGCGCGCCTTCCGAGGCGATACCCCCTCCGCCGCCCTCATCCCTCCCCTTGCTCCCGGTACACTCGCCTGCGATGACGTCGTCCATAACTTCGAAGGTGTCTCCGATGTCGAATGGGAACGCGATGACGTCGTCGTTGATCCTGCCGCTGCCGCCGCCGCCCGCGCCGGAGGAGTGCGTGCAGTCGCCGGTGTTCCCCCCGCCGCCGCTGCCCCCTCCCCCGCCCGGCTGCACGCTGCCCGAACCCGCTTGCCCGCCGCCGCCACCGCCGCCTGTTGTCAAAGGTGAGCAACAAAATTATGTGACATACATACATAATACTACGGCCTGGTCCCAGAGAGGTAGGCAGAGACGATGCATCGCCATTATGTGAATCATTTTTTTTTATTGAATTTAAAAGACTTCTATTCGCTCATCTCCCACTATTCCGATCGATTTAAGGCAGTTTTGGGCCTGCGGTTACGCGAATGCCATCTGAACTGCGCACTGCACTGATGACCTGCCAATAAATCTATTTTTTTATGTACGGTCACTAGAAAATAACTCTTACAGTTGCTACGCGTCACTTTATACCTTACAATTTACATATTGGATTCCCAGACACAACTCCGCCGGAGCTCACAAATGGTATAATACCGAACGGCAAGCTGTCCGTGATAAACAGCAAGGAGCCCATCTACGAGTCTGTCATCCCGCGGCCATGCGGCGCCGAAGCGCCGGTCGTTAGGGAACCAGTGCCGGCGCCTGTATCACCGCCGCCGCCGCCGCAGTTACCGCCCGAGAACGGGTATGTACTATTATCAATAGGATGTTTGGCGCAATCGATAGAACAACTGTCTGCTTAATCCCTATCCGGAAGTTTGTGTAAAATATTCAGCTATCGGTATTGTAATAGGTTATTTTTGTGTAAATATAAAATCATATAATTTAAAAAGTTACAAAAAAGGTGTATAAAAATTACTACAGTTTCTTCACAAATTGAAGAATAAGAATTCATCAATCATAGATTTCTAGAAAACGACTTTGGTATCTTATTACCATTTTCTCAAAATGACCTTTTAACACTTAGCACCCTCGCATATGGGGGAAATTACTGTCATTGCCTTTCTTGACGACTTGTGAGCTTATTTACATTTATAAAGCATTCACTGCGGGGGGATTATTCCTAATTACGATTGCTCCCGAGAATTCGTGTGGTAAGAAAGAAATTAATCTTATAATTTTACTCGTTCGCCTCCTAGTTTCTTAAACGACGAGCCAGATTTAGAGCCGGAAGAGTCTGAAGCACCGCTCCCACCGCTGCCCAACAACGTGTCGGCGCAGAGGTCGATGACCAGCAGCATGACGTCACAGAAGTCTCTCCCCACTAGCGTGACGTCACAGAAGTCCCTCCCCGCCAGCGTGACGTCACACAAGTCGCCCACGCCGCCGCCGCCGATTCCAATGGACACGTGCATGAGCCCGCCGCCGATGATGAACGGCGACCCCACCGTGAGTGTTGAATAGCTTTATTTTTAAAAGCCGTTGTCACCGTTCCTGTGCCCAGTACTGCTATCTTCCTATTTATATTGTTTTTGCACCTCGATAAGTATGTAATTCAAAGAAACATCTTATCACAGAGTACAGAACGCAACGCCCGACGCAAGGAGCGCGTGGAGCGGCGTCTCCACCAGATGGAGGTGGCGGCGTCACCCCCCACTTCGGCCGTGCCCCCCACCACCCCGCCGGCGGACGACCTCGCCGAATTCGCCAAAATGCACTTCAACGATCATCCGAGGTCCCCTGAAGGTGAGAATGTTCTTTATAAACTACAATTTGTCTCAGTTTTAGTCGAACGCAGATACATTTAAAATTGTACATAAATTATGTACCCTCGTATCAAAAGTGACGTTATTTTATCAGATCGTTTATTTAAAAAAATCGGTCAAGTGGGAGTTGGACTCGCGCCCCGAGGGTTCCGTACCTTGAAAGGCAACATATTAAAAGTTATTTTAGCAGATATCATTAGGACGCAATAAAGTTAATTTATAGGACCGTATAACTAAGTTTGACCTCAATGATTTGATATCCTTTTATTGTGTATCTTAATCGGTGTACATTTTTTTTTCATTCCTTTTTATAAAACTAAACTTAAAACGATCTTATTATTCAAGTGTGGCTAATTATAATTATTAATAACTGGCTGTGCCCGCGGCTCCGCTCGCGTGAACTACAGAATCCGCTCCCGCTCTCGCTCCTTCTCCCGCTTGAACCGCCTCCGCCTTCGCCACCGCCACCGCCACTGCCACTCCCATTTCCACTTCCACTCCCACTCAGACTCTCAATATCCCGCTCCCACTCCCCTTTTCCCACACCCAAGTCCACGCCCACTCCCACTCCCATTCCTACTACCAGATCCAAATGTAGTCTAAACTCATCGTAATCTGAATAGTACGGAAATACTATTATTTGCAATATATTGCATACTAACCTTTACTAATGTATTTGAAAACTAAAAATGTCCATAACTTTTGATTGAGTAAACTGATTGCGATGAAATAAAGACTAAATGTTAAGTTAAGTTAAGCCCGAATGTTTCTGTGAAAAGTTCATTATAATCTGTTCAGTAGTTTTTAAGTGATGCGTGCACAAACTCACAGACAAACGGATAGAACACATTTCGATCATTTTTGAAATTTTGATCTAAATCTAAGTGAGATAAGCAACAGAGCTTGTCCTTAGATGCCCCAATTTTTTTCGCATATATCTTCAATATACAGACACGCCAAGTTTACGATTTTATTTATTAGATTAGTTGCTAAATGCCTACATCTAATTAGATGGTGTATTTGTGGCGATAGGCACAATAATAGCGACCCTCACCCGCAAGAGCAAGTCGATGGAGGTGCTGAGCAAGGAGGAGATGGTGGTGTACCACAAGGGGAACAACATACCCACCTCGCACATACAGCTGCACGACCCGGACAGCGTCACCGCCGCCGTCAATATATTCCGCGTGAGTATGCATATTTACTAGCTAACTTAACATTACGAATTATGTATTTGCCGTAGGAATTAGATGTTTTTTCGAGATAAAAACTATCCTATGTCCTATTCCAGGACCTAACCTGTATGTGTGCCAAGTTTCATTCCGATCCGTCCAGTGGTTGAAGCGTGATTGAGTAACAAACATCCAAATATCCAAATCAAAATATCCAAACATTCGTATTTATAATATTAGTAAGATAAGATTCAACTTCACATCATATCACATTTTACATACACAAATAATATGGACTCTGGTGGTCCTGGCACGAGCCTAGGCTTATTTGGGCCACCAATGACATCCGTCACCTTAACGCATGTTCTTTTCTGTTAGATAACTGTCGTGATGGTAAATTGTGTCCTGTAATTTTTTAATAAAATAATACAATACAAAATACAATACAATAATGCTCACACCTTGATCACAGAGGGGTAGGCAGAGACGATAGATCGCCACTTTGCGCGATCCTGACACACCTCGCTAGACATTCATCAACGTTTTTATGCACTTCTTTTTATTCTTCTCACTGCGGACTCCAGCCTTTTTGAGGACGTTACTAATTTGATCCTTGAACGTCCTCCTAGGACGACCTCTAGCTGTAGGTCCTTCCACATTCGCACTGTACATTTCTTTTGTCACTCTTCTTTCACCATACGCTCTAAATGTCCAAACCACACTACACAAGAAAATAAAGTTGATTAGAGCCAATAACGAAATGAATTAGTAATACTAAACAAACATACACAGGTACACAAACAACACATTAAATAAAAAGGTACAATACAAAACAAACTGTGACTAAATCGAAACAAAAACACAATAAACAAATTAGTGCAGAATTAGACAATTATGTAAGTGACGTGTATGTCTGTGGTGTGTGCTTGGATTTGTGGATTTGAAATGGTTTTATTGTATTTTTCACCTCTTTTATGCATTGGACGCATCCAGATATTTATTAAGAATATGTCCGCAATATTTCCAGAACTGATTGCATAATTGATATACTAAAGTATACCTGCGACTTCGGTCGTGTCAATTCGTCAACAGGGGGACATCTATATGCCTCAATCATCAACCACTAAAACATTCTTGGTGTAGTTTAAACTACACCGAGAAAGTTTAAACTTTAAACAGCGCCATCTATTGGCCCTTTTAAATGTCTCACACTTCTCTTTGGGAATTATTCAATCTTCCGGGATAATTTGTAGAAAGCCTATATTATTATTCCTGGATGTAAGCTATCACTGTACTAAGTTCTGTTTGTATTTCGTTTTCAGGACTTGTGTCGTTACATGAGAGGTGAGCTGACGATGGAGAAGGAGACCCAGGTGATCCAGTCGCTCATCGGTAAGGGTCTCGAGCGCGAGGAGTTGCGCGACGAGATACTGGTACAGTGCGTAAGGCAGGTGAGTTGTATGGTCAGTTTGTTTCCAAAACTGATGCTATCATTGGTTCGGTACATGTGATGTTCAGGCCTGACACAGTCACAGCAAATCAAAGCGATTGTGCATCAAGTGTCGCCAAGATACGAAGATATTTCTCTAGCCTACCAATCCCTGCTACCAGTCTGAAATCTCGTATAAATACAATCCTTGTTTACACCCCTCTTCTAGGCAGCAACCGACACTAACATCGTCTTCGTCATGCCTTTCCTTTCTCTGTTTGCATTTTAGTTTTCTGAGGGCGGAAACGGCCCAAACACAGTTTTCGTTATCTGACAGGCGCTAGGAATACCAAGAGGTGACTTAATATATTGGATTCCTAAACGCAACATTTGTTGTCTGTCAGGTGACCGAGTGCCCCGTGGAGGAGTGGGCGGAGCGCGTGTGGCTGGTGCTGTGCCTGTGCGCGGTAGCGTGGCAGCCCAGCCGCGGCCTGCAGCGGTACTACTGCGCGTGGCTGCGCGCGCGCGCGCACCGCTCGCCCGCGCACCGCGCCGCGCACTGCGCGCAGTGGTGCCTCGACAACTGCCGCGGCGCCGCGCCCCGGCACCTGCCGCCCAGCACGGTGGAGATAGCGGTGAGTGGCGCTCTCACTGAGAACACTGGTAGCATACTTGATAGAGTACTCGCCTTTTCGTTATGTCGGGGGACAAACTCCGCCCGTATCGACGAGTTTTATTATTTGAAAAAGGTGCTCTTTTTGAGAAAAGCACTATATTATAAGCATATATGTAAGCATATCTCGGCGATATTGACAATTGCGTATCTCGTATCATAGAAGGCCTCGTGACTCAGCTTTATAATTTTCGTAGCGAAAAGTAAAATGCATAGAGATTAAATTTTGTAGTCTATGGGGTCAAGCCCTATCAGAATGTGAAATTTCATATTCAGTGAAACCGTTCCGTTTTCGAGATACTACCGGTTTTGTAGGTATTTTTCCTTATTTATAAATAAAATCCCAGCCTAACGCCAGTTTTATTTTGTACGCTTATTTACTTGACATCGTGTATAATGTGTCTCCTCGTGCAGGCGATGCGTCGTCTCGGGACGATCGTGTGCCGGTTCTTCTTCCTGGACGGGCGCACGAAGGCGATCGACGTGCACCCGGCCGACACCGCCGCGGCGGCGGCCGCGCGGCTCGCCGACAAGCTGGGCCTGGCGCCGCACGCGCGCGCCGGCTGGGCCGTCTACCAGCAGCGCGCCGGCAAGGAGGAGCACGTGCGCGCCACGCACTACCTGTACGACGTCATCGCAGCGTGGGAGATGTCAGTTACTACGACAATTATTATATTTTTTAGAGCAACGGAGCCGGAGACGCCGGAGCGTTTTCTTCCAAATGAAAACATCCTGTCACTTTTGCGCAGGGGATCCGTGCACGCTTGTACCAGAGAATACTAAATATTACTACGTAAAGAAGCGACACTCACCTTCCCCCCGCCAGTTTAACGTCGCCCGCCGCCCGCTTGTGGTACGGCCAGGTACGGCTGCCGGTTAGGAAGAGAAGCACTTATGTGTTGACGTATAACCATGTCCTTCTCTCGATAAACTAAACTACGCGCGCACACAAACGTGTACGGACAGGTGATAGTAGTAGGTGATTAAATCTGTTCGCTTGCGTGGAGTGGTGGGGGTGTGCTTGCACGCTGTCGCTACGAAACGCACACGTAGTAAATCGAACAACACATCTCCTCTCGTACACATCGATGCGCCGTAAACCTGTGATCTTGTACCTTTGGCTGAGAGGAACGTCTTAGTATGGCGGCCGCTCCTATGTTGCTCTATGAATAAATGTAATATCAAAACAACACAATATAAATCTAGGATTATATTCTAGAATTTCTGTGGCAGTTTTAGAAGAACTGTCATTTGGTGGAACCGAACCCGATTCACGACCCAAGGAGCAGTCAAACATGAGACGCTTAAAATGTCCAATTTGCAAATGAAATGAAGTGCAGTCCATCATTATCAAGTGATATCAATGACCTTGAAACAACACGGAACCAATTTGCCGTACCATTCCTTCAGTTAGCTGCTCTAAATATTGTTATAACTGTTGTTTAGGCAACAAGGTCCCGGCGGAGGATCGGCGGACAACCGCTTCGTGTTCAAGCGGCGCCTGTTCCGCGGCGGGCGCGAGCTGCCGCACGACCCCGTGGAAGTGGCCCTGCTCTACGCACAAGCTGTTCATAGTGTCGTCAAGGTATGGACATTGTTGAATTGACATAAATAAAACTAATTTAATTTTATATTGAAATAAACATGTGTATTACGTGCAGACCATGTCAAGGTTTATTAGAGAGAGAATGAATGAATGAATTCTATAATTGAACGAATCTTACATTTAAAGATATATTCTTTGATTCGTTCTGAACAGACATCATCGGGCATATGGGAAGTAAAACTTCCACTGCTCGCCGCACGCGGCGTCACTAGAGCATGTAGTAAATCTACACTTTTTTCGCGCTGCCTGAAAGTTGTTATTGAGTTTCATATACCGTACTTAGATACAAAAATAGTACATTTATATCGTCGCTGAAGTTCTAACACCACGTAAGTCAAAATGGACAACTTTATAGTAGAGCAAAATATTTTATAAATATATAAAATATAAATAGAAGTGGGATAGGGAGCGGATCCTGTAGTCCAAGCGAGCGAAGCCGCGGGCACAGCTAGTATATATATAAAATTGTACGAGTATTTTTATCAACTATCTTTTATATTATCCGAACGCTGTATTGACTAAATTTAAATAAAATATAAAGAATAGTTAAAACAATTTTTTGCTCTAATGTAAAGTTGTCCATTTTGGCTGACTTGTTTTTTAATCAGATAATAGGAATTCTAAAACGTTTTTCTAAGTTTGAGGATTTATGTATGTGTGTAGATGGACGAGTTCCCCGTGTCCGAGAAGGTGTCCCTGCAGCTGGCGGGGCTGCAGGCGCAGGTGTCGCTGGGCGAGCCCCCCCCCAGCCCGCCGCCGCCGCACACGCGCGCCTACTACGCGCACCCGGAGCAGTTCCTGCCGCAGCGCATCGCCAGAGCGCGCCCGGCGCACCAGTGGGTAAGTTGCTCTCGCCAACGTAGCTAGCCGTTGCCTGTTACTTAATCCGTGTGGAATTACAACGCCTTGAAAAATCGTTTCTTAGATTGCATCAAACATTTAGGATATTCTATAGCTGCACTTTTTTTTTTAAATTAAATCAAAGATCAATCCGCCATCAAGACTCAGGAATGGTATACCAAACATTTAAACTCACACTCTAAGCAGACTCCCGACCGTTCATACAAGTGAGCTGATTTAATTACCTACTACTACTACAGGTGCACTAGCGTGCCCTAACATTTGTGTGTGGGCGTAAACTATTGTAGGGCCGAGCGCGCGAGCATAATCAATCGAGAGAGGGACAACGTTATAGGTAAACAACATAAGTGCATCTCTTTCTAACCGGCAGACGTAGGCAGACCAGTAGTGCATGCCCATAGAGCCATGCTCTATTTTGCGTGCGAGTTAAACTGGCGGGGAGAGGCGAGATTCGCTTCTTTGCGTAGTAATATTTAGTATTCTCTGCTCTAAGTATGTCAGAAGTCGACTCGATTTTTGTGTAAGTGAAATGACTAGGTATCCAACACTGAAACAGAGATAGCTTTAATTCTGTTCATCTATAATTCAAATATAACAATAACATTGTTCGCAGGCCACGATACTGGCGCAGGCGCACCGGCAGTACGGAGCCGGGCGCGCCGAGCTGACGGCCAAGGCGTTATATCTGTCATGCGTCATGCAGTACCCACTCTACGGAGTCACGCTCTTCCCAGTTACTTACAAGGGCTATTGGGCGCATGGTAAGTTTCCCTTTGACATTATTTTCCTCATAGTTCTGGTCGTTACGTTATAAGCCCATTACGCCATAAACCATTTTAACCGGTAGGAGGATTCTAATACAGGATCAGTCTGAATGATCCACCCTACCCCTCCTCTTACCAGTTTCTGTCGCCAAACTGCAATGCTTGTATTACTGTGTTCCTGTTTGAAGGGGAGAGCCAGTGTAGACACTCGAGAAATCCTAACATAGGCCTCAGGGTGGCAACGACACGTAGTCTTTGAGCTGTGGTCCAAACGCTGCAGGTTTATGGGTGACAGTGACCGCTTACTATCGGGAGGGCTGTCTGTCCGTTTGCTACTCCATACCGTAACAAATACATAGACTGTTAACAGCGCACACCAGTAGCCATGTCGCCGCCAAATGGTTAAATCAGCTACTCAATTGGATGGCTAGGCAGTTCATTAACAGGCGGTATTCAATTGAACGCTAGACCGTTCATTAAATTATTCAAAGTGTTGGCTGATTGAAAGCTAGCCATTTGGAAACGGCTGAACCAAAAGCCGCCAAGTCAATTTAATTTAGTCTTACCAAAGATAATATATACTAGAGTTTCTAACCCAGTCCTTTTGTTAAACGTTTCTTTCAACAATTTGGCTAAAAATCCTTTATCCATTCAATTTAATACATTATGGACTATGACCTATAAGTCTTAATATAGTGGATTTTGACAGACAGATCGATCGATTGTCCGTCACTACATAAACTCTGCCTAAAATGACCAAACGACCACTGCTGCACATACGTATTCCCCAATGAGCGCCATCGACTCGCTCCTTCAGCCGCATCCAACTACATTTGCATCCTTCCACATCTCAAATATTATCATTCCCAAGGTTCGAATGTACTACTGGGAGTGGGGTCCGAGGGCGTGGTCCTGGTGCGGCCCTCCGACAAGGTGGTGCTGACGGAGTACCCGTACTCGAACATCGCGGCGCTGCTCATGGACCCGGTGGACAACGGACTCACCATCAGCCTCACACACCACGGCCAGCACGACGGCCACAGGTGAGTACCACAAGTATTTACCAATGTTACCTCTACTGGGATTCGAACCACTATCGACTGTGCGAGTTAGTGTATTACTTCAGGTGCACACGCTAACCGTTCGACCACAGACGCCTATGACGTTTACTGTGAAATTATAGATATTACTAAGCTCATACAATAATTACAACCTGTGTCATTTATGTCAATGTCTCGATGCGCAGGCAACTGGCTTTCTTATGTCTGAACCCGCTTTTGCTGGGTACTGTACATTTAGAGGAAAATAAATAGAAGAGACAAACAGGACACTTCGGTTTCCGCCAAACGAGTCTGCTCTTGCTTATATTTCTTTATTTCCACAGATGTATAGTCCTCGAGTCGCAGCAGAAGAACGAAGCGGCGTGGCTGATGGCCTCCTACAGCCCCGTGCTCGCCAACGGGTTGGCCGACGAGCCGGCCAGGCGCGCCGCGCCCGCCTCCGAGCGGTCCAGGCTCGCGGGCGCACTGAAAAGCGCTCGCAGGGCGCTCGTGGACTCTGGCATGCTGAGGCGGCCCACCGAAGTGTCCGCTGGGAACTTCTTGAGAAATACGCTAAGAAGGTATGTACGAGTAGCCAAGCATTTGTTATGATTCTTCGTTCAAAATAGGCGGATTCGGTGTTACAGAAGGGGCGCCTCGCACTGTCAGACACTACTGTCTCCATATGTAATTTGTGATAGCATCCTCGGCAAAATGATATCTTATTATGACTCGTATTAATATAGAAATAGAAAATACCATTTTAAAATAAAGGTCGAAAGTAAGAACTCCCTTATACCTATCTTGTTTGGTCTCCGTTGATGTAGCGAGATAAAAAAGACTTATTTGTGAGGAAGATCTTGAGCAAGGCTATAGACTAACTTCTTATCGTATTTGTGTATTTTATCGTACAATAAACTAGTAAATTGAATTGAACTTCTCGTTGATAATAGAACTACAAATAGTCCCGCAAACTCCCAAGCAACCACAAGTTGATCAATAACTACTCAATTTCTAATGCCATGGCCTCTCGGACATCCCAGCCTTAGAATTTAGTGTACGAAATAATATTCTCCAGCTAGTCTTTGTAAAATCTCTAGATATGAGAAAACGTCTCTGGAACTAGCGGAATTCTTAAAGGACTACTGGAAAGATCTCGGTGATTCTGAATTATTGCGGCAGCTCAGTGAGATTAGTAGGTAAGATGAAATTTCTGTTAGTATAGTATGTATTCCTTAAAATTGTTCAAAGTATACTCAATACAGTCAATAAATAAATAAAATACACTTGTCTATGCCAAACTAGGGTTTTCTCCTGCATTCTAGAAATTAGAGAAAAACAGAACAATTCACATATAAAATATCTAAACCGGGATCGACTTGTACAGGGTGGTGTGTCCCCAATGGGAACGAATCACGAACTCTGGCGTTCGAGTCCAGTGACCAAACTACTAAGCCAACGAGGCAGTTTAAAAACGAAAGCAAGCAAAACTAAAGCAATCATGATATATGTAAAAGTTATTTTTGAAAATTATGATGCGCATATAACAGGACTTTCTTACGTTGGGAAATGCTACGGCATACCTACTCGCCTCGGAAGTTATTTTGAACTTGCCCAGACTAAAACCCCACGGTGGCCATCTCCGATGCACCCCAGGAGATCGCCTTGGGAATACTTTCGGTATCCCTCTTTCGTTCGCCCCGCAGCTCGTACTCGGCGGCCCACCTCGGATCATATAACAGGCCGTCCCCAACCCCCATCCAACTGCTTCTGTCTTCTATATCAGGTCTGTGATTTGTAAAAACCCTGACTCTCATGTACCCTGTAACGATAACCCATTATGGTATATATAAGTCCCGTTCGGAGGTTAAACGTCATCGATTATATATCGTAAGTCATTTTAGCTTGTCAAAGTTAGCCCCGATATCACCATGTTCTTTTTTGTTCAGACTAAGCAAACACAGATTGGAAAGGGTGCGGCTGGACATGGCGGCGGAAACGCAGGGCGAGTGCTACAAGGGCTTCCCATCTGGCTACTGGTGCTGGGCGCGATCTCTGCCCCACAGCCTCACCAAGCTCAACGAGGCTGAGGAGGTCGCTGCTATGCAGATATTTAAGGTAACGGGCTCGTTTCATTTTGACAGTGTCCTTTATCTATCAGAGATCGTCATTACCCGCTATGTTCTAGTCGTATGTTTTCCTATAAATTAATGAAGCAATAAAATATATAATAATGTTATATATTTTATAATCATGTTACCAAAGAACTCACTTCACGTCGACAGTGCTCTAGAAAGTTTACAGTATGCCAATGGATTAGGTTTCGAAGTGAGTAAAGTCACTTGAGTGAGACTCACACGTGAATTTGTATTTTAGAGAATAGCACTACAGGGAGGATAACAATTGTAAATTGAGCGGCAATGTTTCCAGGATATAATGAGCCACGCTGGCTTAAACACGAACGAGGGCAGTAATACCAACTTGGCGAACAACAACAGCGTGAGCAGCCAGGAGAGCGAGAGCGACGACCGCGTCGCGCTGGCGCAGGCGCTGCTCCAACGCTGTCTGCAGAAGGACACGCTGCTGTGCGAGCTCTACGTGCAGCTCATCAAGCAGGTAATGTATATGTGGCTGTACCAACTTGGCGAAAACATCGTGAGGAAACAAGTGTGTCGAAATGACAGGTGTGTGCTACCCTAAACGACTACATGCAACAAATCGAACAGTCATTACCTTGCGACCAAATGGAATATACGATATAGGTTCTATAGGTTTAACAGAGGTAACCAGAAAACTTATAAAGGTTATCCCAAATAAAATTAAAACAAACTGTCGAAGAATGGGAACGTGTTTTCGCACGTGAGTTACTCGTCTATCCATTTGTTAACGAGGTACACCGATAGCCTACACTATCCTACGAATGATACGGAGATGTGTGGCTAACTCCAAACTTATATATCTGCAGTGAATTCCGTCTCATTCAGGTATACCTTTTAATGACGAGGCCGACCGATTGGCAAAGGAAGCTTGTAGTGATGGAATCGAATATTGGGTCTTGCCTTTTTATACCGACCGCATATCAATGATAAAACACCAGTGTAAGGAAGATTGGAACGAATACTTTGACGAGCGTTCTAAAGAAAAGGGTATATGGTACAGAACGATGCAACCACAACCTTGGGGCTCTCCGTGGTATGACAACTGCCTCCTGATTAGGCAAGACATAATTACTGCTTTCAGACTTCGTTCGGGACACATCCCACTAAACAAATTCGCATTCATGATGCGTAAAGTGGCCTCACCGAATTGCAGTGAGTGTGGAGTGATAGAAGATGTGTATCACGCTCTAGTGAAGTGTGTTCGGAACGAAGCACTCAGAAGACAGATAATTAATCAGTATTTGTTCACTGACGTTGGTGGGTGTAATAGTGGTTTGGCATACCCCATTTCGGAGGATGCCAAAGTTCTATATAAATTAATAAGTTTTTATCTTAAGATTCGTTAGGTAGTTTATGTTTTTTGTTGTTTAATTTGTGTTATTTTTCTAATGAATCACTACAGAGCGACATAGTCACACTGTGACTAAGCTCTTAAAATAAAGATAAAAAAAAAAAACGTTCTGGAGTACTCCCCAGAATTTCGGTGAATATACGTCGTCATACAAATGTGTATTTGTTTATTTTGTCATAAATTACATGTCATATAATAGGTGGAACATTATTATTTAGTGGTGTAAATGTAAATTTACCCAAAGGCTGTAGCAAGAAGATAACGACTTTTTAGGTCAAACAGTCATATCGCCCAAATCTAAAAACTCTCAGAGTACAGGGGCACTTTTGTATCAGAAAGACATGGGTTAACAAAATCCATGTCTCTCACAGCATTATATGTGGCGGCTTTCTGGTATGTCGCAGTCCTACAGTTGGTAATTTTAATTCCAGTTCAGTTGTATTCTCTGACTGGTCATCTGACACATTTAGATAAGCGTTTGAATTATCGTAGTTCTACCGCCAAATGCTTATAGAATATGACACATGACCCGTTAAAATGACTTTAAAATAACATCTTAAAAATTTGCTAACTTTTGATTTAATTTACACTAGCTGTGCCCGCGGGGTTCCGCTCGCGTGGACTACAGAATCCGCTCCCCTTCCCACTTACGCTCTCACTTCCCTTCCCACTCCCGCGCCCACGCCCACTACCACTACAACTCCAAGTGTTCTCCAAACTCATCGCAATCTGAATAGTACCGAACATTCAAATTATACTTCTTTGTTATATTGCATACTAACGTTACCTACTTATGTATTTACAAACTAAAAATGTCCTTAACTTTTGATTGAGTTAAACCATTGCGATAAAATAATGCCTATATGTTACTCCGAGTTAAGCCTTATGTTTCTGTGAAAAGTCCATCAAAATCGGTTAGTGGTTTTTAAGTGATGCGTGCACTAACTAACAGATAAACAGACAAAACTTTCAAAAATGATTGAAATGTGTTCTATTACTTATCCTTAGATCCCCAATTTTTTTGCGAATATCTTCAATGTACAGACACGCGAAGTTTACGTTTATATTTATTAGATTCATCAGATTCTACCTCCATTTGATTTACTTGATTCGGTGAACCGGGTCTGATTCTATTTCGTTGTAGAATTATTTTAGTGGTAATAAGACGCTCGACGTGAGCTCACAGTGTCGGTTCTGTCCGCAGACCACGGATCACCCCGAGCCGTCGTCGCGCGTGGCGGCGCGGCACTGGGCGCTGCTGTGCGCCGCCATCGGCGCCGCGCTGCCGCCCGCCAAGCCCGTGCGGAGGCTGCTGCTGGCGCACCTGCGATATCGAGGCACGGCTCTGCACACGGGCGAGGAGGGGAAGTTCGCCAGGCGGGCTGAACAGGTGAGGCATATTGGTTAAACATTTTTATTACCTACATTACGCTATTATGTAACGCGTATTAGCATCCTACTCACCACAGAAATCCTATCATAACAGAACGGTTAAGACATTTATTTCAGTTCCGCGCGTGCCGATTTTCGGACACAGCGCGCCCCTCCCGCGCAATCTTTCTGCAGTTACGAACTGCGCAATATGGCATTTTTGCAGATTTTTTATCGATGTTTACCCGACTTTGACTCAGCGCGAAACGAGTAAACATTTGATAGTTTTTGCATTATATTGCACATCGTTGGTACGCGTGTCACGCCTACTTCACCATTCTATCTTGATAGGGTTTCTGTGTTACTCACCTATGCCTAGCACCCTGCGGGCGAGCATACTGTGATTTTTTTAATTGTTTGAAGATACAGTCAGCCAAACTAAGTAAGATCATTAGTAACTTTCGGGTCGAAGTCTCGCCTCTGAATAAAAGATTGACTCTTTCATTAACTAAACATTTCCTAACTTGACAATCAAGTGGCAGAGAGAAGATAGAATCATCACAAAGACAAATATAAAAAACCATATCCACCATATATACTTAGAAAGTTCTCCATACACTACAGGTGCTATGGTACTTATCAGACCGTGATGAATGTGTGAGTTTACGTACCAAGTGGCCGAAGGTAAATATCTCAAGGACAGCTGTGAGTTAACTTTTCCTTTGGTAGTTTTCTGCACTAATATTGACGAGACAGTCGTAAATCATAAATTCATAATAATTCATTAGTCTAAGATTGTGGAATGTGGAATGTGTTTAATATTGCAGAAAATATCTGTCAAATATTTTATCGTTACTGCCTTGTCTCACATCCAGTAAAGTTGGCTAGAAGAGATCTCTATTAAAGATAAACTCGCCTTTGTGCACAAAATATCATATTGAATTTAGTTTTTTTTTTAAATGTGCAATAAAGAATATTATTACACTTATATTTCATTCAAAACCGATAGTCGTACGAAAACCAACGCTATTTGCGTCTCAGTAAAGTGTACATGAAAGGTCCACCAGCAGCAAAAGCAAGTTTGTATTATAACCATGTAAACTTTGCGGTCCACTTCGGAACACCATCTATTATTTATTTTGTTTTAGAACCGTAAAATCCGTTTGTTTTCCTATGACTATTGATTTGGAATAAAATGTAGAGTCATATATTCTACTAAATGGTTGGAATTTGTTTCTCTTTAACGTGCCCATACATTTTAAACAGTTTCTCGCGCATTTGTCGCAACTTATTTATACCTCTACATATGTATATCACCGTCAGGTCGCATTAAGCATAGCCCAAGTGCCGCGTCGCCTGGCGGCGCCGTCGAAGGAGGAGCTGCTGTGCGCGGCGGCGCGCCGGCCGATGCACGTGCGGGTGTTGCTGCTGGACGGGAAACAGCACGGCCTGGTGTTCGGGCCGGCCGCCACGGCGGACCATCTCATCGCCATGTTGCGGGAGAAGATCGGCCTTAACGAGGCCGCTACAGGTAAACAGAAGTCGCGGTGATATCAGCGGTTTATTTTAAAACGACTTGATTGTTAGGTTTGGGCCTAGCTGCAAGACGAAAGAGTGTCTCGGGCGTGGCTTACCCTGAACCCAAGGACTATAGGCTTGAGCCTATAATCCTTGGGCTGCATAATATATTTTATGCAGCGAACTGTGGGGGATGGAAGCATAGTAAATACAAAGGGCCTGACACAAAAGATCCCACAGGATCGACGGGCCGCCGGGTACACCTGGATAAGATAGGTTTTGGCTACATTTGTCAGATAACTAAAACCTTTCTGTGCAATAATAACGTCTCTGTCATATGACAGGATACGCTCTGTACGAGGTGTGCGCCAACTCTACGCCCGCGGGCGCGGGCGAGCGCGCGCTGAGCTGCAACGAGCGCGTGGGCGACGTGCTCGCCCGGTGGGAGAAGGCGGGCGCCACGGCCGCTGCCTGCAGGTTCGTACATCTTACTGACGACTCCTTTTGCCACGGGAGTTAGACTGTAGGCCAGAGGTCGGGGTCCGATTTTCCACTAGCGACAGATAACTTTGTACAAATAACATACTATGGGTAGGTACTGCGGCGCAGCAGGTGGCCTATGCTAGTCAATAGTGGTTATAATGCTTATCTCAAATAAATTATGGAAAGTAGTGTAAAACGTAGATTTAAGATAAAAATAAACTATATAACAATAATTAAGTTTATGCCGTGTGGTGCCCGGCCTGGAATAGCACCACCCCCATTCTTCCCGTGTCAAGGCGACCGAGGGATTGCGCTAATGACGGGCAGCCCACCAAAAGTGGCACTCTGTTCGGGGCTACGTTCGGCCGTGGACGTATTTCGGCTGATAAAATTTAGTTTATGATTTTTGCATCTGCGGCACCCTCGGGCCATACATTTCGGCGCAAGTGGGCGTGCTTAAGCGTTAAGTTGGACACGCAGGCTGGTGTTCAAGAAGCGGCTGTTCCTGGGCGAGCGGGCGCTGCACGCCGCGTGCGCGCCAGAGATGGAGCTGCTGTACTACCAGGTGCTGCACGCCGTGCGCCACGACCGGCTGCCCATCGAGACCGACGAAGCCGTTAGTATATTGACTTGGGTGTATTTTACAGACAATATAAATATAATCCTATCCTACTAATATTATAAATGCGAAAGTTTGGATATTTGGATGTTTGTAACTCAATCACGCTTCAACCACTGGACGGATCGGGATGAAACTTGGCACACATATAGGTTAGGTCCTGGAATTGGACATGAGATAGTTTTTATCCCGAAAAAGCATTCCATTTCTACGGGAAATACATACTCGTAATAATGTGTGATGTTGTTGTCGCGGGCAACAGCTAGTATAATATGAATAACTCCGACATTCAAACCAATTATCCAGTCCCAAAATAGGCAGAGCCTGTGCTATGGTTACTAGAAAACGGATACATGTCTAATAAATAAAATCGTAACCTTCGCGTGTCAGTACATTGAAGATATTTGCAAAAAAAAATTGGGGGGTCTAAGGATAAGTAATAGAACACATTTCGATCATTTTTGGAATTTTTGTGTTTGTCTGTTTATCTCTTTGTTTGTGCGCGCATCACTTAAAACCACTGAACCGATCTTGATGGACTTTTCACAGAAATATAATGCTTAATACGGTATAACATATAGCCTTTATTTCATTGCATTCGGTGCAGTCCATCAAAAGATACAGTATACAGGCTTTTAGTTTAGTTTTAGTTCAATTTATTTTTTATTTTAGTATAATTTAATTTCTAATACAATATATAATGTCAGAGGAAACCGCCATGTATTCAGTTTTAGCGGTGCCTGTATCGTACTGTATGTATTCAGGTGATGCTGGCGGCGCTCCACGCTCAAGTGGTGAACGGCGAGTGCCTGGGCGGCGGCGAGGAGTGCGCGAGCGCGGCGGGCGCGGTGCTGCCCCCGCGGCTGGCGCACCCCGCGCTGCCCGCGCCCGCCGTGCGCCTGCACCACCTGGCCCTGCGCGGCACCGAGCCGCACGCCGCCATGCAGCGCGCGCTCACGCTCGCCGGCTCCTGGCCGCTCGCCAGGGCCACCATCTTCGACGTCACGGTAGCGAAACGAGCTTATTGTTCTAGCGTTTCAACCGCTGTCCCTACCTTAGCCACTCAATAGTATTCCGCGTGGTTCCCGGCTTAGAATAGGGCGACCCCCAATGTTCCCGTGGGTGTCGTCAAGGCGACTAAGTTATCGCACCAGGGACGGGGTAGCAGCGTTCTCCTGTGTACCTATTATTACTGCAATCACGAATCCGCCTGCCAGGCGTGGTGATTATGGTATACATACGAGATTCCCCAACGGGCAGCCCACACCAAAAGTGGCATTCTATTGAGGAGGGTTATGATCAGCAGTGGACGTATTTCGGGTGATGAAACGTACGCTTATAAAATAAAGTGCTAATTACCCACAACGCTAATGACACTAGTTTTGTGTGGCTCCAGTGCCCACTTAAGTTAACAAAAGCCAATATTGAAAGCGCGTCGCATTATGTGTGCGTGTGTGTGTGTGTGCAGCAATCGTTCACGTCCAACTGGCCGCGCGCGCTGTGGCTGTCGGTGGACGCGCGCGGGCTGACGCTGCTGCGGCGCGCGTCGCGGCACGCGCTCGTCTCGCACGACCACGACCAGCTGCTGGCCGTGTCGCCCGCGCCGCGCGCACTGCTGCTCGTCACGCGCGCCGAGCGCAAGCACGCCAAGCTGGTGCTCTCCACGGATCAGGTGAGGCCGGCTCCAGGACACGCAGTGTCCCATCTCTGGTCGGTTTTTCCCCGATGATCAATAGGAAAATACACGGCGAAGGCGTCTGATGACGGCTGATGTGAACGAGAACTGCCAATGCACTGAAAGATACGCGTATCATGAAAATGAAAGAAGAACCGAGTATCGCAGGAAAATTTGTAGCGTCCACGTTCCAGAACGTTATGAAGCATCATAACGCCTGATCAAGATACTACAAATGTAGACCCAGTCTAACTGGTCACATACTCGTACAACCCAGTTGTGGATTAAGCCAATATTTGTGAAGTATTGTATTATTGTATAGCTGCGGTGATCACTCACCATTAGTTGGACCATCTGCCCGTTTGCTTCCCGTCATGAGGTGGTGGGTTCAATTTCCACTGACCACAGTCAACTTAAAACAATCTGCATAAGTTGATCTAAAGAGTTACATTGAGAATTATTATCATAATTTGAAATTAGACTAGTGTGTATGGCAATCCAATCCACACCCATTTGTGGCGGTTGTTGTGAAAGTTATTTGGGCACAATTAAAGTTGGAGCACATAATTTTATTATTTTAAATTTAGTTAAATCTTGTCACAAATGATTATTTAGATACCTGCTTTGAATGGTAAGGCCAGTGAATTTTTCTCAAAACTAGCGACTACTGGCGCCATCTAGTGATACTCTCAACCTGTGACTCTTTTCTAGAAAAATCTAGAGATTACAGAGAAACGAAACCGCTTCAAATCAAATTAATGTTTGACCCAAACCCCATTGTCCCGCAGGCGTACCAGATCGCGAGCCTGATCAAGGACTACATCGAGGCGGTGCGCGGGCCGGTGTCCCCCGCGGTGGCCGCGCCCGCCGACCCGTGCGGCGCCGGCCAGCGCGCCGGGCCCGCCTCGTGACACCCGCCCGCCTAGTGCCAGTGCTTCCACGTCAGACAGTGAGCGGCCGCCAGGCTGCCGGCGAACTGCGCCCGGTTGGGACACCTGACAAACGCGACACTCAGTTGCTAACTCATGCGATTCCAAATACGGCTCTTTAGATGATCGTATTGTCCGACAATGAGACTAATTTTGAAAGGGCGTGAAAAAGAAATAGTGAGCTTATTTTGAAGCAGTATAATTGTACATGAATGTCTAATGAATTCGGCCTTTAATCTCAGTTACAATTTTTGTACCGGTGTGGTATAAAGGCTAATTTAGTATGTAATGATTATTAGCACATGAAACTAGAAGTGTTGAATTTCGTATGAGTTTTTAACGTCTTCCGTTAGCTAGTATTATTAAACCCCACAAGTCGGACATAGATCAGTAGCCTAGAATCTAATGAGTTAATAAATTAAAACATACAACTCCAAGTCCCATAGTCGCTAGCTAAACTAGACAAGATAGATTTAGTCGACTTGGAGTTCTCGTGTTTCGGACGGGTCAGATTGTCTATCCATCGCATCGGGGAAGTAAATGTCGATATGATAGATGCTAACTAGTCTTATTTTAACCATTATTAGAAGTAAAATATATATTAAAATGTTATAATAATCTGATAACTTAAATAAAACTTATTTTAAAATATTTTAGTAGGCAAAGCATATCAAATGAATCAATCTGCATTTACTTCAAGGTACAATCAAAAGAGGTCTAATTGCGCAAACACATTGCCTAGATGTCCTAATCTCGATTCCCTAAATAACCATGACAATCGATGCTAAATATGCTTTAATTTATAGATTAATATATCATCGAGAAAATATAAGGGATTGATTTTAGAGAGATGGTGGTGATTGTGCTTTTGCAATTAGGCTTTAGGTCAGATACAAAGTGGTGTTCGGTTTTGAGTGTCAGAATGGACGATTTCAGTTGCCAGAAGACGGGGAAGCAAAAACTTAATCATAAAACAGTAATATTTCATAAATAATCGTAAATAGTTCAACAATTTTATTCCAGAAATTGAAATAGACGTTTATCCCATATTCCTCTCGACCTACAATATAATCAGTATTATAACTGTTAAAATGTGTGTTTACTGAATGTTGCAGTTAGTCATATTGAGCGTTAAGAGTGTTATATTCTGGAGTTAAATAGATAGTAATTATGATCTTAACCCCTTTATTCCCCTCTTAGTCTATGGTTAACTATTAAGAGCTGTTTATATCAATGTTTTATATGACACAAATATAATAAAAGAAAGATTAACGATGCCTTTGAAAACAATTACCGTGTTCTTTACAACCACCATGGTCAGGGGACTACACGTTAATTTTTTGCATTCGTAAAATATATTTACAGAATGACTCAAATAAACAAAACGTTCATATAAAATGTTGACATAAGGTAGTTTATCGCTATGCTAAGCCAACACACTGTAAACCTTTAGATAGCTACCCATATATGGTGTACTTTAAACATTTCAATATGCTATTTATGGGTATAATCATAATAATCATTATCTAACTTCTCATTATATCAGATATTCGAATCTCGTGTCCAAGTTTTCCTCCCTGTATATTAATGTGTTCCTAGAGTTTTTCTTATGGATAATTTGTATAATCTGTAATCTTGTGTTGTGCCTTGTAAAAAACTGAAATAATGCTGCTGAAGTAGACTAAAAAAGTACTAGTAGCTGTAAAAGTTGAGCACATTGAGATACCTGTGTCGTAAACGAGTCAATCAGTAGTCATTATTCAGTGAGCAATTCGTGCAAATTTATTGTGACTGCGAAATAATTTATCAATTGTTTCAAATACGATATTATATCTTCTATCATGCATATAACACTATATTGCACAATGTTATGTCTCAATATTTTATGATAAAAGTACATATATTTGATATTGTAGTGTAAACATAATTGCCCTGTAATAGGTATCGAGCATTTGCACATTAGCCGACATGTCACAAACGGCCACATGACGCTAAGGATTGCGGCCAATCTAGTACAGTACCTACTTGAATATCATATACTTGGGGAGTAGGGGCCTACCTAACACAGAAGAGGAGGATCTTGTACGGGCGCAGTACATTCTTGCGCGTCGTCTCCTGTTATCGTATATAAGTCTTAACCCCTTTATTCCCCTCTTAGTCTATGGTTAACTATTAAGATCTGCTTATATTAGTATAACTGCGGCGACATACGGTTGGTGCCGTGCTGTGTCGGCTAATGCAAAAACGGCAATATAAGACGCTGCGTTAGTGCGTTAATAACAATATTGTTTTCTGAATAAATGACTGGAGAAAAATCACTACCAGCTCAATTTCTGCATTTACTTTTGCAAGATTCAAAGCAATCGATCTTAATGCAAATGCAGAAAAGAGAGTTGGTTTTCTCATGAATGTACTAAACCGTGCGCACAAAGCCTTGTATTTTATTTAATTATATTTTTTATTTTAAGCCTATTTGGTGCTTAGATAATGATGGTTTGCTTAGCTTATTTCTGATCTCATATTGAGTATTATTTATTTAGATGCCATATTACGTTTTAGACGTGAGCAATATTTGATTAGGTTTATTTATTTTACTTATGTATTGCGATTTTGTATATAATTGATATACCAAAGACTTGAATCGTCCCTTTGGATATTTTTTATTTAGATAATTATTACTTCCATTTTATACATAATTTAACCATTTTGAAATTTGTACATAATGTTTAGAATAAAAATAGTAAGTATACTTATTGACGTGGCATTCTCGTATTATCATATAATTGAAATTATATTTAACAGTGGCATGACATTTGGCATTCAGGAATATATTATATCATATTTAAGTTAAGAGATGCGGACTTTATACAGACACGTTCCTTGTACGCTTATTGACGAGAACCCGTTCCTTTTACCTTGCCAGCTTACAATACTGAAAAAGCCACAAAATATGACATACAAAGGTGTGTGGTTTCAAAAACAAAACTGTATGACTGATAATATAAACAAATTATTTATCAAAAATCTAACCATGACAATAGTCTAACCATAATAAGGAATAGGTGTCGATAAGTCGATGAGAATACAGAGTACCTTCTTAAATAATAATAGGATTTTTTCGCATCAGGTCACGCACGTGGACGTTCGTTGTAGCAACTGTGAAGATTCTAGACCAAGACTTATTCCTAAATATATGGATAACATATACAGCAACTTGAGTAGAGTTGCTGACTGGAGATACTCTAATCTAAAACACAACATAGATCGATTCTTACACCTCAAAATGTTTTATAAACATCTATAAGATCTAGCCGTTTGTATTATATTTAAATTCTAAGATTTGACACCCACTGTTTAAAATTGTTGACGGCTTCTAAAATAATATTTTGATCAATAATCTTTTTTTCCAAAAGTACTTACAGTTTTGATTAAGCTCAAAAAGTGAAACCAAATGGTGCATAATTTTTTTTTATGATTGTAAGCCGGCAAGCGTGGAGCGGCAAAGACGTGAACGTGCGAAGCTTTACTGAACTGATCATGAAGACAGGTTCACAAACTAGTGATTTTTTTTTATCGATTTTTCCTTTTTTTTTAATGTAAATAGGTATGCATATACAATAGACAAAGACGTTCCGGGAATGGACGTTTACGAACCGACTGGACGTTAGGGTAGACCTTATGGACCTGAGGGGTAAAGTCACCATCAAATATATATATATATAAGGTATATAAATTTGCAGTCTCAAAGTCCAAACATTTCTGAACATCATCTTGTCCAACTGTAATATTATAAATTTTAGACATGTAATTTACTAATCAGCACACCAGGCACAAACTTGTTATGATAACTTATTGATCTTGCTTACTTAATATTCCAATATTAATAATTAAATTCAAATAATCACTTATAGATTAAGATATCATCATGATAGGATATTTTTAATTTAATGAAATGAACCGAATAGAGGTTTTTTGTGAACCACCATACTACTGCCCAAATAGACTGAAAGTGTCCAAATATTTTACCTATCCTTTTTGGATCTTTTTTGTTACATTGTGTATGGAATTTTAGCCTATTATTTGAATGCCAAATAAATGATAATGAATAATACATATCTATTGTTTCAATATATATAAAAAACCTTTTTGTGCATTTCATTTTATTTTTAAATCTACTGTGTAACTAATCCTAAGTAGTCGTCCATCAGAGTCCCAATAGCGAACTGAAAAGAAAAAAGATCCATTGAAAAATTAGTCTAAAAATGCATTTGTGTATAAAGTACTACAGTATAACTACATAATTTGAGGAACTTTTGCAAAATACCCAGTTTTAGGTCGTAGTTGGTTTGAGAATTTAGGCTCAATTCACACTGAACTGGAAGTGGCGGGAGGAAAGCTGAGAGCGGTTTACGTTTACTGGTAGTAATACTGGCGGTAATACTTGTTAAACACACGAGTTTCCTTGCCGAATGTAGATCTTAAACTAGATTGGTCCAAAGTACGCGCGAAAAGCGCGCGGCAACCAACCTCGCTAGTCTCTGCCGGCTGTAGTCGTGCGCTGCCATTTCAGTGTGAATTGGGCCTTAGGCCACATTCCTCAGATTCTGAGTTGTGCATTGATAGATATGTCAGTCAGGGTGTCCTGACTAAAGGAAGAGACAACCTCGGAAGGGACATCAAATTATTCCTCAAATAAGCTTGTTAAATATCCATTAAAAAACTATTACCCATTTAAGCTTTTAAATACTATCAACTTACAATACCAGTGGCGTCCACCCTCGTACCAACAATCTTTAATCTGATGACATCCTCCTCCTGAATGACATTGTCTTCCTGTTTACTCTTGTAGCATGGGGGATTCACATTTGGGCAGAATTCCATATCCGCTGGGATTGACTGTAAACAAGTCAACAGGCAATCATCAAATAAGGGTATGATAATGTTATGTGCAGTGAAGAGGCTAACCTTTAGCTATACAAGTGACCTTCTATCACATAGACTGCAATACACCATACCAGTCTGCTTTCCTATTA
Organism: Esperia sulphurella; assembly: GCA_947086405.1. Lineage (NCBI taxonomy): Eukaryota > Metazoa > Arthropoda > Insecta > Lepidoptera > Oecophoridae > Esperia > Esperia sulphurella. The sequence continues at coordinate 4,124,105 of OX352274.1, read as the reverse complement.
TACCCATCGTCATCTGCTATTCACTGTTGGACTGTTGCCTTCCATAATGGGCACCAACACATCAGATCCTCTGCCCTCCCCATCATACCTTTTTAAATTTTACTGGTCAATCTAGTATAGTGCCATGTTGTTCCGACCAGTATGAACTGATCTCTACTTCAGAACTCTGTATACTCATTCATCATAGTAATAAATGATACTTACATGGTGAGAGATAAAACAGCTTAATGGCCCAATTTGTGCAAACATTCCAACCTAAAATAAAAACATTATAGTCTGTAGTTGATATTCCTTTGCTATGAACAAATTAACCATGTGATGCAAGACATTTTTACCACATGTTATTTTAGCCATGGCAGTATTTTCTCATTATCATATCAACTCTGACACGTGCACTGTTGGACATAGGCCTTCCCCAATAAACGCTACCACACCCGGTCCTCCGGCCTCCGCATTCAGCAACTTTCGACTACCTTCTTCAGGTCGTCGGTCCATCTGGCGCCCCACCCTGCGCGTGTCGATCTGCGGTCTTCACTTCAGAACCCGTCTGCCCCAACGGCCCTCAGTTCTGGGACAGATGTGACCCACCCACTGCCACTTCAGCTTGCGAATCCTTTCGGCTATCATTAGTATTTTCTCAGAAAACTTAAAAGGTTTAAAATTTGCTGAGACAATTTAGAATAGGTGTAGAGAGCACTATCAAAACTTATGTTTACCAAATAAAGCTATAGTCAATTATTGTGCCCTAAACATAATAGCCATAAAAAAAACTATAGTCACCAGGAGCAAAGCAAGAAGCTAAAACCACCGTACGCACAGAGTAAGCAGAACCCAATTGTACCTGTTAGTTACTTAGTTAACCTGTTAGTACTGTTAGTTCTACAATAGAACAGAATGGACAGAAAAGTCCTAATAGTTATACTGCTTAGTATGACATATTGGAAACTGGCCTAGCATGAGGGCAAACATCGAAAAGTCCAATTTTATGACTACCTTGTTGACTTGAGTGACGATTGCATCAAGAACTTCTCCTTTGAACGGACGAAACACTATAGCCTTGTATTTCACTGGGTATACAACAAAACCTTGTCCTGGCTGGATCAAACCAGCTCCAATGCTATCTATTGTTGTAACTGCTATCACGAAACCATACCTGTTAAACATAGATGACAACTTAGGGCAGTGTATGAAAAACAAAATATGTTAAAAAAACTTCTAATCGCATCGTTAGCACGTTAGACTCTAACATCAGATTTGTGAGTTTGATTCCCACTGTGGCCAGACAAACTGTGTATTATTTAATACTAGTTTGTCCTAGATCTGATCTTGGTAATATTTGTAACAACATTTATAATATTATCTTGTCTAATTCCCATAGTACAGGAAAAAGTCCTATTTTGATTATACAAGTGTGTATGTAGGTATGTACATTAAAAAGGATTATTTACTTACTTGCCGGTGCATGTTCCTTCTACTTCTGTATACAATTTCTGTTTAACGGTGTCTAGCAACTGTGGTCCAAAGTATCTGGGGTGTAATAATATCTCGTGTTCTAAGGAAATCTGAAAATATTGTTTTGTTTACAATTTCAGTGAAAGAATAAGGTTAGCCGATCGTTACGATTTACTTACGTGATAGAACATTTTGTGGCTATACTATTAAGTTACAGACCTACTAAATCATGAGTTACAGGGCCATCTCATGCATGTAACTCAGTAATAAAATACGATATATTTTCTCATAAATATTTTATCTAAACAAAAAGCGCCGCCAACATTACTCTTGCTCGCTTCGCTACTGTTGGTTGACTTGACTTCCGTATATTCATAGTACTCTTTGGACTTGACAGCCGACCAGTGTTAGCATAAAAAAATTGTGGCACGATAAACTTTAGTCAATAGGTTCTTGGATCATTTAAATGAATTAGGTAAAAACAAAAGATAATTGTTATTACAATAATAATTATTACATGGAAAGAAACATTATCATGTTATTAGTGGTAAGAGGTTTGATTCCTTATTTTGAACGTATCTATATATATATTTCTACAGTGGCAACACAGTATTTCTAGTGATGTTCAATGGTAACTCGATGGTAACTGATATCGAATATCTGTTATAAAGTTTTGTTTTGGCTCCATATCAGACGTGAATGTACACCGCTGAACATGGAAGACCTCAAATGTTGTGTCATCAATATTAAAAATATATGTCGTAGGTTCCTGGTTCCGTCGAAAGTGTGGACTCCCAAATTGAGTTTAACACCGTTCAAAAGTTAATACGTTTACCGGCTTCAGTGACACTACATGAAATTACACTACATCATCAAGAAAAGCCTTTCGCACCGCACGCCTTTCCATCGAAGACTGTCTCGAGTATGCGCTTGCGCCAGTTATACCCGACGTTCCGTCAGCGCGTGCTCACGACGATAGCCGAACAAAGCCGAACGGCGCGACGAACACGCACTGTGCCTTCAAATCAGCTCCTATTTATCATTTCGCCGACATATATATATTTTTATGTCAACTGATTTAAAACCTGGCATTTCATGTGTTCGTTTTAGTAGAGAATATTTTGTATTTATAAATAAATTATTTTAATAACTGGATACAACAACATCAGTATCAATAGATGTAAAAAAAATTGCAAACATTAAAAATATATATTTAGGCTCAGATTCAGGTTCAATCTACATACATTTGGAATGAGGCATTAAAAAAGAAGTTTTTATACGAGTAGCTTACTGTATTATGTAGTAGGTAATCAATTAAATTTTTCTGTCACAGTTAAAATAATATGTAAACATGGAAGTAATGCATAAACAGGAATGCGCACTATTTTACCTTGTTTTACATTAAGCCCAAACTAAGTACTTACTTCGACAACCAATTTGGTATGTATAGTAGGCGCTAAAATGGGCTTACATCGTTTGGACCTCTTTCTTTCATACAAACCAACTTGCTTGGCACACCAATTCGTAATTTAATTTATTTGAAATAAGGTAAAAAAGATGATATATTTGGTCATTTACGCTACAAAGATAATATACATTAAGTAACAGATCTCAATTTGTTACAAATTGTAATAGATAACATAATATGCCAATATCGATATTACTCAACTTTAGCACGTCCATCACTATCGATTACTCAAAAATGCCAAATGAATGGCTGTCCGTATAATCAGATTGTTCTAAAAAATGGCAAAAACTTACGATTATTTATTTAAATTACTCTTGATAGGTGATTCTGGTGTAGGTAAAACATCTATTTTATTTAGATTTTCAGAAGATGCTTTCAATATATCATTTATATCAACCATCGGTGAGTACTGTCTTTGTAATCAAAGGTTATTGTGAGATAAGTTCTTTTTTTTGTACTTAATTTGTCATCAAGTAGCATTTTTTGTTTTCTTCTTCATTGTCTGTATTTTTGCTGTCTCTGAACATGACTGCGATGTTTAGGGTGCGGCGTAGTGATAATAAATGGGACCCTTATCGAATTATAGCATTGAAGAGTTCATGACATCATACACACTAATTCTAATTAATTTACTCTTGAGTTTAACAACTGGTGGTTGTTCGCAGGAATCGACTTCAAAATTCGGACAATAGACCTTGATGGGAAAAAAGTGAAGCTGCAGATATGGTAAGATATACTTTTCTTATCTTTTTTGGGGGTTTTAGTCGAATGACCTTAATATTAGGTCATTGAATATTATTTGACAGTTCCCATATTAATCACTATGTTTAGTAAAATTATGATTTGAGTTAGTTACTCTTATCTTCAGTTCAAACCGACTAGAAATTTGATCTTTAACAATGTAGTTCAAGTAGGTATTTGTTCAGTTACAATAGGCAATTCAAACTAAAAGCTTGTGGTGCACAATATTATCTCAATTTTACTCTGACTGTGACTCATACAGCAGGAAATCTCCATTGATTACAGTTTTGGAATGAGAAATCTAAACAATTATTGCTTCAAACAACTTTATCACCCTATTGATACTACTGGACATATTCCTTCCCTAATGCACTTTCATGCAAAGAATTAATGTAAATTTTAATCCTTAAAAAATTATACAAATCCAAAAAAAAAAATATTATAAATTTATAAAAATATAAATATACCAGACTCCTAATGCTTTTTTTTTCTCTATTGCATGGACCATATAAAGATGTACGTATGTATGTCATGGATCTGTTATGTCTGAGTCATTAGCTTAGTAGTTTGGGTTGTGGGTTCAATTCCCACTAGGACACATAACAGTACAATTTGGTGTTGGTTTGAGTGTTATATATGTAAATTGTACTGCCCTCATCAGATTTCTATAAAACGGAATCCTAGTGAATAATAAGTATATTTGTATTTAAACAATTACAGTGAGGTAATGCTGCCAGCCTTTTGGTCACGCTCCCAGCGGTGGGGAGCCTCGGAGCAATTTTTTACCTTTAATCTTTTTGTTCCTTTTATTATTAGTATTCTAGTTTTATTTAATCCATGTACTTTAATCATGAATGTATATTTAAAAAATAATAATTAAGGTACCTACTTACTTACATTGCTCAGTAAATGATTTCTATCTTACAGGGATACAGCAGGGCAGGAGAGGTTCCGCACGATAACAACTGCTTACTACCGCGGTTCAATGGGTATAATGCTAGTGTATGATGTAACAAATGAGAAGAGTTTCGAAAACATAAAAAATTGGATAAGAAACATTGAAGAAAATGCCAGTGCAGATGTGGAAAAGATGATACTTGGGAATAAGTGTGATTTGGATGCTAAAAGACTGGTAATACACACCAAAATTAATGAAGGTGTCTGGTGTTTAACCCAATATTTGATAGAAGCCATAATATAGGGTGAAATTAGTCTAGTGGCAAGCTCATTTAAATAGTATCTATCTACTTAAGCTAAGTAGGCTGAATTCATTTTGTTGATCCTAATTTGTCCTTTAGATTAATGAGTCATTAAACCACTAAATCTATATATTAACTGCACAATTGCAAAAACTAGTTTTTATATTTAGTCAGATTAAACTGCTTTAGATTCTTTTACATATATTTGAAAAATGTCTGAATAATTACTATTGTACATCCAATAGAGGCTGATATATGAAGACCCAAAAGTTACATAATACTTTACTCAATCATTTATCAACCAAACTCTGCATATTTATAGAATAGCACCATTAATATACTGGGATATACTTACAAAATTGAGGCAACACAGCACCCTTTGCTTTAGTTTCAGTTATTATTAGTGTTTGTTAGTTTATTTGTCTGTTTAGAACTGAAGGATTTACTTGCTTTTATTCCAGGTGTCAAAAGAGAGAGGTGAACAGTTAGCTATAGAGTACCAGATAAAATTTGTAGAAACATCAGCTAAGGATTCATTAAATGTTGAGTATGCTTTCTATACTCTGGCAAGAGACATCAAGGCCAAGATGGAGAAAAAACAGGTCTGTAGAAGCTATTTAGTAGTATAACACAGTACATCTAAAAGTAAAGTCGAGAGATATAAAATTTAAAAAGTTCCCTATTTTACCTAAGAGTTGAGTAGGTACACCTGCGATTTTATGTTCGCAGGAGATGGGGGTTTGCTTGTTTCGTCTTTTTTTCATGCATACAAATGTATGTGCGTAATAAAGCAAGCCGCGAGCGTGTGGGTCGCGATCCTGGTGGTATAGCAATATGTATTCCCTTATAATTGATACTATTAATCCAAAGTTATGATTACTTGCTGAAGAACTCTTTTAAAGTAAACATTTGCCACTAACAATTTTCAGCATTTGAATTTTATCTTAAAAGTCACGATTTAGTATTTCGAGACTTTTGGCTTGCGCCATACGAGACATAAGAATGCGTCCGCGCTACGTCGTCGCCGCCGTGAGTTTTGCATCTCTATGAGTATGGCTCATTTAGGCTCGCAATTTCTCCCGCATTTTTTTTTATTAATCTCTTTAGCAAGGTCCTATAAGTACTTACTTATGGGAATTTTGAACGCACTTCCATAGCTTGCATGTGTTTAGATGGTAAAAAAAAATTATGTTTTTCTTTTTTCTAAAATGAACTTCTTTTGTTCCATGGCTGTCTTGTCAAACACAGAAGGTAATAAAAGTGTTGTGGGTTGTTTTCTGTTGTTAGATAGTATTCTCACCTGCCTGTACCAAATATTATTTTCTTTGGTGAATTATAAATTATAATAATGCATGATACCATGCTCAGGGAAAAACGAAAACCTGATCTTGAATGAAGTTTATAATTTAACTTAGTATGGCTGGAATGTAGCTTGCTTGTGGTGTGATATATTAAGATTAAATAAGAACACAGTACTGTAAGATGATCAACAATGCGAATGCAAAAAATATTACTACGACAACAGTCCATAATATCCCCACTGCTGGGTCAGGGCTCTTCCAAAATTATGTGAGGTTTATGCCTTAATCACCACATCGTATATCGGAATATTTAGAGTTCAATGCACAGACACTGTTGCTACCCTAATTTATTCTGTAGTCCCCTTGTATGACATCCACATTATCACTGGGAGTTGTGCTATTCGGATCCGGCGGCTATCCTATACATAGAATAGCTTCCACTTAGTAAGATATAATGGTAGCAAGGCAGATGAGAACACTCCAAAAGATATTGTAGAATAGTGCTTTAGGGCGATTGCAGTTTATTTTGAGTGATAAGGCTCATTTACATTAACCGCGGGGAATCCCTGTATTCAAGGAATTTAGTAATGTAAACATTTACTATTTTCCAATAGTCCCTGAAATGCTCTGAATGCCGACTGCAACTACCAATCAAAACAATTGTTCAAAGTTCATTTATTGTGTGACTCACATAAACTGGCAATCAAACTGAGTGGTTTCATTTGAAACGTTTCATACTGAATTTAGCATACTTGCTATTATTATCAATATTAATCAGTACATCACTACATACTCGTAGTTTAAAACAAAGTCTCGGCTGCTTTTGTCTGTATGTTTAGTGTTTTCTCACAAACTACTGTATGTATGTATTTAGATTTGATTTCCATGAGATGGCTAGTAACGACTAAAGGGTAATTCTTGAAACTAGGCGGTACAGTAGATTCCCCTAGCGCATTACATTTATTTTTTTGTTAAAATAGTAGTTATCAATAAATTAAACAGATTTTTTAAAAGTAACATATCTAATAACTAAAAAGTTATAATATAAACTAAAAAAATGTAAATGAGTCACTAGTAACAGCATGTTCCATTTTTAGTGTTAGAGTTTAATAAATTTATTTTATTTACCTTTTCTTTTAAATTTAAATAGTTGCATGCTTGTTATATTTAAAATAAGCAGAAAAAATACCACATCAGTGCATGAAAATTAGATTCTTGTTTACATACAACATGTACATGGCAATAAATTCAGTGTTCCAGTAATAATGTCCATGTTATACACCCATATTGTAGATCTTTCACAGAATGGATTATTAAACGCAGTTGTAGATAATACGGTAGTGATAAGATTATGATTATGAAATGTTATGTGGGTGTTATCATGGTCTACTTATTTAATATTGGTTTGAAGTAGATTTTTAGTATTGGATTTTTTAAATCTCAAAATACATTGTTATCAAATTATAGACGAGCAGCATTAAAGCTAATATTTAAATTTCATCGTGTTTGATATTCAGGTTCCCATTCGTCAGCAGTCAAAATATTCCATTCGCAAAATGTCCCACTCATAAGTAGGGTTGGTCGAAATCATCCGATATTTGTATAATATTATCAGAATATCTGATACCTATTGATAGTAATATATCAATTTCATACTAGAAAATATGTTGTTCATATCAGATATTGTACACACTATACACTACAGGTATTTTGTTACCTGTATATGTATGTAGGCAATTAATCTAGATAAGTTAACTAGAAGAAATTTCTTTAGAAATAAGCTTAACCTTTTGTATAATTTTCTTTTCTTTGTGTTGTTCTTTGTATGTTTGTGTGTACAATTAACTATTAAATAAATAAATAGGAACTATTTATCACAATTCCAACAAAGGTGTACAAATTCTACCTGGATGAAAGAAGCAGGTACCTTATAAACTCAGGAACAGACCATTATCATCTTTGTATTGATTGTAACAGGAGGCGAGTAACCCACAAGCGCGGACGGGCGCACACCAGTTGAAGGCGAACGAGCAGCAGCGCAAACCCACGTCGTGGTTGTCTCGCTGCAGCATCCTCTGACGCGCCGCCCCCGCCGTCCCGCACCGCCGCCGCCCCCTCGCCGCTCGCCGCACCACCACTTTACGCTAAACAGTGGACCCATACGACAACAAACCATATGACCATACCCTATATTTTTTTACATACACGTTTTAAAACTTGTGCGGACACACACGGGATGAGACTTGCTTTTGTATTTTTATATCCACGATTATACTTATTTCGTCTCATAGCTAATATCAGAACAGTATTTTTGTCGTAATTACTAGTAAATTTTAATTTTGAAGTGACAATTTGTTTTTAGAATGAAGTTAAATTGGTGTTGATTTAATTGAAGAATAATGGTATAAAGGATATTATTTCAATAGAGTATTTTAGCTGTACTTTTTTCTTTTGCTATTTTAATTAAGATATATATATTTTATTTTAATGTAATATATACTATTTAATTTGAATAAAGTGCTTTTTTATACAATCTGGATTTATTTCAATAGACAAATTGTATAATTCGTCAATGAAATCAAAGTGATGTATAATTTAAATCTTTATTTTCCAACAATATATACAAAAGAGATGAACATTTTGCATCTTTAACATGGAAGAATCTATCTGTAGTTGAATAACCAAATAAATAGACTGTAAGTTAAATTCTTCAATAAAATAACAGCACTGCATTTGGTACATCCTCTACACTAGAAATTAAGTAACAACTTTAATAAATAAATGCTGTCATGTTGCTTGTATTTGCTTTGGGCTGGCCCTGAAGGATCTTTGTGCTAGATTCTTAGCTCCTACTAAGGCACTTTTTGTTGTGTAAACTAAGAGTTGTAGTAGTTTCTTTCCAGATATAACCAACATATCTTTAGAAAGTTGTGATCCTTTCCTCCAATACACAACATAGATTGGGAGTGGTGGGAGCTGGTCTGACCAGATACCATTCCTAAAAGTTTTGGCATGAGCCTCTGCTGACAACAACCCTGGAGCTAGCTGCGACTCTATAGTGTTTTTCTTGATACCTATTGGAACTGATGCTTTAGCAAAGCCAAGCTCTACTAATTTTTGTCCTATGTCAAAGGTTTCCACTGCTTTTGTCTGAAAAGAAAAATACATTGTTGACTAATAATAATAATGGGATCAACTAGGACTAAGATAGAGTATTCAGTAAATTGTAAATAAATTAAGCATGTGTTTCCTTACAAATGTTTTTAGAAACTATTAGTTAGCATTTTTAACTATATAATTAATTGAAATACCTTTTGCTGAGGCAAATGCAGTAGTACACTAGAAACAAGGTCATCTTTATCTCTAGCAATGGGCTTTAGAGTAACTTGCTGTCCTTTCGCTACACAGTCTAACCAATTAATAGCATTATTGCTTACAACTTCAACACCCCACAACTGAAACGAAAATGTTATGGAAAAATCTTGGCACCAGTGTATGTAGGTTAAACCAACAGACGTGATTTATTAGTGACATTGAGAACTAACCTTGACTGGCAGCGGCGCTTTGCTGGAATGCCATAGCGGTAAATATATTGGTGCTCGATGATTAACTAATACACGCACGGGGGAGTGCTGTATACCCGCGTAAGTCCCTCTCAGTGGTTCATGGTTCTTTATGAAGTGATCAGGAACTTTACTGGCTTTCGAAAACTTGCTAACCTAATTATAATAACAAGCTCTTAGTTATGTAATGTATGTTAAATAGAACAATCAACAAACAAAATATTTACCGGACGGATCTTATGTATAGATACAGCCAAGCCTGCCGTAGCAACAACGTAAACCGCTATCTGAAAGTAACAAGTTCAACTTAGAAAACTTAGTATAGGTACCTACTTTCGGGAACATATCAATTTTACACATACATTTACTCCACGGTAATCTTTATCCAACAAGTTCAAAACACAATCAACAAGTCCATTTCCTTTCTCAGACATTTTATGGTTTATTTGTCAGCAAACTACCATAGTTCCCGGTTTATTTAGTGTATAAACCAAAAAATATTAGTTCATCAATATTTTCAGAAACGATTCTGTTTCGTCGCTCGTATTTCGTTCGTTTTCCAGGGTCCGGTTAATTTGCAGCCTGATAATGTACAGCCCGATCATTCATGTACAGGAATGTACAGGCAATAATTCATGTACATGGCATCAAAATATCGGGTTGTACAATACGGGTTGAGCATTATTGGCTGGAAAATATCAGCTCGTGTCAACATTGTACGGCCTGGAAAACACAGCCAATAATGCTCAACCAATAATCCATGTACATGTACATGAATTATTGGCCGTACTATTTTGGCTGTGAAATTTTGGCTGGATTTTATCGGCACGGTCGTGGATTGCACAGCCAGAAATGCTCGACCCGATCATTCATGTACACTTTGCTCCTATTGGTCGAAGAGGTTCTGACAGCTTCATGCTCTGTTTACACAAATAATTATTCTGGTTGGGAGAGTTACCATAGAGTTACGGACAGTTACCATCGAAGTTCATACTTATCATGTTTAAATGCTCAATTCAGTGGTTATAATTTGGATATAATTATAAAAGTAGAGAGGCCTAAAATAGGTACTTGTTTTTTTGGATTAAATAAAGTACACCTTGACCACTAATTTACCAAAATACTTTGTAATAAATTCAACTTAAAAATGTCCTCGCAAAGTATTGGAAAAAAATAATTAAAACTTGTGCACTAATCAAATATTTAATATATTTATATATCATTAACATCACATAAATACTTTTTATGTGATGTTAATGAAATAATAATGCTTGTTTTACTTTAATTTTCAGTTTTGAGAAGATTTAATTAAACGGTTGAACTGAGCACAGTAAAAGTGACGATGTCATCAGTGCAGTGTGTACGTGCCTCCCGCTATTGTTAGAAGAAAGACAGCACTACAGCAGATACAGCTACCTACTACAACACCATCATGTCAACTTCAAATTCTTTTGGAGACATTGTCCTGTACTATATAATTTACAATTAATTGTATTGGAGACTGTGAGATAGAGTATTTTGGAGACATTGTCCTGTACAACTGTATTAGATTGTGTGCGAGAAATTATAATGTAAGTAACATAGACACTATTTACCATCAACCATGGCATTGTGCACTTCCAGGGGCAAATATGCCTTTTTAGTGAAAAAACAACACTTATGTATTATGCATGTCATATATAGGAGTAGGGTTCCATAGTTTGTATGTACAGTTATCACCAATGGAAAGGCCATTTTACATGTGTGAAGAGAAGCTGTGAATGGTCGGAATATAATAATGAGGAAAAATACAGAATCCACATAGGAGAAAAAGACAAATTGACCATTCCTTAAATGGAACATTACATGGTGTGCTATGTCCTTCTTTTACATGGGTGTTCTGATTTGGATGTTCTCATTCTTTCTCATTAGACTCAGATGATGGACCGTAAAATTCCGTGTAATGCAGAAGCACCCTAAAAGCACTTCTCACAGTGCCCGTTTGTGTGATGTCATGTCGTACACAGTGCAACGCGGCTATTGTCTGCATTTTACTTCAAATTTTGATTGTAAATCATAATGCAAGTTCTTGGTATGTTTCGACAAGTTAAAAACACTGGCAGTGTAACCTGCTTACTCATAAACATAAATAAATTTGAGTGGAATAGTCTATTGTAAAAGTTTTGTTAATTTTAATTCATTTTGTTAATGTAGGTAATTTATTATCAGTACAGAGCATAGTTCAGAACCCTCCAAGCGCAAGTCCAACTCTAAGTTGGCTACCTTTTATTTTGCAGTTTCAGAGTTGGTCCCATAATAAAAGTTGTTATGAATGATTGGTGGTCTAATAGTTTTCGGTTTGGGAACCACTAAAAAGTCAGCCTAAATAGATAACTTATTGTTTGATTTGAAAAAAAAAGATACATTTAAAGTCATTTTTCAATTCACAGATTTTAAACCAGTGCAGTCATCGAATGCAGTGCAGCATAGTCATCGAATGCAGTGCTGCAATATCTTCTCTGGCTTTCGGTGAAAAAAAGTCATGATGAAGTAAAAAACAAGGGCAAAGGTTATTGACTCTACTCTACTGATCTTAGGATCAAGGATCATACACATTATACATATATAACATTATATGTATGTATAACAAATTATAAATAAAAATAATTAACCATGCATTATGTTGTCTGATTCCTTAATTTTATATAGATTTTTGATGACAGAGGGAGTTGAATAATATCTAAGTACCAACGATCTCTATGTACTACTAGATGGAGCGTTCCAAACAATCGCTCTGTTCCATGCAAGTAGCCACAACTCTTTCATATTCACAATGAAACTTGTGCAGTTACTATGCAGAACATTTAATTATTACTAAATATTAACGCTACGGTTAAATAATGTCATATAGTTCAGGTATTTAGTTATTATGCAGTCTATTATGCACTTATTTTGCCCCCCTCGCTCTTACTGCCTTGTCTCACACCCTGTAGGGTTGGCTGGAAGAAATCTCTTTTAGAGATAAGCTCACCTTTGTACACACCATTTATTACTGTATTTAATTTTAAGATGTGCAATAAAGAATATATGTATATAATAAATATTCTTATATAAGTACCATATGAACTCATCCTTCAGGTTAAGTCTACCTTACCTTAGTTACTTTAAATAATGACTTAATCAAATTAAAACTTTAGTCCCCTATTTCACCTATTGACCTGGTCAACATCAGAGCCACAGGATAGCGCGTGTATGAACCGCACCAGAAAAACAAACATTTGATACAAACTTGAAGTTTTTATCTCAAATAGTGACTGAGATCTAGGTGCTGTTGATCTGGTCATCCTCAGACTCTCAAGATTACGCTGGTGTAAACTACACCATGAATCCAAACAATTGAGTTCAAACTAAACTATCTTTCTACCTGAAACAGTTAATGAGATCCAGGTTCTATTGTTCATCATCATTCATCATACACTTGAAATTGTCAGAGTGTGAAGTATATGCTTATATATCTATGTACCAGTATATTCGTCCCCTATTTCACCCCCTAAAGACTAAATACCAATTTTCTTGGATAAATAACTTCACAACTTTCGAAGTTACGAAAATCGGCCTTACACCGCGATTCGTACGGTAACTGGTGTTCGAATCGGTATGATTGGTAAGTATTTGTTGTGCCACAAGCTAGCTGTGAAAGTTTCAGCTGTGGAAGTTGTCATCCTACCAGAATTTCAACTTTTTGAGCACATCAGATCTCAGCCTCTAAAGTGTTTTAGGGACCCATTTCTTAACAAAGTTTAGTAATGCCAAAGATAATATATCTACTTAACTTTTAAATGTATTTTGTAGCTTTGTTTTAAATGCATGCTTCACTGCGACACAATGTTGTATGCCCACGTGGCGGGATATAGCTGAGCTCTATGACATGTAATACCTATGATCCACAATAGAGATATATTTCATTTCACACACAGCCATCTAATCCCAAACTAGGCAGAGCCTGTACTATATGGATATCAGACAAATGCATACTTATGTAGATAAATAACATCCAGACACAAGGCACTATCGCTCATCACTCAAAACATGTTTACCTGAGCGGGATTCAAACACATGATCCCATGCCTCGCAGACAGGCGTAGATATTGCGGAGCATATTAGGTATTATGTTATAGTTATGTACCTACAACTTTTGACGTTTTTTTGTTACAGTACCTACAATGTATGTTTGTGGAAATAAAAAAAGTCATTTATTTTATTTTATTTAATCTGCATTAAAAATGCTTTCATCTAAATATTCCACACCAGAAAAATCTTCGTCTATGGCTCGAGCCTTCTCCAATAGTCTGGCTGTCTTCAGATGTGTCACTACTGCTGCTGTCATTTTGAGGGTTTATGACTATTCTGACGATGTCGCTAAAGATTTATCCTGTTACGTAATATTCCATTACTATTTTCATTACATGTTGGCATGATTTTCTCCCAATCATCAACTGAAACCTTCCGAAACGCTTGTTCAGCTGCTGCCTAGAAAATAAAACAATATAAATATTTGCAAGAACTTAATTATGATTTTAAAATTAATTTAAGTCCAGTGCCCTAACATGCAGCACTGTCGGCGGGATCTGGTAGGGCTGATATTATGTACGGATAACACAAGGCAAACACAAGGGCTCATCACACAAATGTCAGCCCTGGGCGGGTTCGAACCCGCGACCCCGAACTTCGCAGGCAGATGTTCTACCGACTACGCTAAGGAGCATAATATTAATAACTTTCATCTTTATAAATTGATAAAAATAGTACGGTTTCGAGTTCTGTCAAACATCGTGTGTACACCAAAGAGAATATAAAAGGTGTAATTAGAGGTTTGTTCATTTTGAACACAATCACCACGACCACAAATAACAAATACAACAGAAATTACACGCCAACGATAATTGTTTACAAGAATTGACACTACACGTACCGACTTGACGTGTTTGACATATTTTTTTTATTAAAGATTTTACGGCTTTGGGAACGAGCCATTTGTAACCTGTCTGTAACTTCCACTATTCTACACCAGGATTGTTGCCAGTGATTAATTTTGTTAGTTCCACGTGTACGAGTACCTAATTGTCAAAAAACTTGATGGTTCAGCTGGAAGACTTCTGGCTGGCTGAACCATCATTTCTATCACTTCAAGGTGTTTAGCACTGTTGGAAACTAGTCAAATCGTTTTTGAGAGCTGTAAATGCTGTCAAACAAAATAGGTATACAGGGTTACAGGAAAAGTCGTGCTAGATCCCTTAAGGGTGTGGAGCACCCATCATTTCTGACTTATTTCACTATGAAACACCCTACCCTAAACTTAACCCTTTTCGAGATATTCGACTTTTAATTTTTTTATTGAAAATTGCTGATTTTTAGGCTACTACATTTATTTTTGTTTATTTTGTGTATCTTATTATTATTATTATTGCATTTTTACATGTGTAGTAAGATGCTTTAGGACGTCAATCATTAAAATAGTGCACAAGTTATTTGAATAGACCGTAGTAGACAAGTGAAAGAAAAGAAATAAAAAACATATTAGAAAGTTTATTTTTCTCTAAGGGATATCTAAAAAAAATATTATGGTAATTGTTCGGCAGATGTTTTTTAAAATATCTACGGTTCATCAGCTATCTAACGAGGTATAATAATGTAGGGTTTTATTCAAATGCATTCAAAAAAATTTAGTTTCATAGGCGACAGTGGAGAAGAAAATGTATACTTAGCCCTAAAAAGTAAAATAAAACAATAGGTAAGCATGAAATGCCATTTATTAAAGGTTTTCTCACAACTTTTTCTTTTTCTACAGTTCATGTTCAACATGGCCGCCTCTATTTCTAATACATTGTCGCATCCTTCTACGGAGACCGGTCTTCACTACGCCAGTGGTCAATGTGGTCCTCATTTTATTTGCTGCATCCACAATCCTTTCTCTTAAGTCTTCCACAGACGAAACTGGATTCGGCTCGCTGTACACGAGACTTTTCATGCAGCCCCACACATGAAAATCCATGGGGGTTAGGTCCGGACTTCTTGCTGGCCATGGCAATGGCCCACCTCGTCCAATCCATTTGTTTGGATAATTTGTGTCCAGCCAGTCTCTGACACTTCTCCTGAAATGGGCAGGGCAGCCATCGTGTTGGCTGTTGCTGCTGCTGCATCGTGCTGTTCAATCGGTCAGGGGTAATTTAACAAGGAAATGTTAAATTAGTGCACAAACATACCGTAAGAAAAAGGTCACATTAACATTTCAAAAATTTTTATTTGTTGCGCTTTGACCCTTATTGCTTTCCGTGAATTTTGTCTCATTTTATTGATATTTGTGGAAGTTGTGAGCTTTTAATTTTTCAGATTGAATTTGAAAATAGGCCTCCCTAATGAAGGAAGGTGGCTAAACGTATATCCATCGCAGAGCATATTGTTATATGTTCCCAGCCTGCTATCAGTTTCATTTTAACTCAAAAAACAATAAATGGCTCATTTTTGTGTATTGCTCATAATTATCTACGAACAAATCTGTATATATTTTTTTTATTATTATTAATGGGTTTGCGCTTGACCTCAAACTCACCTGATGGTAAGTGATCATGAGGCCTAAGGTGAAACGCGCTTACCCAGAAGTTGCCTATTCACTCTTTCTTTAAAAAGATCCAAATTGTACTTATCCGGAAATACCCAAGCTGGTAGGGAGTTCCATTCTTTAGCAGTTCGCATCATGAAAGAGGAAGAAAAACGCTTCGTGCGAGAGCGTGGTATGTCAACTATATAAGGATGAAGGCCCTCACCACGTCTGGTAGTCCGTTGATGGAAGGGGGATGGGGGAATCAAATCGTGTAATTACTGGGCACACTCTCCAAAGTGTAAAATGTAGAATACCGAAAGACAGGCCACACTGCGACGATGTTTAAGGCTCTGTAACTTGGTATTTACCAGAGCGTCGTCACGTATGACCTATGTGGCAACACTACGGCGAGAAGGGCTCGTTCCCAAGGCCGTAAAACCTATTAAAAAAAATGAAGTTCCTTCACAAAACACCCCGCGAGAAATACCCGCTTTTCTTAAGCCAGAGAGCGCGTTCCGTTTCATGCAAAATTCAATCAAGCTAATAAGTTTATAAAAAAATTGAAAAAAAAATCATGATTTTTTTTAGGATTTATCTGATTTAGGATTTATACATGATTTTTTGGATATATTAAAAAATCGTGATTTTTTTTCCAACCCTGGTACATGCAATCGGTTTTTAGGGTTCCATAACTCAAAAGAAAGAATCCTTATATAGGATCACTTTGTTGTTTGTCTGTCTGTCAAGATGTTTTTTCTCAGGAAAGCGTGGAGGTTTCAAGTTGAAATTAATATCAAATACTCAGGTTTGCAATCCCTTGGAGCTGTGACAAAATCAAACTTCTAAGTCAACGTAATTAAAAGATACGACCGTATATGCCGCATAATCTGACACTCTCAAGGGAATCAAAACCTTTAGGGTACTTCCCGTTGACCTAGACTAGAATCATGAAATTTGGCAAGAAACAAGGTCTCACAGACTCACAGCACAAGTAAAGGCAAAAGTCCGTAAATCATTAATTTCTAACTTTATATGTGGAATTTTTACTTGACAAACTTATCAGTATGAAAAAAACCTCAAAACTAAGTTTGTCACGTAATAATTCCACTTTACGCTTACATCTTGGTACGGAAGCCGCAGTAGAGTTTCGCCATGTCCGTCTGTTTGTCTGTCCGCGGCTTAGCTCAAAGACTATTTAGTAAGTATACATATTAATCACGCCGACAAAAAGGGTAAAATAAAATGAGAAAAAACAAAATTTTAGGGTACCTCCCCTACACGTAATGTGGGGATGATTTTTTTGTTCCTTGTCCTATCCTATGGTGTGGAGTATCGTTGGATAGGTCTTTCAAAAATATTTCGAGTGTGTAATGACCGTTTTTCAATTCAAGGCTCCGTTTTGTGAAATATTGAGCTTTAAAGTGCTAATGCTGCCAGCTAAACGATTGTTTATGGATATGTGAAAAAATTCACGGCAATAGTATATATAATGAATTTAAAAGGAAAACTATCACAGTTAAGTAGGCTTTACAAGTTAACGAGTAATAGTCGAGCAACTTATAAAATGTACTTGGTTACGTAAATATTTCATAGAAACTCCATACAAAATAACTTATATGAACTGCAAATATAAGTTTGTATTTTAAACCTGAAGAGGACTGATAGTACTGACTACGGAACCCTACATTGAACTGAACGTGAACTGACACGCACTTGTTTGTTTATTTTAACTTCACTGTTAAACCGATAAATAACGACAAGAATGCTTTCTTTCCATTTCCGAGGGAATGCATAGCCCTGAACATTTCGTTCCTTTTCGGTATCGGCGCATTCTTACCGGTACCTATCTACCTACTGACTATTATAAAAATGTAAAAAAGCCGTGTCTGTCCATTGAGGATATTCCAGAAAAAACAGTCGAGATACTGGGTACTGGGACGTAACCATGACCAAAACAATATTTTTTAGAATTTTTATCTGTTTGTTTGTGCTCGTCAACACGCTAAAAGTAGTGAACGGATTTTGATGTGATTTTCACAGTTTTGTATCTTGGGTCGAACTTAAAATCTAAGTCACATTTTATCTGATTACGGTGCAGGCCCGAAATGGGTCCTCAAACCGGCCCTGGCATTTTAGAGACGGTAGGCCCTAGGGCCTCGCAAGAGAGAAGAGCTAGGGTCACAGAGCGTTCACTCACGCGAAGCCCTCGCGAGCACAGACCCACACAAAACACCTGCCTTGGGAGAGTGAAGAGGGCCCGTCTCCCCTCGAGTCACCTCGCGTGAGGTCGCCTCTTGAGACCCTCGTGAGAGTGAGGCGGTAGTATAAAAATTGTCACAAAGCGTTCACTATCTCGAAGTCCTCGCGAGGCGAAAGTGTGATACGTTACTCCGCTTCCTCTCGCGCGCATTGTTCAATACAAAATACCATCCTCGCGAGAGTGAAGAGACCCCGTCTCGCCTCGTGTCACCTCACCATAGCTCTTGACTCTCGTGAGGCGAGAGTGGTCGGTTGCCTCGCCTCGCGTCGCGAGGCCCTCGCAAGCACTGCCTTGCGAGAGTGAAAAGGGCCGGCCTCCCCTCGTATCACTTAACGCGAGGCCACTTCGCGATGCCCTCGTGAGAGTGAGGAGGTAGCATCACACGAGGCCGCCTCGTGAGGCCCTCGTGAGAGTCAGGATATAGCATTAGATATTTTTCATTAGTCGACGCCGAGATTTGCTTTCAACTAAAAATATGTATGGCTGATGAACATTGTTCTTTCCCACCATGGCCCACTAAGTGTTTCGCTTTTTCGTTTCTACTGCCAACCTCCAAGGAGTGGAATTCTCTGCCGGCTTCTGAATTTCCCGATCAATACAATCTGGGCCTCTCGGCAAGAGTGAATAGGTATCTTTATTTAAGTCCAAACCATAGACATATCGCTAGAATGCCATACTGGCATGCTAGTTGCATGTAAACAAAGCATAAGTTTGACGTTGACATTGGCATCCAAATATCAGGCTGTACATTAACAGTCTGTACAATTACGGTCCGTGCCGATAAAACACGGCCAATAAAGCGCAGACAGTATTTTCCAACCTGATAATTGGAATCCAAGTTTGTCTTCTGATTATTGGCAGTGTTTTATCACCCCGGACCGATTTTGTACAGGCAATAATTCACAGCCAGGAATGTACGGCCTGATAATTCATGTACAATGTACATGAATTATCAGGCCGTACAAAATTGGGCTGTACAATATCAGGCTGTGAAATATCGGGTTGGAAATTATTGTCTCCCGTTTTCCAAACTGAATTTGACATTGACATTTATTCTACGATGTTGCAAAATGCAAAAATCCGTATATTTTCGAGTTGCTGTCGTACTCTTCATTGGCGTTGGCTTAAGCGAGACAGATAATTTGGCGTTAGACAATTTCTGTAACTGTCTGTGAACGCGTCTATAAAAATAGTTCTTGTGGAATCACAAAATCTTCGTTTAGCGTAGTGTTGCCGAACATTACTATCGATAGTTGACTTCGAAATCAGTTACTATATCGACAGGGCTATAGGAAGTATCGACCAGTGTCAATAGCGCGAAATGTTATCGATACTCATAATGAGCGATTATGATTCTTAAAAAATAAGTTCTAAATACTTTGTATCAACAAATGTCAAAGTACGCGAAAGTTTTTACAAAAGCACGTAGAGCCAGGCTTTTAGAATTGGTTTTAAAATAATCTGCCGAATTAACTTGATGCTGTTCTTGAAGAATTCCTAGACATAGACATACTTTATTGAAAACTTCCGTTACAGGTCAAATAAAAATTACAAACAAGTTAAATGAAATCAAATTATAAAGCAAATTAAACACAATTAAATATAAAAACATAACATAAATATAAAAATGTCAAATAAAATTCTTAAAACTAAATAAACTAAGTTAATGCGTTCTGCTCTTATGGTAAGAGACTGTGCGCCTGGCTTGTCGATCAGGCATTTTATTCCTATGAAGAGTTCTTACTCTTCATAGGAATAAAATGCCTGCTCGACAAGCCAGGCGCACAGCCTCTTTTTAAAAATAGGTAGGCTCGGAGAGCTGGTGACCTCAGTGGGAATCAGACCTATCTAGATTGACATTAAGGTTGAGATCAATGCAACTACATCTATAAGCAACTATAATTAAGTACCTATTGGAAACTATATTCGACATACAATATTTTATCAATAGCATTATGATACCGATACACATGCTATTTTCAAGCAAATGCTACCTAGCATGTGTATATAAAACACTGTAAGAACTAATCATAAAGCATAAATGAGTTCTCGCTCGGCCGCCAATACGTATGGTTGTGTCCTTGTCGTAATAGTACGCGCGCCAGCGCATTTAGTGCAAATATGTCGGGCGACGGCAAGATTATTGTTATCAATGAGTTCTTGACGTTTGTTCAAAATAAAATTGAAGTTTTGGATGAGTTAAGCATCGTCCAAATATGTGCTTCTCATTTTTCGGAGGTTGAAATTGAAGCTGGCAAAGACTTGGCTTATTCGCATATTCCGGACGGCGCGCGGAAAACGTCTAGAAAAGGAGAGGACAAAAGCAAGAAAAACGTGAAGGATGTAATTAAACTTTTCAAGGAATCCGAGCCCGAGAAGCAGCCGCTTTTCGTCGCGAGAGATTTAAATAGTCTTCCACCTGTAACGTTCGACCATATCGACGTGTCGAGATTATTGAAGGACTTAACGCATTTAAGATCAGAACTACAAAATTTGCGAACGGACTCCGTTTCAAAATCTGAGATGTCGAGTTTACGTGACGAGCTGAAGCAATTGCGACCCTGCATCAACTCTAATAGAATTGACAAAGGCGTATCGCCCGCGCAGAGAGAACATAAACAAATGACAAGTAGCGAATTGGATAATACGCAAATATTCACACAAACACAGCGTGTAGGTGAGCCCGCTGGGCCGACCGGCAGACACAAACCGGTTGGCATTACCTCGGACTTGAGCAGGGCGGCCGGCGGTGCCGTCGGTGGGGATGGCGAGCGATCACATGTGCCTTCCTATCGAGACATCGCTTTGACTATGAATCCGCGTTCAAATTGCAACCTTAATGACCCTAGCATTGGGCACTATAATGATGGATTTAAGAAAGTGGAATATAAAAAGCGTAAACAACGTAATCAGCGCGGGACTTTAGAAAAATGTGAACGACTACAAATAGCAGAGACCTCTTGCTATGTTTATGTATCAAGGTTATCGAAAACCGTCAAGGAAAACGATCTTATGGACCACATTAAGGAAATGGGAGAAGAGTGTATTGGTGTCGAACTCCTACAACAATATCATTCCACAGCATTTAACTCGTTTAAGATAAATGTATTGAGTCATAAGGTGGATACATTTTTAAACAGTAATTTTTGGCCGGTGGGATTGGTGTACCGTCGGTATAAAGAGCGTGCCACACACTTCGCCTTTGTAAAAAATACCACGTAAGTGCGCTTTGTAAGACGGCAGATGTTATTGCTCTACAGGAAACCTGGCTACTCCAACACGACCTAAATTTCGTGAATGAAATTGACCAGAATTTTGGTGCCTTCTCCAAATCCTCGGTCGACTCGTCTGCAGGGATACTGCGGGGACGTCCCTATGGGGGTGTTTCTATCATGTGGCGTAAATCGAAATGTTCTAATGTAACTATTGTGCACTGTGAGAGTGATAGATTGGCTGGCATCCGAATTGAATTCGGCGGCCGTCAATTTCTAGTCTTCTGTGTCTATATGCCGGTGGATGAGGAAGACAATTTACCGGAGTTCACGGACATCTTAGCCAGCATGAGTGCCATCATTGATGAAAATGGGGTGGAAGCAGTCTACATGCTCGGGGACTTCAACGCACACCCTGGGTCCAGGTTTGGTGAGGAGTTGATGTCATTCTGTGAAGACCAAGTGTGGGTATGTGCTGATGTCGATATTGAGGGTATCGACTCAGGTACATACACGTACATAAGTGAGGCGCACGGTACACAAAGGTGGTTGGATCACTGTCTGGTCACCAGAGCTGCCCGTGATACAATAGTGTCTGTAAGTGTTAAGTGTAGTGTCAATTGGTCTGATCATTTTCCGCTATTTATAAAGTGTAACATTCAGGGTGTTTCCACTAAGAATGTGGTAGATACCACGTATAACGGCTCTGCAAGGATAGTCTGGGGTCAAAGGGATATAAACCAAATTAATTCCTACGCAGAATTGTGTAACGAAAGACTGTCAAAATTAAAAGACGCTAGTCAATGCAAATGCTGTGATAAAATAGTATGTGATAATAAGAATATTTTAAATTTTATAGATGTTTTTTACAGTGATATTATTCTAAGTTTACAATCTGCATCCATTGACAGTGTAGCGACGCCTCGCTCTGGTGCGTGTAAACGGAAGAGGGCTCAGGTCGCCGGGTGGAACTTTCATGTCAGGGCAAGCCACGAGGAGGCCAGGTTGTATTTTAAATGTTGGTCAGAAGGAGGCAGACCCACCTGTGGGTACCTATATAATAAAATGTGTGAAACTCATAGGAACTTTAAAAGCAAGCTGAAGTGGTGCCAGAACAACGAGGACTCCATTAAAATGAATATACTAGCGGTACATAGAGCGAACAAAAATTTTATAAATTTCTGGAAGTCTACTAAAAGTCTAAATTACAAACAAGGTCTTCCAGCTAGTGTAAATAATGTACATGAACCGACATATATTGCGGACATGTTCGCGCACTACTTCAAGGCAGATCCTCTGGGCGTGGAGGACGCGATCTACAGTGAGCCGCGTCGGACCAGTGAGACTAGGCAGTACACGCCGAGTGACATAGCCAAAGTTGTAAGAGACATGAAGCGCGGGAAGTCCCCTGGTCATGACAGCCTCAGTGTGGAACACGTTCTCTACGCAGGGGATGAGATTTACCGAGTGTTGGCAATACTGTACAACCTATGTATTAGGCATAGTTATCTCCCTAGTGCTTTAATGAGAACTGTGGTGGTTCCTGTAGTTAAGAATAAGACCGGTGACCTGTCGAGCCTTACTAACTATCGACCTATTTCATTGGGAACTATTACGGGCAAAATTCTCGAGAAGCTGACGCAGCCTGAACTGATGAAAAATGTTAAAATTAGTGACGCACAGTTTGGTTTTCGTCCAGGACTCTCGACTGACTCCGCGATCTTGTGCCTTAAGAACACGGTCAATTATTACGTTGATAGAGACACGTCCGTTTACGCATGTTTTCTGGACCTCGGTCGCGCTTTCGATCTTGTCAACTATAACATACTATGGACTAAAATGCATAAAGCGAATGTATCCGGCGATATCGTGAGTTTAGTCAGATTCTGGTACGAGAACCAAACTAACAACGTGAGATGGGGCGACGCACTGTCTAGTGATTATAGACTAGAGTGTGGCGTACGCCAAGGCGGGCTTACCTCTCCGGACCTTTTCAACCTGTATGTTAATGACCTTATCGAGGAGCTGAGGAGCACTGGAATTGGTTGTCATATTGATGGAATTTGTTTTAACAATTTAAGTTATGCAGACGATATGGTGCTCCTCTGCCCCTCGATAAGTGGTATAAGAAAACTTCTCTCCGTTTGTGAGAATTTTGCTTCAAAACACGGAATGAAATATAACAGTGCAAAAACCGAACTGTTGGTTTTTAGGTCAGGTAAAGGTCCGGAGAGAATACCCTTAGTATACTTGAATGGTTCATCGGTTCGGATTGTAAAGCAGTTCAGGTATTTGGGACATATCTTAACCGACAACATGTCTGACGATGCAGACATAGAACGAGAACGCAGGGCCCTGGCGGTGCGGTGCAATATGCTCGCTCGCAGATTTGCGAAGTGCTCTAGGGATGTTAAGATCACATTATTTAAGGCCTATTGTCAGTGTTTCTACACCTGTCAATTATGGACCAACTACACAAGACGGTCCTACAACATCCTTAGAGTGCAATATAACGACGCGTTTCGTATTTTATTGAAATTGCCGAGATACTGCAGCGCCTCGGGCATGTTCGCCAACGCCAGGGTACCTGACTACTTTGCGTTGCTCCGAAATAGAGTGGCGGCTTTTTGGGGAAGGACACGCGACTCTAGAAACGAATTGGTGAAAGTTCTCAATGTAAATATACACAAAAATAGGTTTTGTTTGCATTGGCTTTACACGCATCAGAGCGCCAACAAAAAGTAGACGTAGAATATTTTATTCTTATGAGTATTATTGCTATTGCATAAATTTATTAATTTTAATTTTTGTAATTTTATTTTATAATAATTGTTTGTATTTTGTATTTTATGGGACCTATGTTTCCCGAAATAAAGGCATTATTATTATTATTATTATAAAAATCAACCAGCTATGTTGATTTTCAAGCATGTCTTTGTAAGAATATAAATAATAAATAAAAACTGCATTAATTAGCATGTGTATTGGATTATTTAATGTGAGCATGCGTTTTAAAGAGTATGATTATAATGTATGCTAGTTTCAAGCAAATGTAACATGTAAATTTTGAGCAAGTTTAGCTTGACCAAGCATGCTTTTAATAAGCAAGTATGGTACCCTTATAATGGCAGCACGTTACTTAAGCTCTGATTTGTAGAGGTATAAATACAAATCAACGTGCAAGTTACGTGCAGCCAACTATATTATCAACACGTGTCAACACTATCGATAGTAACTGCTAAGTATCAATATTATTTTATACGATAACAATTGTTCAACTATCGATAATCTATCGATCAGCCGCACTAGTTCCATCCCATCCCGTTCCACGTCACGTCAATTGACATGACAGCTGTGTGATTTGATTATATTTTATAACTAAAGTGAGTTTGATTTAGTTGTTTCTAAAAAGCTAATAGAATTGCAAAATGATTACCGTTCTAAACACTATCGATACGGGCCATGAAGACATGATACACGATGCGGAATTAGACTACTATGGACTGAGACTGGCAACCTGTTCCTCCGATAATTCAGTAAAAATTTACGACATCAAGAGCGGAACACAAACTCTAGCCGCCGATTTGAAAGGCCATTTCGGCCCTGTGTGGCAAGTAGCATGGGCACATCCTAAGTTCGGTAACTTGCTAGCGTCATGCTCATACGACAGAAAAGTTATTATTTGGAAAGAAGCAGGGGAATGGACGAAACTGTACGAGTACTCTGGGCATGAGAGCTCTGTGAACTCAGTGGCGTGGGCACCGGCGGAGTATGGGTTGATTCTGGCTTGCTGCAGCTCTGACGGCTCCGTTTCCACCATCACATACGCTCACGATGGTGGCAACTGGGATGTGAAGAAGATACCAGGTGCCCATGCTATTGGTGTGAATTCTATAAGCTGGTGTCCAGCCATATCTGCGGATTTAAATGCTGACCCTCTTAGCAACAAGGAGGCTCCGAAGAGGATAGTGTCAGGTGGCTGTGATAACTTGATAAAGGTATGCAAATTTATGTTGTGTTTTATTCTCATTAGAATACACATATTACTAACTTATACTTGTTTTAGATATGGAGAGAACAAGGTGATCAATGGGTAGAAGAGAATCGTCTAGAAATGCACATGGATTGGGTGAGAGATGTTGCCTGGGCTCCATCCTTTGGTCTACAGCGCTCAATGATTGCCAGCTGTTCTCAAGACAAACGCGTCGTCATCTGGACTAGTGATGATAATGTATCATGGACTCCAACAATACTGAACACCTTTGATGATGTTGTATGGAGTGTAAGCTGGTCTCTAACAGGCAATATCCTGGCAGTATCCGGTGGAGATAACAAAGTCAGCCTCTGGAGGGAAGGTACTGATGGCCAATGGTTATGCATTAGTGAGGTAGCCAAAGGACTAGGGCAGACCCCCAACGATGAAAGAAGTACACTTTGAGTTCACTACTAATAATTTCGTTTTAATTTTCTAATAGTTAAATAATAATCTGTTGCAAATATAAAAAAAAATTAAATTGAATAAAGCCCCTAAAAATTAAAAAAAATGTGTTGCAATGATTCAGTAAATTAAAAAAAATTGAAAAATATTTCAAATTTATTATTAAGACTAAAACCTTACAGAGTAACAGTATCACATATTTACATTCACTATATAATTATAATAATGGAACTGCATAGCCCAAGTGCCCAGTGGGATATCTTGCCTGTTATCTGTCCATTGTAGATATTGAAAAGGGCACTATGGCTTAAATTAAGTTGATGATATTTTGTTAGATGAATATCTAGCAAAATGTAGCACAAATAACTAGAGGCCTATGCTGTACATTTAAAATCTTATATGCAGCAGTTACATTGGGTTTGCTTAATTGTTGTATGAGATTTCACAAGTTAGCAATAATTGATTTACGGAACATTCCTCTACTATCACATATTAGTCAGGTTGAAGTCTATCAGCTCCAGTAACAGCGGCATCTTGTAATATTGCGCAATGGTCTTGAAGGTGGCGAGCTGCGAGCGTACTTCGTTCGCCGGGACCATCAGCGCGAACTCTCCGGCGCACTCGCACACCATTGACAGGTTCTCCCGTTTCACCTGGGTAATTAATAAAGTGTTAAAGAATGATCAAGTACTTAAAATGTCAAACTGCAAGCGGTTGATCTTGTTAGCTATAAGATGGAAATTGGTTGTATGTAGTAAAAAATGAGTTTCTTACATCACCACTTCAAGGATAACATGTTAGGACTATGATTCTTATCGTATTTTATCTTCTTAGGGGGCTAGGTAGACATGGCGACACTTACCCCCTGTCCACCAACGATGCCCCAAGCTGATTTGGTGGACTTCACATATGCTTTAGAATATTTTCTTCGGCATATGCAGGTTTCCTTACGATGTTTTCCTTCACCAAAAAGTCTGTAGTATTATAAATAAACTATACTTGAGTTTCGAGTAACTCATTGCTACGGGCGGGGAATGTACCCACGACCTTATAACGTGAAGTGAGTGCACAACCAACTAGGCTATCTCGGCTCTTAGGACTATCATTGATACATTAATAATTTGAGTAGGTAAATAACAATCGATGGGTATTTTACTATAAAAAAAAAAATCATCAATGTATCGTCATCCACTGCTATACATAGATCGTACATAGGCATTGCCCGGTCCTCCGCCCTCATACCAACAGAAGCTAAAACCCGCACATTGGCAGACTGGTGGCTACAAACCTGGTGACATCGGGTGCACACGAGGTCCTGGAGCGTGAAGGTCATCGCGCGCCGGTTCATGGTCTCGATCAGGCGCCACTCCAGCTCTTGGTTATCGTACGCGGTGCCGCAAGTTGGGCACACGCACACCGGACTGAAATATTGAGCATTCATTGGGTTTCGCCCTCGAAAAGGAAGGAGATATTAATTACTCTATATTGCAGAATAAAAATACTACTTACTTTATAAATGAGTGAGGTATGATATCTATCATGGTCTTTCAGAAATAGGTGAAAAAAACATCCCTCAGTGTAAGAAGATTTTTCAACTCATTTCGTTATAAATGTGGAATATACCCATTCTAAAAATATATTTTTTAAGATGATTGTTGATTTTCTATTTACTTGGAGTTATAAGGACAACTCAAACAGAAGTCATGAACTGAAACTTAAAATTAATAAAGTTTTGTACTTCACTGAATACACAGATGCTCCCAGAATTGTTATGTTGCAGGTTGTACTCGCGTAATTTTTTTCTTTAGTCTAACTTTATCCTTTACCTATTAACACACTAGACTCACACGTCATTGTGGGTAGCACGGCGCGTGTCGCGGCACAGGTCGAGGTCGCGGCAGTGGTTGCACACCTTGCAGATGACCTCAGAGAGCACGCAACTGGTGCACGGGTCGCGCCACTCCGCGCGGCTACTGAACTCGCCAACGCCGATCAAACGCAGCAGGTTGCGGCGGAGCAGAGTTACCTTGACACACAGATATGGAAGTCAACTATTGAAATGTAAAATTCGATGGAAGAAGACTTTCCGTTTTGATTTAGAATAATAATATATAACTTACCGGTAACGTACAAGAAAAGATTACAAACGTAGCAGTTATCTTGCGGACACAACAGGCTACAATAGTGTATGTCGTACACAACTACACAATGTTCGGGTACCGTATTTTTTTTCCTGAAAATGACGATTTTGCAGGCATTTATATAATTTCGCCATCATTGGCGCCAATTTTACATGTGTATTCGAGTTATTGTAAGTGTACAGTCGAAAAGACGCTATATCAGATAAGGCGCTATATCAGTTTTGACAGATCCGTAAATAACATCATAATTTTAACATAACGCAACCTCAAGTTATATTCCCTGATACATAAACTAAATGAAGAGATAGAGGAAATGATATCAATTATAGAATGTTATCTCAAGTAGGACTTTACCATGGACTGCCGCCAATCACCGTGTTGTCATTTCACCGCACTGCGCCAGAAGCTGTTTCATCACCTACCTCCTCGTCCAGCCCCTCGTGCAGAGACAGCACCTTGCAGAGCGCGTTGACGAACAGCAGCGCGGGCGTGGCGTCGCCCAGCGCGTCCGCCCGGAGGCCGGGCTGCGGCGCGATGTCGCCCGCGCGCAGACACGGCATCCGAGAGTGGATTTTTTCCGTTATTCTATACATAAACAGCTTTATAATATCCGTTGGAAAATAATATGAAAGCACTTTGGTAAAAACAATGTTGTATCCTACTAGTTTTCGCCACGATATTGCGCATGGCTAGTGGGCTTTGCCGTGACGTGGGTCTTACATATTTTATTATTAACTTGGTATAAATATTGGGCCCGGAAATTGACAGCACCAAAATTATTTCTATCTGTCATAAAATAATTATTTATTTAAGCTATATAGCATACAGTAGCACAACAGGCGAACTTTCTGCCAAAGGCATTCTCTACCAGTGAACCTTGGGTCATGCTGAAAGTTTGTGTGGTGTACAATTTCAGTGTTTGTGTTCTTTTATCTTATGTGTTCCAAGTGGTGAACACATAAGATAGATATTATTATGCAGATAAGATACGGACATTAAAATAGTGGAAGATAAACTAGAAACAGAAGTATTCGTGCAGGTATTTTGCTTTAGAATAGAATACAATATGAATCTTTTTTAGGGTGTTATCCGTCACAGAATAAGTAGTACAGTCAGTGCGCTACGACAACCTGTGTGAACAATAAACAGGAACAAAATTACGGTTACACTATAGTCTGGCTATTTTGTATTTCTACTCGGTGAGCTAGATGTGGCTATCATTTTTACACATTGTGGATTCCTAATGCTATATTTAATTAAGAGACACAATTTTTTTGAAGTAATTTTCTCCACAATATCCAATTTAAATTGCTGTGAAATATTAAGTGTTCCTGTCAGTATGTGCCACTCACTGGAACAGTTTTTGCGAGATCTCGCCGCGCAGCAGCGCGGGCAGACGCTGAGACTCTGAGCTGGCGGCGCTCAAGAAGCCCGCCACCGCCGCCATGAACTGCTCGCGGACCGCGCTCGGCAGGAAGTTGGCCAGGTTCCAGTTCATCGATATTGTACCCTGTCGTCATTACAAGCACGCTAGAGTAATCCCACCACAAGTGCACATCGACTTATTGATACATCGATGGTAGTATCACTAGTTTTTAGTACCTAATCTTCAGTATAGGTAGAATTTACTTTAACGTAATTTTTTTTACCTAAAGACAGAATGCTAGGGCAATGTCTCTTACAAAAATTTGTGACGGAGCCACCATACAACTGGCCATACCCTGGTGGTAGGATAAAGTAGGTAGGATACTACTATACTGATGACCTAGGGTATGGCGCTTAACTATCTATGGATACTGTTTATCTATTTGTTGCAATAACAGACGCAAGATTACAATAACTTCCTTCACTCATGTTTTTGTTCGAAAGTGACATTATAATAACCATTGATATGTGACTGGAGATATAATTCCAATTCACAATGAAAATCAATGGCCACACACTTACGCGCAATGAGACAAGCTTACCTTGCCTTTTTCTCAGAACGTTTGTTGTGATTAGCTGAATCTACCAATATCGTTTTTGCGCATTTTTCACGTTTTCGGACAATGTGAATCCAGCTCCAGCTTTATTGATTATGAAACGTCTAGTAATTGATTTATTTACCTCGTCTTCAGAATTGTCCTCGCATTCCGTCGGCAGTTGCGATGAGCCGACTTCTATCAAGCCCTGTGGCAGTTTGCCCTATGGACAAAGTACAACTCAGAGCTAAAAAAAATTTATAAGCAAAGACATATATACAACAAAATAATCTGATTTATTTTTTATTTACTATAGGAACCCGGTCCTGTATTTGTTGCTCTCATAATTTCTTCAGACTGTACTGGTTAAAATTTATTTACTTACAGCAAAGTGCGGTCGTACACAACGTGCGGTTGCCGATTTTTTCAATAAAATAAATGGAAATAATTAATAAATTGAATAAAAAGTTGAAATATTTCGGAAAATACAAAAGTACCCCTGATATTTTTTATAATTTTTCCATCATTGGAAAGCAATCCCACACATATCTTTAAAAATTCAGCTACAAATATCGATCGCTCCACTAGATTTTCAGTTATCAAAAAAACAAAAAGTTTATGATATTTTCATAATTTTATCTTAATTATAAAGTTTCAGCTTAATCGGTTCGGTAGTTTTTGAGTTAGTTATCTGGGGTACAGACAAACAAAAAAGGCCCTAGAACATCTCATCTGATCTGGGGTCAAAGTCAAAATCATTTACTGCACATGAGTACACGTATACACGTTGTATGTAACATACACGTTGTTACATTTATACACGTCAATTTTATGGCGTCTACCGCTTCCTTGGTGTTAGCGCTGTGAAGAAGCGGCCCAACAAACTGCAAGCAAGACATCTTTTAAAATCTAGTTTGTATATAACAAATTGTGCGAAGCTGAAGCAGGATATATAGTACCAGGCATCTTTGTCACTCAAATAATCGTCAAATTTTTCACAAAAGTTGTTTTCTGGTTGCGATTCTTGAACTTTCTGTAGTTAGTTATATTTAATTTTTCCTCTGGTAGTTTGTTGTAGAAGCGTGTACATTGGTAGGGCGATTACCACCAACTATTTATTAGCTACCTGTATGCCGGCGTGGTTGGCCTCGTCCAGCCACAGCAAGTACGACCAGCACTGCTTGTAGCGGATGTCGATGCCGTGGAACAGCTCCTTGTTGCGGATGCTCTGCACCACGAACTCCACGTATCCTGAGAGAAATCCAACGAGTTTAATTAAAACTGTATTATATTCTGAGCGTGTGTGGTGCTCAAATACCAATATTTTATTTTCTAATACTCGTTTCATCACAAGCGACAACAAATAGTTTTTTTTTTAAATGTACATCATCATCATCATCAGCGTAAATACGTCCACTGCTAGACAGGCCTCCCCAATAGAATACCACTTTTGGTAAGTTATCCATTGGGGGATTTGCCATAATCACCACGCTTGGCGGGCGGATTGGTGATCGCAGTAATGTAACATACAGACGCAGGAGAACGCTGCTGCCCGTCCCTGGTGCAATCTCTTAGTCGCCTTGACGACACCCACGGGAAAGATAGGGGTGGCCCTATTCTAAGCCGGGAACCACACGGCAAATATAAATATACACACACTTGTCTTATTAAAAACTAGGTTTCTACTGTGCTAAGGAATTAAAGAAGGATAGGACAATTCACAAATATAACATCCAGGCCAGGTTCAACTTGTACAGAGTTGCCTGTCCCCGGTGGGATTAATCCAACCCACAACCTCTGGCGCTCTACTCCCATGACCAAGCCACTACGCCAACGAGGCGGTCAATGCAACAGAGAATCGAAAGGATTACCGATTCCGTCCATAACGGAGCTCTTCTTGGTGGCCAGCAATAGTCTAGTAAAGTCAGCGAAGACTATAGCAGCGCCCAGCCGCTTGAACTCTGCCACCAGCATTAGGAACAGCTTCTTCATCAGGTTGTACAGGGTGCGGCGCAGCGCAGGGTCGTACAGTAGCGAGGTGGGCGTCTTGAGCCATCTGCATTGAGAAGGAAAAACTCATGTCTGATTGATAATAATAATACAGATACTGGGCTCGATTCTGAAGGCACAATGTTAAAATTTGACAGCACTAAAACTGTTGCTATCCTTGTCAAACAGTACTATGAGGATAAAGACGAAACCAATTTTAGCGCTGTCAAATTTTAAATGTGTGCCTTCAGAATCGGGCCCACTTACAGATTAAGTATAAGCAAAGATAATATATACTAGAGTGTAAAAGAGATTCGAATTTCGAACACCACCTTTTGGCGATAAACTGGGCGATGGTACGTTCAGAAACTGATTTTGGCCAAGCGATTTAACACATTTGAATGTTATTTATTGAAATTTAAGTTTATAAATAGTACTATTGTCTTTTTAAAGACGGAATATTTAAAATATTTATAAATTATCTAGCATTAATATCGCTTACTTAAAAATATCATGTTTACTTGGTTTTATAAAAATGTCAAGCAGTACAGCTTCAGAACGCAACATTTAAATAAAAAATAAACTGGTAGAGGTGAAAAATTTTATGTTTCACACGAGAGCAAATTTTTTTATGTCTCGTGCATTTAAATCACTCACTGTGCTCAGCAGTCTATTATTAGAATCACTCGCTACGCTTGTGATTTAATTCTAGACTCCTTCGCTAGTTCGTGATTTGAAGTCGGCACTCGCATCAAAAAATAACTTTGCTCACTTGTTGAACAATTAACTATTTGTACACCTGTATAAAGAAGGCGATACCAAGGCAATAATGTGTAAATCATCTAATTAAATTAAATATTATTCTTCATTGCGCACTAATACACATTACAATTTATAATAATGTAATGTAGAAGGATGACGCTAGTGTACAATGGCGGTATTTGCAGCCCTCGGATTGTTGCACATGGCAATACAAAGGTTTTGCAGGTCACCTGCATCCAGCAGCGGGAGGAGATCTGAACGTCAGTGTCTTAGCGTACAGTACACACTGATGATAAGTGCGTAACGATAGAACTAACACAGTAACAATATAACGCATACAATGACATGTAAGCGATTAAGAGGAGTGGGGCGTGCCGTCGTGAACTGTACGATATACACGAGTTTTTAGCTAGTCCTTATCGCGGTATAAAATTAATGGTTACCTGTAGAAGTGCGATATCTGGAAGTCCGCGAACACGTTCTTGTACTGCGTGACGTCACGCAGCCACGCCGCCACCATCGTCCGCAGCACCTTGAACGCGGCGCTGCACTGCGCAGTCTCGTCGTAGTTGACCGACGCGTTCGCTCCTGTACGAACATTACACACTAAGTTGGAATCTAAGACACTGCAAAAGCATAGACTCGACAGCCTCCAACACAAGCCGTAAGCTGGTACGGCTCGTTCGACTTAGAAATGTCTGCCTACACGAGTAGCGCACTCTAGTGGGCAAAAACTAGCTCGACTGATCAGAGTGCAAAAAAAAGATACGAATTCACATTTCAGTCGATGAGTAGCACAATAAAATGTAATTGTAGATGAAACTTTAAGATATGTTAGGCCCAGAACGCACGGCACCTGCAACGAAAGTAGGAAATCGTTTCTACAATATTTTTTGCAATAATACACTGACTATGAATCGTAACTTTAAATTCTTACTGTGTGTAATGCATGGGTTTTGGTTAACTGGAATCTTTTCAGAAAAAAATACTAATACACTATAGAATCGCTATGTTCAATATTAGCCCCGGTTCTAGGCCACACACTGTATATCGGTGTAAGATGCACAAACTCCGATATACGCCTATTTTATAGCTCAGGGCTGCATATTTGTCCAGTCGTCTGCGTGTAGCGACCTGTGGTGTTGATGGCCAGCTGTATGTCGCGGTGCTGGAAGGCGGTGGCGGCGCTGGTGCCCTCGGCCAGCAGCACGAGGTGCGCCTGCAGCAGCGCGCACACGGCCAGCGCGCCCGCCTCCAGCTCCACGCACACGCTGCCGTACGCGCCGCCGGCGCTGTGCGAGCACCCGCACATCTCGTCCACCTCGCTCACCAGTCTGCGCAAAACATCGACCTCATCGGTGAGTCGGCTCTCCTGCGCATGGCAGGAAGTGTCAATGTTTCAAAAGTCAAATAACAATAGAAAACTACATGCAGAGATGTAAATTTACAATTTTAAATGATTATTTTAGTAAAACCCCCGACATGACAAACATTACACAAAAAAAAAATCAGACATACACAAGCCGTCTCCCCTCTAAATGTCGTGTTGCCGGTTACATAATAACCTGCATACTTGGTGTACTTGTATATCCTATATGAAACTCGATAATATCATTCAGGCAGCGGTCTTTTTTAAGTTTCTTAATAAGCTGGTGGTATACCTAATGGATTGTAAAACTGCCACTAGTTTTACATTCCACTACACCTCATACCATGAAGCAAAATAATTTTTCGTAGCTCAAAGTTTCACCTCAAAGTGTTCTCCTTCATGATTGACACTTAAATAATAGGTTATTAAATGAGATAAGTAGATAACAGATGCACATTTTAAAATCATTTGTTATCTAATTGGTGTGAATGTCTGAGATATTTATTTATTTAATTTAATTTAATAACCAATTAGTGTTAATCATGAAGGTAAACCCTTTGAGGTGAAACTATAAGCTACGAAAAATTATTTTGCTTCATGGTATAAGGTATAGGTATACGGGAAGGCTTAACTACGCTGAGTTGACAATGAAGCTGTGACCTGTTGTCGTCGGTCTCCCGGCCGCCGAGATCCGGCCGCTCGAGGTTGGAGCACCACAGCACGAAGTTGTGCTTGACGAGGTGTCGCGCGTAGAACAGGTCCGCGCCGAACAGCGTGGGGTCCGCCGGCATGTTGCCCAGCGGCACGTGGAAGTATCTGCCGGTGCAGATAATCACTTATATTACATATAGACATATACATACACATGTCTAATCCCAAACTACGATTTTCTCCTGTGATATGGGAATTCAATCATTGGAAAATTCACAAACATAACTGAGACGAGTTGAATAAATAAAGCAAACCCCCCGCTTCCCGCACTCCGCGCTGTGGCGCAGAGATAGTATCGCAGACGCATTGGCAATACTTGTGTTTTATTACAATTCCACTTACTCCTGTTACAACTGGAGGTGGGAGACCGCACAAGAGTGTTTGTGTGTTTATTTGTCTGTTTCTTTCACGGCTCGGCTATTACACTGGTCACCATAACTTTTTTATTAGTATACATAACATCATATATATGAACATTGAACATAGACTCATGTTTACCTCTGGAACAATGGTTCCCTTGATAAATAAAAAACTTGCTCCACGCAGGCGAAGCCGCGGGCGTTTGCTAGTTTGTAATGAGAGAAATTCAAATCAATTACTCTTTATTGCACGAGAGGAATACACAGATACAATAATAAAGTAGCTCACACATGTACATCTAGGCGGTCTTATCGCTAAAAGTGATTTCTTCCAGACCACCAGAAGTTAGTAGGGAATCAAGAAAGTATACACAGCAAAGAGCGCAGACAAATCGATACTTCCAATGAACACCACGCCAACTTAAATTTGGGTCAATTTTGTTTTTATTAAAATCTAGTCATCATATTTAATTATTATGCTCCCTGAATTTTAAGAATTTTAGACTCGATTTTCATAAAAATAAAATTGACCCAAATTTAAGTTGGCGTAGTGTTCATGGGAGGTATCGAAATATATGTTGGTCCCGCCCGAGTATAACGTACGCCAAGATGTTACCTGCACTGCTCTATGGTGAGCTGCAGCACGGCGTCCAGGTTGAGGTAGTGCCGCACGAGGGCCCGCGCGCCCGCGCGCTGCCACTCCAGCGAGCTGTACAGCGCCTCCGCGTCGCGCACGTGCAGCGGCACCAGGGGGAACTCAGACAGACCTGCGGCCGCGCACGTAGACAGTTTAAAAACCATTCTTTTTCACCCACAGACTTTGATAGGCGGTTTTGAAACCTCATAAACTATCCACAAGGACTGTCCCAAATTAAAACAGTCGTAATAACCATTATAAAATTATACTACGTACCCTTCTTAATATTATGTATAATTTTAATTTGGTGCGTTTGCTCGAGGCAGATAATAGTTAGAAAAATTATCGAGATGATTAAAAACAAAAATCTGCAAACACAAGCCGGGTTCTGTCAATGTAAGTCATTTTCTCGAATATCTCGTAAAATAACGTTATTTTAAATGGCCATAATGTTATCATCACCGTGACTGATAGTCAGACGGACGAAACAAAAACTCCATTATAAGGGGTTTGATGAAATTAAAACTTATGACGTCGGAATGTTAAGGTAAATTATCGGCAGAACTCCCCCATGAACAGCAAAGCCCTGCCGCCAGATGGACCAACATCGAAAAAAATGTCCGGAAGGGGCTGGATGCGGAGGGCAGGGGACCGGCTGAGATGGCCTTCATTGGAGGCCTATGTGCAGCAGTGGACGTCTACGGGATGATATGATGATGACAAAAGTTAATTTCAGCATTAGTTAGACACTAGTTCGTTACCGGGCATGATCGCGAGCAGCGCGGCGGGCGCGAGCGAGCTCTGCACGGCGCACGCGGTGGGCACCTTGCGCTCGCGGTACCGCTGTAGAGCCTCCTGGATTTTCTTCCACACGACCCCCGGTTGGTTCTCCGCTACCACTTCCCATGTGAGTTCTGCCCCAGGTATTGTGCTCTCTTCCGTTCCCATATTAATCCTACAAATAAGGAATTGTAGGAAGTCCATGGAAATAACTTCGATTACAGAAAAAAAACTAGATAAAGTTAGTCCGAGTTGCATCCCACGGGGGGATAGGGAAAGGTGAAGGGGACAGCGGACAGAGGGGGAATGGTTGGGAGAACGGGGAAGGAGAGGGGTGAAAGAGAGGGGTAAGGGGATAGAGTAAAACTGTCTTAAAATGAAAAATAAATTCCAGCACGCGCGTTTACCAGTATTTATAACAGTAGTGCACTGTTTTGTTTATAAAAATTGTATAATTGTATACAGTTGTAAAACTTGTTATAAACATACAATAACTACCCACCTATAAATGTCATGAACATTTCTTTTTGCTTTATTTGAATGCTCACACCAAATTGTTCCTAAACGTTGTCAACACCAGTATGGGAGCATCTTGTCTGATTGTTGTTTGTTACTCAGAAACTAGTCATTACCAGTACTTGTGCCAATATAGACTTTTGATCGGGAGATGTAAATCCATATCAAACGTTCTACCAATTTAACTGAAAACCAATTTCTCAAACACCGAGCCTGGGCCTTATTCAAAGTGAACTTACTTGGCGGTCCTCTCAGCAGCATACATGGTGTTCATGTTCGGCACCTGGTTGGTCTTCACTGTGTCCAACACGAAGATGTACGCCTTCTTCGCTGGGGGCAGGATGAGCGCCCACATGCTGCGGCTGGAGTTCAGAGCCGAGTGCTGGTACAGGAATATGTGCTTCACTGGGTGTACACCGTCCTGACAAAAACATTTTTTTTTTATCTGATGACTAGTAGTTGCCCCGCGACTTCGCCGCTGTTTCGTCACGCGTATAATAGACCAAATTATGTCATTAACTCAAAAACGTTACTATATCTAACTTAATGCTAATCTAGTAAAATCTATTTACGACATCAAATAAATCAGTAAAAATAATAAAATAAATGCTTAAAGCATGCTTGACGGGAAAATTTGTTCGTCCATATTTAAAGGATTTCAGTAACCCTTTAGGGAATTTCAACTGATAATATTCAATACTCATAATTTCGTTCAAAAAAATACGTCAAAGCCTCGCTAAGCTAAAATACGTCATAGACTCGTTTAACGACAGACGACCTTAAACCGTTTCAGTAAGTCTGTATTTAAGGGAAATATATACCAAACAATCGTAATACATTTATCGTTGTAACAAATACATACCTGTTTTTGTAAATATGGTTGATGAGCGACACTTTTGAACTGAAGTTGGCTCAGCTTGAACGAGTCCATATTGGAACCAAACTGGATTAACCTGAAAACGAATATTCATTTACAAGTGCAAAGCTTAAATACATTTCAAATACAAGCCCGCGCCACTCACTTCCTGGCCTCCTGCGAATCCACGGCGCAAATACAGCCGAGTTGCACCAGCACTCTGAACTCGAGACTCATTTGAGTTTCGTATATTCCCTCGATTTCTGGTGCAGACAGCTCGCCCATCAGCTCTCTGAAACAAAGAATCTTATTAAATCTTCATTATGACAAAAAACCTAAATAGCAGGGTAAGGCAGTGGTACAGGTGGAGCGCGGCAGGGTCCGGCTGCACTAGCGCCAGTACTGGCTGCTGTCGGTCCGGTCCGGCCGCGTGCAGTACTACTAGACACAAGTGGCACTCACTCCTGGTGCTCGCGGTACAGCTGCTCGGGCACCGTGTACTGGTACAGGTGGAGCGCGGGGTGCGCGCGCGGCAGGATCCGGCTGCACTTGCGCCAGTACTGGCCGCTGTCGGTCCGGTCCGGCCGCGTGCAGTACTACTAGACACAAGTGGCACTCACTCCTGGTGCTCGCGGTACAGCTGCTCGGGCACCGTGTACTGGTACAGGTGGAGCGCGGGGTGCGCGCGCGGCAGGATCCGGCTGCACTTGCGCCAGTACTGGCCGCTGTCGGTCCGGTCCGGCCGCGTGCAGTACTACTAGACACAAGTGGCACTCACTCCTGGTGCTCGCGGTACAGCTGCTCGGGCAC